>LPNX011126518.1:277648-446030 GCA_001517045.1 Pseudotsuga menziesii | reverse complement strand
AGGATTGCTTGGGATGATTTCTATTTTATGGATCAAGCATGATTGACTTCATTCTACCATTGCATCTAAAAGGTCCCTCAACTTCTTGCACACACCCTCTTTCATTTGTATGTGAATATATTTATTCTCTTTCATTTTTTTATCACATAAATATGGAGCAGTGGTATTAGAGCAATCTTCTCTTGTGGTTTCTTAGTACATGTCCTTGACAAGATCTGAATATCGAAAGTTGAGTCTCCAAATAGTTGAGCTTAGGGAAACCCATTCTTGTCACCCCTGTTACGGAGAAAACCTCCTATGGCTTGGGATGTACCACAACAGACAGAGAAACCGCAAAAATCAATCCCTTCCCAATATGCAAGAGAAATAAAACATCTAACACTAAAAGATCTCGAAACATACCTTATTCTAGACGGTTGATGTAGATCCTCGTTGAGCTTTTTCCAATCATGCTTGTGTTAGCAATTTGCTCTATGGATTCAATCAAAAGCATCCATGGATTCAATATTCATTTAAATGCACATCATTGGACAAGAAAATATATTTCTATTAATATAAATCAGAGATTACATGAGTGACAACCTCTGTCGGCACGTCTGTGAACCGGAGAAACTGAGTCCTCCACCACCTCAATCCTCCATGTCTCGATAGCAAGATCACAAACAAAGGCAAGCTTGGGAAGAACACAAAGTGCTCCAAGGGACAAAGGGATCCAGACTCAAGTATAAGAAAGCTACGACAACAATGGACTATAGTTTTCTTTCTCTTTAATTCCTTTCCCCTTCAATGTCTCCAAAGGGTTCCTTATATAGTGCTTCAATGGGGTAATGGAAGGTCAAATCCGAGTGATCTCGAGGCATATGGAAGGCCAAGAGAGAAGTGACTCGGATCCACATCAAGGAAAACTCCAAAAATATTTGGCCTTTTGCACACATCCTGATGTACACGGGTTTAAGGGTAATATCCTCGTATATACACGGAAAAGGGATTAAAAGTCACGTACAACAAATAACAGGTGTTTTTAGGGACAGGGAAAGGTACAAAAATAGTCCATGGGGTCCAAAGAGTCTGCAGAGGGACAGGGAAGGTGATATATATGTGATCTACCATGTGTGATAAAATCAGCTATAACAGCCCCAAACAGCCTCACAGGGTGGGAGAAGAAAAGAGACATCATGGAGCAAGAGATCATGTTAACTTTGTTGTTCGAGGAATCCCTTGTGTGATAGGAGAATGAGATGATGGATAATTTCTCTCAAATCCTTTGACAAATGTTGATGGTGGCAGATGCACCTTCAATGAGTAGTTATTTCGGAGGTGTGAATCCCTTCAAGGTACAAGTTAACTTTGACATTCCATTATTTGAAGGAAATATAGATGCAAATGATTTGGAGAAATCTTTAAATATATTAGAGGGTTACTTTTATAATCAATTTTTTTTCAACAACGAAAAAGATCACCTTCACACTCCTTAGGTCCCTCCCCCATATCAAATACTAGTGGGATGGGTACTACAAGAGGCATGTGAGAGATGAGTCTAAAATATACAGGACAAAACCAACTTGGGTGTCCTTTTTTTATGCCATCAAGGAAGAATTTTACCCTATCAGTAACTATATGACCAGTATACCAAATGGGTGGCTTTCTTATAGGAGAGATACCAAGAAGTGCTAGAGTTTACCAATATATTTCATGCCTTGTGCTCAAAATTAGGTATTAGAGACTCCAAATGGAACCCGGTCCTAAAGTATTGCAGTGGCCTACACAAGTACATTCAATCATAGATGGATTTTCTTGACATATACTTACTGGGAATTGCTTATCGGTACACTGTCAAGATCAAGAAAAAGTTTAATAAAAAGAATAAATGAGAGTTTAGGTTTGAAAATAAACTACAATATAAGTATAGAAAATGTGCTCCTAACTCACATAGTAAAATACAGATCAAGGACGACCAAAATCCTGACAACTAACCCAAGTCGTAGGTAAAGAAGTCTAACGGTAAATCAAAGAAGGACACCGACAAGTGGTGTGAGTTCCACAAAATTTCTTGGAACAACACTAATGAATGCCACTCAAAATAATAATTGCTAGCTAAGATGAAATCAACATAACTGGATCCTGGCTAAGGCTCCACTTCAGAGAAATAAAAGGGAAAGTGGATAATTGATGTGGAACCTAGTTCCACTATCGCAACCGAAAACATCCAATGAGAAGAATCAAAGGATTCAGAGGAAGGGGAACACCTCTTCCATTCACAACTATGGGTCCAATGGAATCCACTACATTTCATTGTCATTAGTGGTATCCATGGGGCTTCACCTTGTTGACGAATATCTTATAATGTTCATCCATAAAGGGGTGTTTTTGATTTATGAAAAATACTGTCAATATATTGTAGGCATTGAAGGGGTATGTAGGGTATAGGGGGTTGAAGGGGTATGTAGGGTATAAGGGGTTAATATGTATTAGGGGGTACAAAAAAGTGTATCTATTAAACATAGGGGATATTCACTAAAAATAGGGTTTTCTTAATTGGAGAGATGAATTTGGAGGTGGGATCAACAAAAATATTTTGGTAGGTATTTATCAATATCTAGTGAAATTAGGGGTATTCTTTATCATCCCATGAACAAATGTGCTATGGCATAGTCTCACTCAGTGAATACCCCATGGTGGTATCTACAAGAACCTCATATCAGTCAAGGTCATTAAAATATTTAAGATTTCTATGGTGCGACACCCACAACCATACATCAACAGTTGACTGACCCAAGGATGTGGCATCTGCCTCAATCAATAGTGCCACCTATCCAACTACATCAATCCCTTAAGAGATGTGATAATGTGTGATGTTGTTCTGCTTGAAGTTTGTAATGTTTGTTTAATACAACCATATATGTGGAAATTTCATACTATGTATGAGACTAGACCGTGTAGTATCATTATTACTTGCAGAAAGAAACTCTACATGATCTAGTGTCTCTCATCATAGCTAAGTAGTGGAGGAAGGTAATATCCCAGATAAGGAAATTCATCCTCTTTATGATTCATTCTGAAGGTGAACGAAACATCACAACAACATTCACCACCTCTACATGGGGTCTCTCCAAATAAAATAAGCAGGTGGACAAGAAAGTTGAAGCATACAGAGATATCTTCACCACACCCATGAGGGTTCCATTACATTTCCAGGTCAAGCATTCAATTGATTTGATACCCAGGGAACCTTTACATGATGTGTCAATATACAGGAGTTCCCTCATGGAAAATAAAGAAATAAAACACTAGATTCAAGATTTAATCCAAAAGGGACATAGTCGACTCGATCCCTCAACTTATGAGAGCCCAATTGTGTTGGTATAGAAAAAACATGGAACATGGAAACTCTATATTGACTATAGATCTCTAAACAAAATCACAATTTAGAATCAATACCCTATTCCTTGGAACGAAAACCTTCTCGAAAAAATCAAGGGTGCTACATATTTCAGTAAGATTGATCTAAAGTCTGGCTATCATGAGGTCTCCATTGAGAATACCGATGTTTGGAAAAATGCCTTCAAATCTTGAGAAGGCCTTTTTGTGTGGTTGGTCATGCCTTTTGGCTTGACTAATGCTCCAATGAATTTCATGAGAATGATGGATGGAATTCTTCGACCATTCACCAATTCTTTTGTGGTTGTATATTAACATGAAATCCTTATCTACAATAAAACATGAATAGAATATTTACAGTAGATTCACCAAGTCCTCAACACCCTATAATAACACAAGTTATATGCCAATATAGAGAAATGCTCATTTGGCATGGAGATGATTTAGTATCTAGAATACATCATGAATGAACATGGTGTGCATGTGGATTTGGACAAGATCCAAGCCATTTGTGATAGGTCAACCCCAACAAATCTGAAAGAGTTGCATAGCTTCGTAGGCCTTGCCAACTTCTATCACATGTTTGTGTTGAGATTCTCTAATATTGCTTGGCCCCTTAGCTAGGTGATCAAAGGGAGAAATAAGGGAAAATTTGTTTGGTCCAAGTCACAACAATGAGCATTTGAGGAATTGAAGCAATGCTTATGTTCAACATTTGTACTTACCTTACTAGATCTATAATATCCCTTTGAAACTGAGATAGATGCTTTAGACTATGATGTTTATGTAGTCCTCACTTAGCATGGCCATCTAATGGCATATCATAGTGAGACTCTTTCATATGTGGTACACAATTACCCCACCTATGACAAGGAAATGTGTTTCGATGTCCAATCTTGCCACCAATGGAAGCATTGCATTCTAGGAAACGATATGGTCATCCACATTGATCACAATTTCCTACAGTTCATGCAAACACAAAGGAAATTACAGAATGAATGCCACCAAATTTGGTCCACATAATTGTAGTAATTCCACCTGAACATAAAATATAAGAAGGGAAGCACCAATTGAGTCACAGCTTGCCTTATTCAAATTGCAGCGGTAGCATTGACCATGGTACTCAACTCTTTTGGCCATGAGACCTTTCAGTGGCCTAAACTATATGGAAATGATCCTGAATTTGATTCCACCTATTGAGCATTATGTGAAGGCACATAAGTTAAATATTTTCATCTACAAGAAGGATTTTTATGACACCAAGGCCATCTATGTGTTCCTACAAGTGAGCATCCAAAGCTCATTTGGGAAGTGAATTAGAGTAAGGTGCCACGGAACCTTGGAATAGAAAATACAGTCATGGTGTTGTAGAAACATTTCTATTGGTCAAAGTTGTAACAAGGTGCTAGGAGGACACATCAGATCATGCACTCTCATTGCCATTACGAAACCTTCCATTGAGAAGCAAGGACTAAACAACCCTATTCCTACCCCTAGTGAGCCTTGGGAATACATCTCCATGGATTACATGTCCAAATTACCGTCAACCAAGCATGGTAATGAATGTGCATTTGTAGTTGTGGATCACTTCTCTAATATGGCCATTATAAGAGTCCACGAGAAGAGAATTTTTGGTGAAGCCATTACTGAGCCATTATTTAAGCATGCTTGGGTTAATTTCGAGATTCCATAGGATATAGTTTTAGATCAAGATAGTGATTTCTTAATCACATTCTAGTCTAACCTATGGTCATTAATGGATACCAAGTGCACCAAATCAACTGCCTTCCACCCCCATAGTAATAGACATACATCGGTAGTCAACTAGATGATTGTACATATTCTAAGTATGTAAAATTCCAAACATCCCAACACATGGGATGAAAGTCTTACATATGTTTATCATAGCTATAAAATATCCCTCCATATCTCTATTGGCCACATCCCTTTATCAATGTGCCTTTTGTTCCAACCATTGGCCCCAGTTGATGGATTTGTACCCATTTCATCCATACAGGAGGACTCTACTCATACTCAGACTAAGTATGATTAGGCCACCAAATTTGTTGAAGAAATATAGCACATCTTCCAACAAGTCCATGTAATTTTGGAGAAATCCAATTCCAAGTAAAAGCAATGACATGACCAACATCATGTTCCACACAAGTTTGAGGTGGATTGTTAACCCACCAAATTGCTCATATATCATACACCATGCAAAGGCATCCATGTCCTAACCCTTGTTGACCCCCACACCCTTGTTTAACCTATGCTTTTCTCCTAAAGGCTCAAAAAACATCAAAAAGGGCTTTAAAACCCACAAAAGAGCCAAAATAGCTCACGAGGGGGCTAAAGCCCTAAAAAAAGTGCTAAAAACCCTAAAAGGGCCTAACACCCCCAAAAGGAGCTAAGAAATAGGTGGAAAGGGCTTAAAACCCTAACCAAGGGCTAAAAACCCTAAAAAGTTGAGAAAAAAGTATAAATAGAGGTGTAGTGGTTACTATCAACACACCTCCATTTCTTCCTACCGTTACTCTTCTTGCATGAGTGCCAAGAGAAACCATCATTCTCAAGCCATTCACCCCCCTTCATTCCATTTGCTCCATTAAGCCAAGCCTCTTGCATGTTTAGAATTGCTCCATACCACCCATCCTTAAGGAGAGGTAGCTTCCTGATCCAAGGCATGGTAGCCCCATTTCAAACGAAGCTGGAAGGTATAAGGCCTTATGTCTACTATTTATTTCTTGTTTTATAGGTTATTTAGAGATGCATGCTTTGATTTATGACATTGTGTTGCAGGTTTTCCATTGATTTACCTCTAACCCTTTGTTGCAGGTTCTTCTCCAACCAGATACTCTACCCTTTCATCCTATAGACGAAAGGGCATGTGCTTCTGCACGTAGCTAGGGATTTTTCCCTACTATAGTTTGGCAACTCCACTGGGTCGATCCCACTGGATCCCTAGGGTTTAATAATTTCTGTAGATCTTTGATTAGTTGCTTAGTAGTTTTCTTTCTAGTTTCTTTCATTTTTGCTACTGGTCGAGCCCTCCCAAGGCCAACCCGAACCTATTCGGCCACAGTACTAGTTATTTTTAGTCGTTCTTTGATAATCCCCAAATGTCTGGTTCGTTCAACTATGCAAAAATGGTAGTAATGCATTTCTGGAAAATCCACCTCTATTCGGTCATGTTTTCCTCCCAAGCTGTTGATCAATTTGCAAATTGGTCTGCATATAGGGGTAAATGGACATGTTTTGGAAGTGGGTTTTCAACTATTTGAGCTAATTCCTCACAATTTGATCATAATTCCCCCAGAAAAAACATGTCTTCTACAGGTGCACGATCCGTTTTTAAACTTCATCCTTCACAGCAACAACAAATTAGGGTTTAGTTGCTTGCTTCTATTTGGACCATCTTTCCGGCTCAGTCGCCTCTATCCAATAGCCTATTTTGTCTGCAAGTAGTTTTTTAGTTCGGTTATTTATGTGGTTGACTATTCACAAATGCAAATCTGTTTAAAGCTTAGTTAAATTTCTGCAAGTTGATTTCATCCTTTCATTCTTAAAAACCACTGGAAACTAACCTCCTTGCCCAGCCCTTCCTCCTCTACTCAGTCATCACCCTTCACGGTATTATGAGATAAGATGAAGGGTTGAGCAAGTGTAGTAATAGGAACCTTTCAGTGTTATTTCTCTAAGCCATTAAAAACAGGTGACTTGGAAGGTAGAGGGGTTGGAGACTATTGGGGGTCTCACGGAATTTGCTCCTCCCTATTGACCAACCTTGCACTTGAAGGGTGACCTGTGGATCTACGGGTGGGATTGTTCCCACTTTGATGAGATCCCAGCACCCTTTCTTGGCCTAGGAGGGATACAAGGACATGGTAGACATGTTACCTATTGACATTGTTTAATTTTTAGTTGCACTTTCAATTCTGTTTATTTTTACTGGTTTTCCAGATTACAGGTTTCCCATTGCTTCACAGAAAAACCAGAACCTTGATGAATCACCACATAATTTCAAAAAGGAGTTAAAATAAACAGAACTCATTCACAAAAGTGCACACAACCACACCATTTTAATCAACCAAACTCGATTCATGATGTCAAGCCAACCTCTAAAATTTATCAATTTACTCTAAGTCAAAGTTTGCAAATCTAAGGACTCAAGTCCCTGATTTCCATAAACTATGGGAAGTTCTTGGGATTTTAGGCTAAAACTCATTATGAGGAGTACCACAAGAACCCCAAAGTAGCCGGTCAATGAGAGGAATCACCAAGCGAAACGAGCCAATGACCCCTTCCGATTGACTAGTAAATCCTGTGAGGAAAAAGCCAAGTGCTATCTTCTGGCAACCTTGGTGGCTGAGCGACCACCTATAAGCCACTAGGAAGACATTAAACCGGGGTCCAGATATTCATTACCGGTTACACTATTGATCCACCAGACAAACACCATTGATCCACCACGTTCCTCCTTTTGTCTCAAGGGGGGGTCCCCTTAGTTTGGACTATTAAACCAACATCATCGAGACCATTCTTGAAAACCTTCTACACCGTCAAAAGGCCATACAACATCTGACTTTGACTCAAACTCATACCAATCCGAGCCAAACGTACATACTGCACCATCTATCCCCATGGCTGGTGCAAACCTAGATCCCTTATCTAGAGGGGTTATTGGTAGTGGACCCATGTCCATACCTCACATCATCACCAACATCCTTGTCAGTGGTCCTAGCATAGTTGTGCAGACCGTTATAAGTTAGCTACCCATCAGTAGTAGAACCACACCCATACTGACCATTCCTTGTATTCCACCGGATCATACCTAGGGGCAATGGCCCTTCAACGACCATGCCAACTATCCCTATTTCTTGAAATCAACCACAAGTACCCCCAGTCACGCAAGGAAAACAGGCTCCTGCAAACTTTGGCACCATATTCGGCCCCTCCCACACTAACCTTGGGTTTAACCTCCCATTCATGGCATGCCTTAACTTGCGTGACTTGGCCAGGTTAACCAACGACCCTATCTGCCAGCAAGCCCATTGGCCTCCCATGCCAACCAAAGTCCCATCAGACATTCCAAATTTTGAAGGGAAGGCAGGGGAGTGCCCCCAAAACCCCATCATGATGTTTCATCTATGGTACTCATCAAATAGCATTGTAGATGACTCGATTAGACTTAGGCTGTTCCAGCGCACCCTCATAGGCACCGCAACCAAGTGGCACATCGAGCTTCCGCAAGCCGCCTACTCAAGCTTCAACTCTTTAGCCTTCATGTTCCTATATTTTTTCCAACTCCCGATTCACTATGACAAGGGCTTGGAGATACTCCTATCTTGCTGCCAAAATATGACAACTCACATAACCGACCACATACACAAGTGGCGGCGACATCAGAGCTTGTATAAGATTTAGCTAGAAGACAAGATCTTCCTGGATTGGTTTTTGAAGACCTTTCTATGACCCATATCCAAGGACGTTGCCTCCGAGTGCCCCCAGTTCAAGGAAGAGGCCATCTTGAAGGCATAGTAATTTGATTTAATTTATGCTCAGTTAGGGTATCTGTACACCATTCTCCCTGACGCCCCTCGTGTCGGCACCTCCTACCGCGATGCGTCGGGGGAACCCCATGCCACAGATGGAATCATAGGCTCTGTCTCCTACCACTCTCAACACCATGCGACACCTCCTATGATTCCACCACACCCAAGCAACACCCCTAATGTTTCCCACCCAAACCAAGCTCCTGACTACTCAAGGATGGTGTCTCATTCCGTAGCCACAACCTGTGCCACAACAGCATGTCCTTGCACCAACTTGGTCGGCACAATAGTATTAGGAAAAAATGACCAGATTTGTAGCCCCCTCATCTCTCCCAGTCTACTATGCACGACGTATGCAAGCCATTTCATCCCTCTCGCCAACTCCATCAACACCCTTGGGACAAGTTTTTGCCCAGCAAAATCATCCCAACCAACCTGCCCCCAATAACCAACATGGGAAAGGTAGAAATAGCCAAGCTAGGAATTGGGGTAACAACCAACCGCAAGGAGGTGACCAACAACCGAATCCTCCCAACAACACTGGAGAAAACTGACTGGATCAAAATCCCTAACAACCCAACCCACCTAGACGAAACGCTCCATTATGGATAAATTAGCCATGCAAACTATGCGACGTCTATGGGCACTATACGCATGAGTGCCCCTTCATGGATTGCACCAAGAAAGTTCTTTAGAACGAAGCTTACCATCATACCAATGCAATGGTCCCAGCTCAACCCAACCCAGCACCACCAGGCCCTCCACCCAAGGTGCTCTAGAACCCGTTACCACTCCAAGGGTTGGTAGCAACCGCACCCATGCCCCCACCTGCCCCCACATCCCCTGCTGCAGCCCCACCTACAAAGACAAGGGTTCGTCACTTGCTAGTCATGAAAACTAAAGAGGTTAACTTGTAGACTAAGCGAAACCAATATGGGTAGACTACCGAAACTGTTGAGCCATCAGCGACATCCATGTCCAATGCCACCAACATACCCCTCCATATACCTACACCTCCTTTTGATGGGACGACAGATTTCCAACAATGCCACGGCTAAAGCTGTAGTGAACTATAGCATCATCGATGATTTATCCCAATTACCCATGGCCATGTCCGCTCTTGAGGTACTTAAAACATTCCCAACACAACGAAAAGCTTTACTACCTTCCCTCAGTGCTGTAGACTCCTCCAAATCCAAATTGATCACTTTCGATGTGGACAATGGAGAACCCCGGATGCCATCAACTATTTCCTTCCAAATTATAGTATCCATTCAGAATTTGGTTGTACATCAATGCATTGTTGACGAGGGGGAATCCACTTGTGTTATGTCAACCTTGGTCTGGTAGAAACTTGGGTCCCCAATCCTGCAACCATCCACCACTACACTGCATGCTTATGATGGCCACCCCACCAGAGCCCAAGGCATCCTTCTACATGTCCCCATCTCTTTAGCAGGTAAGACGGTCTTAATCAACATAGAAGTCATCAATGCTCAATTGGATTACAACCTTATCCTCGGACGTAGCTACATGTATGCTATGAAAGCCGTGGAATCCACTATCTTTCACCTTATGATGTTCCCTCATGATAGGAATATTGTGACCATGGACCAATTGACTTACCATGATCCGCAAGAGCCAACAGCACCACCCAATGTCATCCCTACTATCGATGTTGTCATCAACAACACAACCAACCCCTCATTGTTGAACATATGACCTGGGTTGTTCACTGAAACCTCCATGGTGGCTTCCTTCCCCTTGGTGCAACCTCAACCAGCACCAAGCGATACTACGGATTTGTGCATGCTATTATCCAGCACTATTTCACCCAAACCCCAACTACATCCATAACATCATCTGAAGTTGCAAACCCATCTGCAACCGCAACTGCAATCACAACCTCAAATGCAGTCACCAGGGAATTACTGGGTCTCCTTCCCAGTCCATACAATTCCCTTCCTTTTTCCCCCATATGGCATCATAAGTAATTCACTGATGGCCACTTTAAACCTACCCAATTTTACGTTGGGAATTGTCATGTGGTACCTTAACCCACCTGCTCAACCTCCATTGCCCCAAGTCATATTGACTCCCGTGCAACCCATTTCGGTCAAGTCACGCACCGTACCTAGCTCACAAAATCCACCTCCCGCACCGAAACTAGCTCTGCCTCACCCAAAAAAAGCTATGGGAAAAAACCCTAAAGCAACAGTCGAACCTTAGCAGACTCCACCATACGTTGTATGCGATGTGCATGGTCACGCAACACAAAATTGTCCTGATATTCCCATCCTTCGTACACACTTAGATGCCATGGACAAAACAGAGAAAATTCCCATGGTTGTCCTCCCGAGTGGGCCAACAGTAAAAACAAGTCTTTGAGAAGAAACCATGCATGCGCCCTTTACGGATTGTATGGACATTATTCTCACCACTGCCAAGACTTGTCCGAGTTTCGAACTGCCCTAAGTAACATTTGAAAACATGTCCTTGAATTCAAGATCACTACCATTGAAGAAATCCACTCTCTAACTCCTTCATTAGACACCATGACTATTTACATGATGTCTAGTTCCATAGACCCTCCTATCTCTGCAATCACTAACAATCCCTCGAATCTATCCCATCGTCACTTCCACAACGATGAGGAGATAATTGAATCCTAACCGCTCCTGAATACCCTTGGGGTGATATTCACCACCGCTTGTTCTTCATCCTCGAGGAACCTGTGTCATCATCTGACCAGTTTTCAGTTGAGACCAAGGATTTCATCCATGGGAAAGTTGACTGGTTCAAAAACCCCATTCTAGCACCAAATTCCTTTGAAGAGGGGAACATGGACAATATCTCTCCCACCATCAATATCAACATCTCAAACAATCGTGATATTGTTGAAGAGATCACGCTAGGGGCATCTTGCTCTTCTGAGGAAGTCGCTTCTTACAAAGCACTTTTTCAAGATTTTTGGGACATCTTCATGTGGTCATACACTGAGATTCCAAGATTGGATCCATCAATCGTAGAGCACCACATTGACACATGGTCATATGTGGTGCCTATCCGCCAAAAGTAGAGACCCATCCATCCTTCCAAACCTGTTTTGGTCAAGGAAGAAGTCGAGAAACTGTGCACAACCGATTTCATCTACCCCTTCACTTACACCACTTGGGTTTCCAACCTTACTCCCATGAACAAAAAATAGGGCACCATATGGGTTTGCACAAAATTCTAGGATTTGAATCTAGCTTGTCCTAAAGACAATTTCCCAACATCGTTCATTGACCAAATCATTGACGCATGTGTCAGACATGAGGTATTTTCCTTCATGGACAGTTTTTCCGGATACAACCAAATTCAAATTTAGAAGGAAGATCAGTACAAAACCGCTTTCACCACCCCTTAGGGCACATTCACACATCGAGTGATGACCTTTGGACTAAAACATGATGGAGCCACCTTCTAGCATGCCATGACTTATTTCTTCCGCGACCTCATCCACATCATGTTGGTCTATCTGGAAAACCTCATTTCTCAGTCACAGAAGCAAGCACAACACATAGATGACTTGCGGTAAGCCTTCCTGCGATGTCGAAAGTACAAAATCCACTTGAACCCTTTCAAGTGTGTTTTCTATGTCCTAATAGGTCGTCTCCTAGGGTTCATTATGTCTCACAAAGGAATGACAGTTTACCCTCTCAAATTCCAAACCACTTTCCCTTTAACATCACCTCTTTAAGTGATGTATAGTACAATTTTTCCTTTTTTGTTTTGCATTGATTTTACTTCGAGCCGGTGACCCCTTCCAGTAGTAGTTCTGCGTCTAGTCACAGTGAGCCCATTGTAGAACTCTATTGCATCATTTGAATGTGAGTAGGTTGATGTGATCCCTGCCCCTGCGTCACTGGTAGCCCACTGGAGGGTGCAGTCCCACATCTGCACATGCACACAGTATGTCACACGCGTGATCTAGCTACCACCATGCTAGCATTGGCATCAGGTCCCTAGACCTGTCCTAGAGGTGAAGGCCTCTCCATATCTCCCTGGTTTTCCACGCTCACATATGGATCATCCTCTACCAGAATAGAAAGCTTCCACCATTGTGCGAAAAGCTCACGGATCGAGAAACGACCTTATCGACTGCCTCCCTCCCTACTGATTCTCCGGCCATATTTTTGAAGTCACTTTGATTTGCATACCACCACATGAATCGCACATTGTAAGTTGACAAGCTCCATACACATAGGCCCCCATTTGGTCTAGTTTTTCCTTGTGTATCACTACACTAGGGGCAACACCATTAGCTACTAGTCAAAGTCATCTAGAGTCTGGTTGAGACACCCCTCACACCCCTGGGTTTGGTTTTCCTTCCTCTATCTTTTGATGAGACCATTGTCTCATGTTTATTACTTGATTCTCCAGGCTGTTTCCTGGAGGTCACCTTGATTTGTGTGCCTCCTTTGCATCAATTTGTGTGCATCTGCCACATCGATTGTGTGCCTCTACTGCGAACTGTCCCGTGCTTGTATTCATATGTTCAAGAGCCACATGCTCCATCCATACAACATAGTTGGTCACCTTTGACCACGTTTCATTGTCGCTCCATGGGGCACCACTAGTGCCCCTGGCTTGGTTGACCATAATGGAGTTTATGTTAAGATGTTTTCTGACTCCTAAACGAATGAAAATATCGTTGAGCGCGTTTGCTTCCTTTCCCGCTCATTAAAGTATTGGAAAGGGTGTCTACATAGTCTCGTTTATCTCCTTTTGTAGACTGTATAGACTACCATATGAAAAGGACCACCTTGGAACATTCAAGCCAAGAACATTTCCCTCTGCATCCTTTTATGCTTTCTTGGGTGTTGGGACCGAACTTTATGAAAAATCTCACCATGGGTTGTCTTTAAGCTCTTTTCCAGCCTTCTCATCAAGAAAAGATCGTCGAGTAAACTTGGTTTCATTCATGCTCGTAAAAGTATCTGAATGACTATCCCATCAGTACAGGTTTAACCTTTTCCACCTGATTGGACTACCAATGGTAAAGAAGTCTCCCATCTCCTCAAAGGATGGGTGAGCTCTCCTATGCACACTTTTAACCTTTTTCGGGCATATGAGACTATCAATGAAAAAGAGACCCCACCGTAGTCTTCTTCATGCTTTGAGACTCTCTAAAATTGAAACCACCATCGAGCATTTACTTTCTTGGGCTCGCTAAAAATCCGCGAGATCAAACCATAATGATGTCTTTAGACACCACCCCATATGTTACAATTCGGAAGCATTCCCCCATTTGGGTCGCCTTGTTCAGAGTACTCTGTGATGAGTCTTCCTTGGATATCCTCGATATCAAAAGTCTAAATCACCTCCCCCCCAAGTATTTCCCATATGTAGTTACATCCCCAGTATTACAGCTATGATCCCTCTCCCATGAGTCAATTTCATTTGTTTCCAGGTCAGCCCTGTCGTCCTACTCTAAACAAAGGAATTTTGAGTCCTCTGCACTCCCCCTGCCTTTGTTTCCCAATTCAGTGTGCTAGACTCCATATTTTCCCACATCTTTACTTATATCCCTCACGCTTCTTGTCAAGGAAACCTTAATACCTTTATAAGTTGTAGGTCTCCCTCTATCGATGACAACACATCTATTCCAGAGGATAGACCCAAAGGTCCTTGTATCCTAGTTTCATTAACCTCATTGATGAGTTCCTTGGACCACTTGAGAGGAGTCCTTAGTACCTCTCAAGATGGTTGGGTCTCACGTGCTCAACTTCAATAACCATCATCGCGCCGTTGAGATTCATATAGGGTATCAATCCTTGCAGTAATTGGTCAAAGACCCCGGTTGTGACATGACTCTAGCACATTGGTAAGTTGATTAAGGGACCCATATAGTTTCATGTCCCTTGTGATTTCTGGGTTGTGTTGGAAATAGTGTTCAGAAGCCCCAATAGTGCTTATGTATAGATTCATCATTGATGCAGCATATTATACCACAGAGACTCTGACTCTCTGTTAGTAAGTCCCCATAGTTATGTACCATTCCAGATTCAACAGGTCATCAGTTGTGAAGATATAGCATTCCATGAAAATGCCATGGGTTCGATGTATCAGTTCTTCATATCAGTATTGTATTAAGCCTCTTATTGAGGCCACCATTATGTAACACCAGTTCTATATGATGGGCTCTTGCATTTAGGAGCCTGGATCGCATTATTATTTTGACATTGTTACGAGCATGGGGATGCCCGCCTCATCCATATACATGTCACATATTCACTATATCTCACCCATTGATGGGAATCAACAATAATACAAAACCAAAGCCACCATGTCCCGAACCAGGAAGCACCGCCTCTCCCTAGATCTCTCCATGATCCCAAATAAGTCCTATGATGTCTGTTAGCCATATGATGAGCTCTTGCCCTCACACATCAGGGGGCAATATGTTAACCCAAACAATTGCTCATACAGCCTACACCATGCAAAGGCATCCATGTCCTAACCCTTGTTGACCCCCACACCCTTATTTAACCTATGCTTTTCTCCTAAAGGCTAAAAAAACATTAAAAAGGGCTTAAAAACCCACAAAAGAGCCAAAATAGCTCACAAGGGGACTAAATCCCTAACAAAAGGGCTAAAAACCCTAAAAGGGCCTGAAAACCCCAAAAACAGCTAAGAAACAGGAGGAAAGGGCTTAAAACCCCATAAAGGGCTTAAAACCATGACCAGGGGCTAAAAACCCTAAAAAGTTGAGAAAAGAGTATAAATAGAGGTGTAGGGGTCACTATCAACCCCCCTCCATTTCTTCCTATTGTTACTCTTCCCACGTGAGTGCCTTGGGAAACCATCATTCTCAAGCCATTCACCCCCCTTCATTCCATTTGCTCCATTAATCCAAGCCTCTTGTATGTTGAGCATTGCTCCATACCACCCAACCTTCAAGAGAGGTAGCTTCCTGAGCTAGGGCATGGTGGCCCCATTTCAAATGAAGCTGGAAGGTATAAGGCCTTATGTCTACTATTTATTTCTTGTTTCATATGTTATTTAGAGATGCATGCTTTTATTTATGACACTGTGTTGCAGGTTTTCCATTGATTTACTTCTAACCCTTTGTTGCAGGCTCTTCTCCAACCAGAGACTCTGCCCCTTCGTCCTATAAATGAAAGGGGAGGTGCTTCTGCACGTAGCTAGGGATTTTTCCCTACTACATGGATGACAAGTTTTGGTTCCATTTGTATAAATAGAGGCTAACAAAACCCTATCGAAATCTTCATCTACTTTGATATGGGTCATACACCATCACTAAGGTAGTCAATGAGAATGTATTCGAAATTATCATTCCCCCATTTCTTGGCATGGATCTGATATTTAATGTTGAGCTCATTTACCTATATTTTCCACCATTGTTGGACACCTCATAGGTGGCTAAGCAGTTGGCACCAACAGAACTCAACCTTCACTTATTGGAGAAGGATACAATTGATGTGGCTCACTAGGAGTCAAATTCAGCAGCAGTTTACCATCTGAGTAGGAAGTTAATGTAATCAAGACCATTGCTTCTTTAGTGGGGAAGAATGTTCCATATGGATATTGGTGGACACCCATCTATTCCACTAGCTCAAAACAATATTTCTAGTATGGTAGTTTCTATATGTTTTTTGAGATCCCAAAAATTTTAGGGTCATTTTGAGGCCATAAACGATATTTTTTTATGATTAGAGGGGCTAATAGTTGCTACAATAGTCCATGGTCCAATTGAAAGTTTTGGTTCTTGGATAGAACTTTTCAATGGGATACTAAGAACCCAAAACAAATATCATATGAAAAAGTTACTCCCCAGGGAAGTTGATGTATCAACTAACTACCTAGGGGCCCAAAAACCTTTTGATAGCTCATCTCCTAGGGTTAGGTTTAGACTTTATTCCTATTTAAGGATTTATGATAAAATTCCTGTTGGTCTCCTATTGTATATATCTTGCAAGGAATTAGAATAGCCTCCACATCCCTTCTTAGAGATATAGCTATCATCATTCTAGCTACTTTTATTTTATAGTTTGTTCAGTTTCATTCACTTAATAGAATCCGAGTTTACTGTATCACTATGTTTCTTGCAATAAATCTGTGCATGCGAATATATTTATGCTCTTTCATTTCAATCTCACATAAATCTAGATCACTTCAAGAGGAAATTAGAATTACTTGTATAACAAATTTTAAGGCAATGTAAAATGACCAAAAATAGGGAATCAAATAAGCTTTCATAATATATAAATTTTACTTTTGGAAAATTTGTGTATTTGTTTCTAAAATTTGTATATTTGTTTCTAAAATTGACTTTTTAAAATTTTAGCACAATACATATATGTATATGCGCATGCAACACTATATGAACTAAAGATATTATTTTTTAATACAATTGTGTACATATTTAGAGGACATTTTGTATTTTCTTGAAATTATTCATAACGTTTTCATTTTTTATGATTTTTTAAGTCAGAGAACCCTAAAAAAGGGATGATGTGTGCATGTGAAACACTTTAGGGGCATAAATTAGTGAATTATTTTATATGCTTGTTTCGATCTATCTTTCTTCTAGTGCACCATATAATTTGTCTGATTGAATGCTAAAGGCAGTTATAAGTTCTAGCAGAAACAACAAAGCATTGTATTTTTTAATCATGAGACCCAGCACTTTAAAATTTAATGAAAATTTGAAAAAATATATATATATATCTATATGAAAATTTTATATATTTATAATTTATATAATCTACTCTACAAATATGTCTTATTTTATAAAAATTTATTGTGTTCTTGCATAGCCAAAAATGTCAGTGAAATAAAGCACCCATAAAGAATTTTGGAAGAAAACTAGTAGCCCTATTTTTTTTGTCCTAGCTAATAAGTTCATTAGTCAAAACCTAATTCCAAACCAACGACACTAGTCACTCCCAATTAAGTTAGAAAATTTAATTTAACACATATGCATTATAAAACGCATTAGTGCTATAACCAAAAAGCAATATATAATGAAAATACGCTATATCGCATATGTGTTTTATAATGTATAAAAATGCATATGCATTATATTGCCAATGCATTTTATAATACATACAAAACACATATGCTTTAAAACACATATGTGTTATTGATGCCATAGAATCATGCATATTTTTTATAGAATGAGCATAATAAGTGTGAAACATAATTTAATAAAACTCCTGTATATAATCTATGTCATATACCTAAGGTCAAATTTTGTGATTTGATGGCTTGTATATGGCCCTCTTCCATAACTAGTATTATTCTAGTTCTTTGGCAATTCATTCGACCCTAGGCCAACATGTGAAGGGGTGAATGTTAATATATAGTAGCAAACTACTCATAATGCCCCACCTTCTATTATTCCCTTGCTATCCCTCTTACCATCCCTCCTCTTTCCCTCCACAATTCCCCCCCACTCCATCAATCTCCCTGTCCTCGCTTAGTCTCCCTCTCTCTTACACATTCCCTTCATCCTTCCTTCCTGTGCAAACTCCCTATATTCTTACTAAATATCTCTCCCTCCCCCCCTCTCTCTCCATCTTCCTCATTCTCTCTTTCTCCCTCTATCTCCTTCTCTCTCAATATATATATCTTTCTCTCTTCACATCCCTTCCACACTCCCTCTCTCTCCCTCCTTTAGTTACTCACTCTCTCATAATCTCTCCCCCACCTACCTCTCTCATACATGATTAGAATGAAGAGAATCATAGCTGAATCTATCAAGGATCACTTGATTCCTCAAGTATCCTCCAAGGATACACCTAAGGATACACTTGATTCCCTATCAAGAATGTATGAAGGAAGAAACATCAACCAAAATATGAACTTTAGATCCGAACTCAAAAGTACAAATATGAGCAAGGGAGAATATATCCACGAATACTTCACAGAGGTATCTAAATTCAAACAACAACTAAAAGCAATTGAAGACACAATTGATGAGATTGAAATAGTAATGACCTCTCTCAATGACCTTACTAGACGATGGGACTCATTCATCTAGACAATCTGTGCAAGGAAGGAAAGCCCAAAATTTGATATCCTATGTGAAGAATGTGTTCAGGAAGAAGCTAGAGTAGCTAACCAAGAAGCACTACTTAGAGATAATGAGAATTCTCTAGCTACTCATACTAGAAGAAGAAAAGGAAAATATCATTTCAAGAAGGAAAGTCATAAGGGGTATTATCCTCCTAAGAAGTTTCAAAAGAATAAAAAGCGATATTACAATCCGAAAGATTTCTCCTCTTATCAATGTTACCATTGTGATAAGATATGAAACATTGCTGAAAATTGTCCAACAAATAAAGAATAATATAAGAGGAAGAATAACAAAATTCATCATGCTAACTTAGCAGAAAAATAAGAAGAAGAAGAAGAACCTCCTAGGATGTTAGAAAAATAATAAGTTGAAGAATATATATCTGTCACCAGAGGGTGGCATGTATAAACTGAGAGGTCACTTGGAAGGAGCCTTGATCCATGACTCTACAATACTATAGAAGGCTTTCTCACAAAAACTACAAAACCTTACCACATGTGACCAAGATATCCATAGGTCCATGATAACTAAAGATTTATCATGAAGGAATATGTAAATGATGCAACCTTTGATGTAGATATATCTCTCAAGAAGTGAAGAAAGTGCCCACCTAAAGAAACATATGAATAAGTTGTAGCTCCCAGAGCTGCATAACCGATGAAGGAAGTTGCATATTCTCACGATGATGAAATTCCATAATAACATGATATGTTGGAGCCCCAGGAAACTCCACACATGAATATATACCACAAGAGGAAGACAAATTCGGTTCATGAGATTATTCAAGAAGCAGAAAGGTATGATGCTCCAGAAGGCTCCACCAGGAAGAGTAAGAAGCCAATTCCATTTCCTAGTTATGTGGCTTTGATGTGTGATCCTGTAGACAAAGAACCTATTTTTTTTGAAGCATCGGTTCAAAATAAAGAATGGGTAAAATCCATGAAAGAAGAAGACTAATCCATAATAAATAATGATGTATGGGAAGTAGTTCCCATATCAGAAGGTAAAAGTATTGTCTCTTCCAAATGGATCTACAAGGTAAAACATACACCCAATGAAAGTATTGATAAGTACATATCCATATTTGTGGCCCGAGGATTCTTTGAAAAGGAAGGAATTGATTATGAAGAGACATTTGCTCCTGTAGCAAGGTACACTTCTATTAGAACCATCATGGGATTGACAACCAAGACAAAATGGAAGTTACACCAAATGGATGTGAAAACAACCTTCCTAAATGGTGTTATTGAAGAAGAAGTGTACATAGAACAACAACAATGTTTTGAATTCGAAGACAGAAGGACACATGTCTATAAACTAAAGAAGGATCTGTATGGATTGAAGAAAGCTCTAAGAGCTTGGTATGGAAGAATCAATAGTTTTTTGATGAGCTTAGGATTTGCAAAAAGTAATAAGAAGAAAATATAAGAGTGTAAGAATTAGCTCGCTTTAGAATTCGAGATGAAATACCTTGGATTGATGCATTATTTTCTAGGTCTTGAAGTATGATAGAGACCAGAAGCAATATTCCTTAACCAAGGTAACTATGCAGTGGAAATCTTGAAAATGTTTGAAATGTTGGAATGTAAATCCATGGCCACACCCATGGATACACACTTGAAGTTGTTGGGGGATGATTCGTCAGAATTAGTGGATGTGACACTATATGGATATATCATATGTTTATTGGTGTATCTAACAAATAACCATCCAGATATATGCTTTGTTGTGAAAAACTTGAGTCAGTATCTAGTTCAGCCTAGACATGTTCACCTAGTAGCTACAATAGACTATAGACTATGGTCTTAGTTATACTAGAGATCATGAATTCATACTGTATGGATATACATATTCAAATTGGGAAGGAAGTGTCCTAGATAGAAAGAGCAATTCAAGAGGATGTTTCAATATGGGGTCATCCATGATCTCATGGCTAAGCAGGAAGCATTCTAGTGTTTCTCTTAGCACTACAGAAGAGGAATATATTGCAGCTTGTTCCACTAGTTGTGAAGCCATATGGCTTCGAAAGTTATTATCATATCTATTCTATATGGAGATGGATGCTCCCATGATTCTATTTGATAACCAAAGTTTCATGAATATTATAGAGAACCCTGTGTTCAATGATAAGATAAAGCACATAGAAATATGGTACTTCTACATTCAGCATGGTGCAGAAAGGACCTATAAATCTCCAATACATGAGTACAGATGATCAGGTTGCAAATGTGTTGACTAAGCCTGTGTCTTATGTGAAGTTTTAACACTTTTGAGACAACCTTGGTGTTTTCCATAAGGACTTACCTCGAAAGGGGGAGTAGTATTGTTGATACTACGGTATCCAAATCATAGAAAATAACTCATATGGGATTGATCATCCTTAGACTAGATCCCGTAATTCCAAAAGAAAGAATCATCTTAAATGTTGACCGTGTTAGACTTGATCCCATATTTCTGAAGGGAAGAATCATCTTAAATGTTGTGGATGGACTCGATCCCATAATTCCAAAAAGAAGGATCATCCAATATGTCAGGACTAATCATCCTTAGACTTGATCCCATAATTCTGAAAGGAAGGATCGTCTTAAATGTTGTGGATGGAATCGATCCCGTAATTTTGAAAGGAAGGATCATCCAAGATGTTAGGACTAATCATCCTTAGACTTGATCTTGTAATTATGAAAGGAAGGATTGTCTTAAATTTTTTGGATGGACTCGATGTCGTAATATCAAAAGGAAGGGTCATCCAAGATGTCAGGACTAATCATCCTTAGACTTGATAGCGCGATTCTGAAAGGAAGGATAGTCTTAAATGTTGTTAGTGTACTCAATACCATAATTCTGAAAGGAAGGATCATCTAATATGTTAGGACTAAACATCCTTATATTTGATCTCGTAATTCCAAAAGGAAGGATCATCTTAAATGTTGTGAGTGGACTTGATCCCATAATTTTGAAAGGAAGGATAGTCCAAGATGCTGGAAATAATTGTCTTTAGGCTTAATCCCGTAAGTATGATAGTAAGGATCATCCAGGATGTTAGTGGTGGACTTGATCCCATAATTTCAAAAGGAAGGATAGTCCAAGATTTTGGGACTAATTGTATTTAGGCTTAATCCCATAATTATGAAAGGAAGGATATGTTAGCACTCTGTTTGCAATAGTCAAGTTATAGGCCAGGAATAATTTAGAAGGGTCCTGTTCGAGGGAGAATTATACATACACCCTTCGGGTTATCCAATGGACAATTTCCATTAGCTCGGACCATCAGATGAAGAAGAGGGCTTGATCTACGGTGGTAGATCTTTCCAAGGGTCAATGCATTGTAGCAGCGAAGATGAGATAAAGAGGCATCGTAGATCAACGATCCAGAAGCACAACGAATAATATCGAAGATGGAGTATGGTTACACAGATAGAAAGATGTGAGGAAATACCTAAGTTGCGTATTCGTGAATCCTGTTATAGGGAACAAGCAATGAAAGGTTGAGATCCAGGCGAAGCCCGATCAACAGCCTGAGACAGCTTCGATGGGAAAACATGATCGGTAGAAGGAACTTCCCCAAATTGTGAAACAAGTTAAAAGGAGAAAATATCTAACGGCGGAGATGAGAGCAAAAGTAGATCTACGACCCTAGCTGATTTTGTGATCCAAAATTGTGCAAATAAAGTCACGATTCCAAATCGCGAAAAAGTGGTATTGGCCACAAAGATCAATGGCCATGAAAAAGGTGGGGATAGATCTATGGTCATGGTTCATTTCGCGATCTGAACTAGCGCGGACGAGGTCAGGGTCTGAATTCATGAAAATTGGTAGGGTCCACTCTGATCAACGGTTGCATAGAGAGGTTGATCTCGATTGATGGATAAGAAACACACCACGGTTTAAACCTGCTTGCTAGATCCAGGAAAGAGGAATTGGTGGTGAAAGTTAAAGAAATGTGGACGATGGCCATGAAAGACCCCCAAATCAGAGGGCTGAGAAGGACTCAAGGCTATAGGTATCACATCTAGTGCAAATATGACAGTAGAAGAGATGTTCCCACGCATGATCTTCCTCCCAGCACAACTGATTCCCCAACACCATTTGCGATAGGCCTAAGGTGAAGATCATGTCCAATATCACCAACTTTTGTGGCTCCACTGGTCTGGCACATGGCTCACATAGAAAAAATAGTAGGGAAGCAGGAAGTTCAATTTTTTGAGGTGACGAATCTGGCATCTACACGAAGTGAAGAGACGTCGCGAACTGAGTCTACTCAGTACCACCGTCACAGTGAGCGAAAAGGAAAGAAATATCAAATCCAAATGCTTTAAACCAGTCAATGGGAAGCCACGTGGGAAAATCCTTAAGGTCTTATCCATGTCAAATAAGATAACTAACCATCAAAGGATAGGATCCTCACCTCGACGTCACACATGTTATCATCACAATGACCGGTATTCAAGTGCATAGCCATCTCTAGGTCATTTTGGCTTGCCCTATATAGTGCCATGTTCCAAAGTTGTTGAAGCCTTGGAAATGTACAGACGGTGAGAGATAAAGGTTGAATTATGAGAAGTGTTGAGTTCTTTCACAGAAAGCCATGGCTATGTGGTTTGAGAAGTTAGTTCGACAAGGGGTACTAATGGTTAGCGAACATAAAATTGCATTTTTTCATCGTCCTAGCTATCTACACCAGGAAAGCGCCAACCATTGCGGGACAGATGTTAAAAATCTAGGGAGGTTCAACTATTTCCACACAGCCCTACCTCCATATGCATTGTGCATGGGTTTTTACATCCCAGGAACGTCCCTCCGACACCTCCAGTCGCAGTCATGGCCTTCGAAGTCCCAACACACAATGGTGGCTATGCTATTGGAGAAAATGCTCGGTCTAGAAAAGTAGAGGTCCGAAGCCTTCATCACTGCCCCTATAATCTCCACTTAACAGCTTTACCATGGGCAAGGAGGAGGTCAAACACACACCCAGCTATGTGGCCTACAAGAAAACCCTCCTCATAGGAGGGAGAGAGCAGTACAAGAATGATATACCTCTTAAGAGGTTTATCATCATCAAATGCATGGCCACCCTTTTTTCAGTTCCCTCCTATAATAGTGTTACCAGACGAAGGAGGGGATGGGAAAATGGCTGAGCACCGGAGTAGGGGTTTTCTTGTCAGCCTTTGAGAACCATGTCCTGAAGGAGGCGGGCTGGTCAAAGGAGGTAGAAAGACACGTTTGAGGCAGTCCGAGTTAGCAACAGACCATCAGCAAGCGACATAAAGATCATTTTCATGCCAAATTACCTGAACGAAGAAAACTTTGTGCTATCATTCTAAATTACCATGTGTGGAAGCCCCATAATGTTTTTTCATATTTGTAAATCATGGCGATAGTTCCACTCTCTGAACTTTTAGTGTCTGATTGTGACTTAAAACAGTTTTTAGGTTTTGTATCGGAGAATAGTCTCAGTGCTGAAATAGTATAAATATACTCCTGATAGAGGGAGATAGGGGTTGGTTGGGAAACTTTCAAGGGTTGAGGGTCTCCATTTTAATTAGTCTCTATTTTCCGTGTTATGAATAAATTTGCAGAGGAAGGATTGTATTTCAAGCCAGAGATTCCCGTGTCATTGCTTCTTTCAATATGTAATTTCCTTACGTGAAATGTTCATCCTGTTTTTATTCCAGTTTGTTAATTTCTTTCATGTCTGAAATAAGTGTATAAAATTTTGGAATTCAGACATGTTATGTTCCGTCTGTTGTTTTAGATATTCATTTAAGCTTTCTTCTACATTCATGTAGAATTCACCTTATAGATTCTCTACGTGATGGAATTTTCCCTTATCTACTAATCACTTGCTAAATATCTCTTGATTGCAAGATCGACGACTATATTGCCTTTGTTTGTAAATTTACGCCATTCTTTACCTCCTACAATATGTTCCCTTCCCAGACTATCGACTCCATTGCCCAATGTTTTCTTTATCTAATAGTCCCACCTGCATCTTACATCAACGAACCCATCCTATTCAGGATTATGGCTTTGTGACCATTATTAATCAAATATCTTACATGAGTAAATCTAGAGAACAAGCGAGAGATCCCTCTCTGAGTTTGTCAGGCTAGAGGCACAGTCTAAAGTGGTTCTGTTGTTTCCCAGGAGAGAACCCTTTTCCACCTAGCCTATGGGCCCAATCTCGGTGCTAACAAACTGGTGTCATTGCCAAGGACGAGATTGAAGATCATCCCTGGGAAAAAATGACATAGTCTTAGATTTGGTTGTTTATGGTGAACAACGATTAGACATCAAGAAGGCTATGCACTTTTCACCTGGTGACTCCACTCTTAAAGGATTCAAAATTCAGCAACTTCATTGGTGGTATGACCAAGAAATCAAATTTTCAGAAAGAACTAGCAAGCTCTGCCAGAGAAAATGGACCCCTTGTAGGGTTCAAAAATGCATGGTGAAAGGGTAATATACTTGAGTTTCTGTTTCTTCCAAGTTGCCTTGTCTTGCCTTGTAAGTTTGTTCATATCCTTTCCTAAATTTATCAAAATATCCTTCTATGGTTCAATTCGTTCGGAACGGACTTATGAATATATTCCTGTTTATCCTTCTTTACGAACTGAAAGCATTGCATCGTCTTGTACATTTGATTTTGACCAAGATTTTTCTCCTGAGGCTCATGACATTAAAGGTCACCCCTGTGAACCTCATGAAACCTTAGTTAATAGCGTATCTATTGTGCCTAACCTGGTCTCTCCTAGTATTCCAAGGCAATACAAACCAGTACAATTGCCTCCTATCGTCCATGATTTTCCTGCGAAACATTACAAGTACCTCCCCAAATTTGATGGAGAATCCAAAGACTTCACTGCTGAGAAACATTTACAATCCTTTGAACATTTCCTAACCTTTTTGAGATAGAACATGATGATGTTTTCATAAGGAATTTTTCCCAGTCTCTTCAAGGAGATGCTCAATAATGGTTCAAACACTTGCAGCCTAAGTCCATCAATACCTGGGAAGAGTTTTCTTGCACCTTTTTGAAATTTTGGGGTAGGAGAAGTCCACTGGATCAAATACTTTCATAATTTTATTCCCTGAAGAGACATGAAGGTGAGGCCATATCTAGTTTTAATAGAATATTTGCAAGCTTTTATTATAACATGCCCAAGGAAGTCCAACCTCTTAAGAATGCTACTAAGATCCATTATGCATCCACCTTTCCTCTTGAACTGTCATTACTTATTTTGGAAAGAAAATCAACCACTCTACAACATATGTTTACTGATTGTTTAAAGGTTGAGGAAAACCTTAAGATGTCCAAAAAATTGTCAGGTCAAGACAGTGGGGGTGAAATAAAAGGTACATTAAAATTGGTTGGGCCCTACAAGCAGAAATGGAGAGTCCCTGTTAAGCAAAATCTTTCCCTTGCTAGACAGAAAGATGATAAGCTTGATATAGAAGCAGATGGTTTTGTCGGTTTGTTTTCTGAAGGTTGCAATTTGATCAGCACCAGGTCCGTTAATGACTATTTTAAAGGGGATTTTGGTGTACATATGTACGATGAGTATGAGGAGTAGTACCTGGAGGCTATACCTAAAGAGCTAGTTATAGAGATAAGGTTTTCTAATGGAGAAAATCAAGCTGCAATCCAAAGTCAGAAGGTTGAGACAGAAAAGGATGGTAAATGTGCTGAAGGTGATAGCATACCCTTGTGTTATTCCTTTTTTGAATTAATACGGTACAGGATTAAAGCCTCTAATCAGAAACAGAAGTTAGAGGAAATGGTGCATTCCATAAATTTATGTGGAAAAGAAGATGATAAAGAGGAATAGTCATGCAGTCCCTCTCCGTTTATTGATACGACAGGGGTTTGTGATGAGGTGTTGAGTCACGAAGAAGGAGGCAGTAGCCCTTAAATAAATACATTGTTTAATTTTCTTCCTTTAGGAATATCACCCCATAAAGGAGGAATATACTTACCCAGTTCTGTTGAAGAAAAAGAGGACATCCATGCTGAGGCACATGAAGAAGGTGAAGCTCTAGTTTCAGAAATTTTGAGTGAAAGGGTGGATGTTTCATTGGAGGATGATTTTGTGGGCCCTTTTCTAAGATCTTTCAAGTATCATCCTGACATATCACCGGAGGAAGGGAGTTCTAGACATCTTTCCCATGAACAGAGGACAGAATATGCTGGAGATTACCGTGCTTTCTATGACCCCATAGCAGAGTACATGGAGAGGCTGGGTAATAGTAATGACTGGTCACATCTCTACTATAAAGATCATTTTATTTGTTATATCTTTCTTCTATTATGCATTTCATTCATGTTCATCAAGCACAAAAAGGAAACAAAACTGTTAGGCAAGTTGCTTGATTGGCTTCATTGGAAGTCCGATTTCACTTAATTGGGCTTGTAAACTAAATTAGGTAGAGTAGGTAGGTAAAAATAAGATCGGAGATCATCAAGCATTTCCTTCATTACTATTTTAGTTTGTTTTCATTTTCAGTTGTAAGTACAGGTTTACAGTCACAACTGTCCTCGGTTCCAAAGTATGGCTAAGAGCATAGTTTGTAGAGTGACATAAATTTGCTACAACAGTAGCTCAGAGCAGGTTGAAGGTTTCATAGGAAATATTTGGGGAAACCCAAAGGATTTGTTACTTGGTCTATGGGGGTTCTTTCCTACCTTGCTGGGAGGATAGCATCCCTTGTGGAGCCAGCTATTAGCACTCCGTTTGCAATAATTAAGTTATAGGCCAGGAAGAATTCAGAAGGGTCCTGTTCGAGGGAGAATTATACGTTATCCAATGGATAGTTTCCATCAGCTGGGACCATCAAATGAAGAAGAGGGATTGATCTATGATGGTAGATCCTTTTAAGGGTCAAGGCATTGCAGCAGCGAAGATAAGATAAAGAGGTGTCATAGATCAACAATCCAGAAACACAACAAAGAAGATCGACGATGGAGTATGGTTCCATAGACCAAAATATGAAAGGAAATACCTAAGTTGGGTATTCACGAAGCCTGTTAAAGGGAACAAGCAATGAAAGGCCAAGATCCAGGAAAAGCTTGATTAATGGCCTGAGACGGATTCACTGGGAAAACATGCTCGGTAGAAGGAACTTTCCCAAATCCTGAAACATGCTAAAGGCGGAAATATCTAACGACGAAGATGAGAGAAGAAGCAGATCTATGGCCCTAGCTGATTTTACGATCCAAACTTGTGTGAATAAAGTCAGGATTCCAAATCACAAAAAGTGGTACCGGTCGCAAATATCAATTGTCATGACAAAGGCAGGGATAGATCTATGGTTGTGGTTCATTTCACGATCTGAACTAGCGTGGACGAGGTTAGGGTCTCAATTCATGAAAAGTGGTAGGGTCCACTCTGATCAGCCGTTGCATAGAGAGGTCGATCTTGATCGATGGACAAGAAATACACTGCAATTTAAAGCTACTCGCTAGATCCATGAAAGAGGAATTGGTGGTGAAAGTTAAAGAAACGTGGACGATGGATGTGAAAGACCCCATTAGAGGAAATTTGGGGTCTAAAATGGGCCTTATAAGAAAATGTGCCAAAATAAGTTTTTGTGAGTTGGAATTCAAGAACCAATAGAATTTCAATGAAATAAGTCAACCATAATGGTTGAATTGACATATTTGTCATTAAAAAAACCTACTTTTTTTGTTTGTATTTTCAACATATCTCATTGTGTTTTTACTCAAATTTCGATCAAGAGAGATCGTTGGATGCGAAATTTGATTATGCATCCAACGAGTACCCACACTGCATACTTTTTACAGACCCCGCTACCCCAAAAACAAGAAATACCTGAAAAAACATGATGATGACATCATCATCACATTTTTTCAGGTATTTCTTGTTTTTTGGGTAGAGGGGTCCGTAAAAAGTATGCAGTGTGGGTACTCGTTGGATGTGAAATCAAATTCCGCATCCAACGAGCTCTCCCGATCGAAATTTGAGTAAAAACACAGGGAGATATGTCGAAAATACGAACACAAAAAGTAGTTTTTTTCTTTCTTCCTCCAAAATTAATCAATATTATTTTATTATTTTAACTATTATTTTATAATTTTAACTATTATTTTATTATTTTCCTTAGGAGGCCCATTAGTTCGAGAAGGGGTACTAATGGTTGGAGAACATAAAATTTCATTTCTTCATCATCCTGGCTATCTACACCAGGAAAGCTCCAACCACCGGGGCACAGATGTTAAAACTCTAGGGAGTTTCAACTATTTCCACATAGCCCTACCTCCAGATGCACTGTGCATGGGTTTTTACATCCTAGGAACGTCCCACCAACACCTCTAATTGCAGTCACGGCCTCTGAAGTCCCAACACATAATGGTGGCTGAGCTGTTGGAGAAAATGCTCGGTCTGGGATAGTAGAGGTCTGAATTCTTCATCACTACCCCTATAATCTCCACTTAACAGCTTTGCTGTGGGCGAGGAGGAGTTAAAACACACACCCATATACGTGGCCCGTGAGAAAACCATCCTTGTAGGATGGAGAGAGTAGTACGAGGATGATAAACCTATTAATAGGTTTATCATCATCAAATGCATGGCCACCCTTTTTTCGGTTCCCGCCTATAATAGTGTTACCAGATGAAGGAGGGGCTAGGAAAATAGCTGAGCACCAGAGCGGGGGTTTTCTTGTCAACCTTTAAGCACCATGGCCGAAAGGAGGCAGGCTGGTCAAAGGAGGTAGAAAGACATGTCTGAGTTAGTCCGAGTCAGAAACAGATCATCAGAAAGTGACATAAAGATCGTTTTCATGCCAAATTACTTGAACAAAGAAAAATATGTGGCGTCATGTTGATGTATTTGTAACTTGGGAATGTATTCATCTATGTATCTTATGTATTGTAACCCGATTTTTATTCCAGGATGTATCTATAATGTAATTGAGTCATCTTGTCATGCCCCGATGATCTGATCGGGAGGATCAATAATGTAAACAAGTCATGTCAAGTCATTATGGGTAACCCTCTGATTGTCTAAGGGTTAAAGTCCCCATAGTTCTAGGGCACTAGGGTTATTAGACTCTCCTAGTAGAGGTTGGCCCTGGTAGGGTTTTAGTCATGTCGGGATTAGTATAAATCGAGAGCTAGACTCTCTATTTAACACACAACTTATACACACTCAAGTGTAGTGCATAGTTGAGGAAGGAGAAGACACTGGGGCTAGACAAGAAGAAGGTTACTGCTGTTGGGAGATCACTTACTATTTTGGGCTTTTACTATTTTGGTGCTGATTCTATCTCTGAGGAAGTTGCAGGATTTTCTCCATTTATGGTTTCCCTAAGGAAAAACACCGTGTTCATTGTCTCTTGTGTTTGATTACTGTACTTGTTATTCTCTCAATTAAAGATCCTAAATAATGCTAGCTTAATGTTGAAAAACTAACATGGTATCAAAGCTAACCTGAGAAGAAGACATTGTACAGCTACGGGAACTAGGGATTCCTAGTTTGTGGATCTTCCTCCATAGATTTTTAGCAAAATTAAGGTGGAATAACTCTCCTCGTTAGGGCACATATTTATGTCGAAGTAGAATCCAATTCTGAGGTTTTTCAGTTTTGGACCCGACACTACTGCCGAAAATTAGGGATTTTCACAAAAGAGGAATTTTTCAGTGAGCCCAGGCTTGGATTGACCTCCTCCCCAAAATCAAATTTAGGGATAAATTTCAAGGCATTTGGGTGGACAGATCTCTGGAAAAGCAAAACCCTAATTTTCTCCTGATCCAGTACTGCGGGATTTTAGCTTCAAATCCAAATCTAACATCTTGACCTGGTAAGATCTAAATCTCTTGTATTTCCATTTGAGGTTCTCAATTTAAGAAGTCTCATCATACCAAGCTTGATGAAAAGCTTGAGGGAGCTGATAACTTCCGAGCCTGGAAGTATAGGATCTCCCTGGTCCTGGAAGAAAATGAGTTGGACTCCTACATCCATGAGGAGGTTCCAGTTCCAGAGGTAGATGAGGCAAAGGCCTTACACAAGAAAAAGATGGTTATGGCAAAGAGGATCATTGCTGATTCTATCAAGGATCGCCTTATCCCACAGGTGTCCTCTCTCAAGACACCTAAAGCTATGTTTGATGCCCTAACCAACTTGTTTGAAGGGAAGAACATAAACCAGAAGATGACTCTGAGGAATCAACTGAATAATGTGAATATTTAGAATGCAGAGACCATCCAGTATTACTTCAAAAGGGTTTCTCAGATCAAGGAACAATTAGAAGCGATAGATGAAGAAGTGGAGAATGCAGAGATTATGATGACAACTCTAAATGGCCTTCTTAGGTCATGGGATTCATTCATCCAAGGAATCTGTGCCAGAAATAAGTTATTCAAATTCAGTAGACTATGGGAAGAATGTTCTCAATAAGAAGCATGGATAGCAACTTGAGAAGAGAAGATGGGAAGTGAAGATCAAGCTCTCACAGTTCACTTCAAGAAAGGCAAAAGAAGAGCTCATCACCCCAAAGGTAAGAATCCTCATCATAGAGACAACAATAGAAAGGATATATATAGATTAAGATGTTATACATGTGATGAAATAGGACACTTTGCAAAAGAATGTCCTAACAATAAGGTCCACTCTCATAAGAAGAAGGGGAACAAGAAAAGACATCATGCTCATGCTGCAAAGGATGATGAACCATCCAAGAAAAGAACCAGATATGAAAGTGAAGATCCTTCAAGCGAGGATGAATATGTTTTGATCTCTACTCTCACAGATAACATTACTCATGGAAGTGATGATTGGATTATAGCAAGTGGGGCTTCCAAAAATATGACTGGATTTAAGGAATCCTTTGTGAGACTGTCAGAACATGAATCACCTCACAAGGTGAAGCTATGAGATGACTACCAATATCCAATAAAAGGTAGTGGGGAATCTTCCTATAAACTAGACTATGGAAAGTCTCTAACAATGAAGGAAGTATTGTTTGTGCCAGGACTCAAGAAGAACCTCCTCTCCATATCTGCACTAGATGCAAAAGGAATGAGGGTTGCATTCATAGATGGTCAAGTCATCATGTGGCCAAGAGGAAATACTATCGATGATGCGGTGGTGATTGGAGAACAAGAATGAGGATTGTACAAATTAAAGGGCCATCCAGAACAAGCATTGGTCCATGACACAGTAGAGCCAAGTGAACTTTGGCATAGAAGGCTTGCACATGTGCATTACAGAGCACTGCCAATTGCAAGCAAAGCTATTGAAGGCCTTCCACAATTCCAAGAAAAACATGATGGGGTCTGTAAAGGATGTGCAAAAGGAAAGAATACAAAGAAGACATTTCTTAGCAGCAAAAGCAAAGAAAAAGGAATCCTAGAAATCATCCACTCCAATGCATGCGGTCCTATGTCATCAAACTCACTAGGCGGGTATGCATATTATGTTTCTTTTATTGATGATTTTTCTAGGAAGACATGGGTTTACTTCATGAAGAACAAAGATGAAGTATTCAACAAATTCAAGGAATTCAAATCCTTGATAGAGAACCACACTGAAAAGAAGATCAAGACTGTTCGATCAGACAATGGCGGAGAATTCACTTCGAATGAATTCAAAGAGCTATGCAAAGAATCAGGGATTAAGAGGGAGTTGTCCACTCCTTATAATCCATAATAGAATGGGATTGTGGAATGGAAGAATAGAACTATCATGGAAATAGCAAGAGTTATGCTTCATGATCAAGATCTTCCTATGCATCTTTGGGTTGAAGCTGCCAGAACAATGGTGTATGTACAGATTCATACTCCACATAGAGTACTCGAAAATAAGAGTCCTAAAGAAGTCTTCTCTGGCAAGAAACCAGAAGTCAGCCATCTCAGAATATTCGGCAGTCTTGTGTACATACAAATTCCAAAAGAGAAGAGAACAAAATTAGATCCTTCAGGAAAGAAGGGTATATTTGTGGGATACTCTGAAAGCTCAAAGGCTTACAGAATATATTTCCCACGATACAACAAGATTGAAATCACCAGGGATGTGACATTTGATGAAGACACAGCTTACAACAAATCCAGAAAGAGACTTGCTGAAGAACCTGAAGAAGCAGAAGCACCCAGAATTCATGATACAACCATGAATGAAGAAACTCAAGAAGAAGATCGAGATTTCGAAGAACCACAAAGACCTGTAGATCCACCTCTGGAGAAGAATCCTCATAAGAGAAAACCTGCTTGGGTACGAGAACTTATCCAAGGTGCAGAGAGATAGGGGGCTCCAAAAGAGAATCACAGAGAAAGAAAGAGGACCAGATCTTGCTTCGGGTATGTAGCTTTACTATGTGATTTCATTGATAAAGAACCTTCCAGTTACGAAGAAGCGGCAGAACAGAAAGAATGGAAGGATGCTATGATTGAAGAATATCAATTGAACATGAAGAATGATGTTTGGGATGTTGTTCCAAGACCAGAAGGGAAGTCAGTTGTAACTTCCAAATGGATCTACAAGATCAAACATGTTGCAGATGGTAGCATCGAAAAATAAAAGGCAAGATTTGTGGCTCGAAGTTTCTCTCAGAAGGAAGGAATAGATTATGAAGAAACCTTTGCTCATGTAGCCAGATACACTTCCATTAGATCAGTACTTGCTTTGGCTATAGTGATGAAATGGAAAATACACCAGATGGATGTCAAGACTGCTTTCTTGAATGGTGTAGTGGAAGAGGAAGTGTATGTAGAGCAGCCACTCGGTTTTGAGACTCATGACAGGGAGTCTCATGTGTGCAGATTGAAGAAAGCCCTGTACGGTTTGAAACAGGCACCCACGACCTAGTATGACAGAATTGACAGCTTTCTATCCAGTTTGGGCTTTACCAAGAGTAAGGCAGATTCCAACGTTTACTACAAGGTTGAAGATGGCAACCCAGTGATGCTTCTACTATATGTAGATGATCTATTTGTGACAGGTATGGATGGGTTGATTGCTGATACGAAGAGAAAGCTTGCTGCTGAGTTTGAAATGAAGGACTTGGGGATGATGCATTACTTTCTAGGTATGGAGGTGTGGTAGAGTACAGATGGAATATTCCTTGGACAAGGGAAGTATGCAGTAGATACCCTGAAGAGGTTTGGGATGATGGATTGCAAGGCTATGGCCACACCTATGGAATCGAACCTGAAGCTCTTGAACGATGCTTCATAAGAGTCGGTTGATGTTACGATGTATCATCAAATGATTGGGTCCTTGATGTATCTGACGAACATGAGACTAGACATTTTCTTTGCTGTGAACACCTTGTGCCAGTTCCTGATAGATCCAAGACATGTTCACTTGATTGTTGCAAAGCATATTCTGAGGTAATTGAAGGGTATAGTTGATTATGGGCTCAAGTATGATGCAAATCAGAAGATTAACCTGGAGGGTTATGTTGATTCAGATTGGGAAGGCAGTGCCATCGATAGGAAGAGCACTTCAGGGTGTTGTTTCAGTATTGGGTTAGGTGTGATCTCTTGGTTTAGCAGGAAGCAATCCTGTGTGGCACTAAGTACAGCTAAAGCAGAGTATGTCACAGCTTGTTCAGATAGTTGTGAGGCAGTATGGATGAGGAAGCTACTGTCTGATTTATTTGATCTCCAGTTGGATGCTACTTGTATACATTGTGACAACCAGAGTTTCGTGAAGTTGTCAGAGAATCCAGTGTTCCATGACAAGTTGAAGCATATCGAGATCAAGTACCACTATATTAGGGATATGGTGCTGAGGGGAGCAGTGAAGCTCTAGTATGTTGTGATGGAGGAACATATAGCTAATGTATTGATGAAGCAATTGGCTAGGATAAAGTTCGAGTACTTCAAGGAGAATCTTGGTGTTCTCCAGATCGAGGTTTCCTCCAAGGGAAAGTGATGAGACCCATAGCCATTTTGACATGGTGAGAGGATTGGTTCCTTCCATGGTTAGATGTAAGGGCTGAGACATTCTGTCATGGTGAGAGGATTGGTTCCTTCCATGTCACATATGAGTGCTGGCCATTCTGTCGAGCAAGATATATGTAAGGGCAACTGCCATTCTAGGAATGGAGGTACCTGGTCAGTTACCAGGAAAACTCAGTCTAGGACTGAGAAGCCATTCTGATGTGATAGAGGGATGTTTTCCCACTTCATCAGATCTAAGGGCTGAACCATTCTATCATGGCTAAAGGATTAGGTTCCTTCCATGTCAGATGTGAGTGTTGGCCATTCCGACGAGCAGGTCGGATGTAAGGGCAACTGCCATTCTCTATGAGAATGGAGGCACCTGGCCAGTTACCAGGTAGCTCAGTCGAGGGCTGGGGGCCATTCTGATGTGACTATAGGATTAGTTCCTACAAGATCAGATATGAGTGCAAGCCCTTCCATCATTGTGTGCAGGATGTGTTCCAACCTGGATGGATGTAAGTGCAGAGCCCTTTCATCATTGTGGAAGGATGTGGTTCTATCCTGGATGGAAGTATAGAAATATTCCATCATTGTGGTAGGATGTTGTTCTAGCTTGGATGAATTTAAGTGCAAAGATCTTCCATCATTGTGTGCATGATGTGTTCCAGCCTGGATGGAAGTGTGGAAATATTCCATCATTGTGTGTAGGATGTGTTATAGCCTTGATGGAAGTGTGGAAATATTCCATCATTGTGTGCAGGATGTGTTCCAGCCTAGATGGAAGTGTGGAAATCTTCCATCATTGTGTGCAGGATGTGTTCCAGCCTGGATGGAAGTACAAAACTCTTCCATCATTGTGTACAGGATGTGTTCCAGCCTGGATGGATATGAGTGATGTGCCTTTCTGACGAGTAGGTCAGATATAAGTGCTGAAGAAGACCTACATGGAGGATAGGCCTACAACCAGCATGAAAAAGGGCTGGCTCTGTAGAACTTCCTGTGACGAGAAGAATCATGAGATAGCACCCGTGATGATCCAGAATGAGTGATGATCCAGATCCAGTGATGATGCCCAGTGATGATCCAGATCCAGTGATGATCTAGATCTAGTGATGATGATCTAGCAGTGATGATCCAGATCGAGTGATGATCTAGAACTAGTGATGATGTCTAGTGATGATCCAGATCGAGTGATGATCTAGATCTAGTGATGATCCAGATCGAGTGATGATCCAGATCTAAAGATGAATATGACTTAAAGATGAAGATGACTTGAATACTAAGAAGACTTGAAGATGCAGATGATGAGATGATCCAGTTGATACAAAGAAGAAGACCAGTGCTGAAAATTGTGTCGAAAGAATACCTTCCTAGTTAAGAGGGAGTGTTGATGTGTTTGTAACTTCAGAATGTATTCATCTATGTATCTTATGTATTGTAACCCAATGTTTATTCTGGGATGTATCTATAATGTAATTGAGTCATGTTGTCATGCCCTGATGATCCGATCGGGAGGATCAATAATGTAAACAAGTCATGTCAAGTCATTGTGGGTAACCCTCCGATTGTCTAAGGGTTAAAGTCCCCATAGTTCCGAGGCACTAGGGTTATTAGACTCTCCTAGTAGAGGTCGGCCCTGGTAGGGTTTTAGTCATGTCAGGATTAGTATAAATAGAGAGCTGGACTCTCTATTTAACACACAACTTATACACACTCAAGTGTAGTGCATAGTTGAGGAAGGAGAAGACACTTGGGCTAGACAAGAAGAAGGTTACTGTTGTCGGGAGATCACTAACTGTTTTGGGCCTTTACTGTTTTGGTGCTGATTCTATCTTTGAGGAAGTTATGGGGTTTTCTCCATTTATGGTTTCCTCGAGAAAAAAAACTATGTTCATTGTCTCTTGTGTTTGATTACTGTACTTGTTATTCTCTCAGTTAAAGATCCTAAATAATTCTAGCTTAATGTTGAAAAACTAACATGTCATTCTGAATTACCATGTGCGGCAGCCCCATAATGTTTGTTCATATTTGTAAATCATGGTGATAGTTCCACTCTCTGAAATGTTAATGTCTGATTATGACTATAAAAAAATTTAGGTTTTGTTTCGAAGAATACTCTCAGTGCTGAAATAGTATAAATATACTCCCAATAGAGGCAGATAGGGGTTGGTTGGGAAACTTTCAAGGGATGAGGCTCTCCATTGTAATTAGTCTCTGGTTTCCGTGTTATGAATAAATTTGTAGAGGAAGGATTGTCTTTCAAGGAAGAGATTCATGTGTCATTGCTTCTTTCAATATGTAATTTCCTTACATGAAATGTTCATCCTATTTTCATTCCAGTTTGTTAATTTCTTTCATGTCTGAAATAAGCGTATAACAGTTTCAAATTCATACATGCTATGCTCCATCTATTGTTTCAGATATTCATTTAAGCTTTCTTCTAAAGTCACGTAGAATTCACCCTGTAGATTCTCTGCGTGATGGACTGTTCCATCTTATATACTAATCACCTTCTCAATATCTCTTGATTGCAAGATCGACGGCTATCTTGCCTCTGTTTGTAAATTTACACCATTATTTACCCCCTACATTATGTTCCCTTCCTGGACCGTCGACTATGATTTCCCAATGGTTCCTTTCTCTGATAGTCCCACCTGCATCTTACATCAATGCACCCACCCTATTCAGGAGTCTGGCCTCCTAACCGTTCTTAATTGAATATCTTACATGAGTAAATCTAGAGAACAAGTGAGAGATCCCTCTCTGACTATGTCGGGTTAGAGGTGCATTCTAAAGTGGTTCTGTTGTTGCCCGGGAGAGAACCCTTTTCCGCCCAACCTATGGGCTCAATCCCGACACTAACAGGATCATCCAAGATGTTAGTAGTGGACTTGATCCTATAATTATGAAAGTAAGGATCATCCAAGATGTTAGTAGTGGACTTGATCACATAATTATGAAAGGAAGGATCATCCAAAATCTTAGTAGTGGACTTCATCTCGTAATTCCAAAAGGATGGATTGTCCTGTGTATGTATGTGTTAGCTTTGATCAGTATTGGTAGCTTCACAAAGACTTGATCCCGTAATTGTGAAAGGAAGGATTGTCTAAGTAACACAGATGTGTTATCCATGATCTCATAAATCCAAAAGGAAGGATAATGTTGGTTGTTGTTATACCTGCCATAAATGATATTGATCCATCCTTGAGTTGTTTATGATGATGTTTTTATACTTTTCACATGTTGTTATTATTCCATCTTTATGTTGATGATCCAACCTCGTGTTGTCATTGTTGTTGTTATTATAGATTTATGTTGATGAGCTAGTCTTGTGCTATTGTTTTTGTTGTCATTCCATATTTATGCTGATGAGATAGCCTCGTGTTGTCATTGTCATTGTTATTCCATCTATATGCTGATGATCCAGCCTCCTGATTTTGATTCTAGTGATGTATAATTTTTTATGCAAACGATGATTCAGTTCCATGATACATATGATGATGTTCCAGCAGATGATGATGATGATCCGACTCAATGTTGTATATGATGCTCTTGTTCCATGTTGTATATGATGATGCTTCGGTTCCATGCATATTCCAGTTCCATGTTGTAGATGATGATGCCCCAATTTTATGCTGCAAATTATGACACTTCAGCTATGTACTGAAGATGATGATGATGATGTTCCAACAGTTCTATGCTGATGTAGATGATGTTGATGCTCTAGGTCCATGCTATAGATGATGATGCCCCAATTCCATGTTGTAGATGATGATTCTCCAGCTCCATTATGTATCTAATGATGTTGTTCAAAACATTTGTTGATCTATAGATGTACCATATGATGTTCCAAAAGATTATGTTGATGATGCCTCCTCCCTCCTTCCAATGATGTTGTGTAGAGCCACACTAGTTGTTGTTGTTTTCGGTAGAATACCCTTCTTGTTAAGGGGGAGTGTTGAAATAATGTAACTTCTGTCAAAGTCCCAAAATTTTTGAAAAATTTAAAATTTTGAAAATACAGATAATCTTTATTAATGCAGTCAACTAATTGTTTTAATTAGTTATATGTTAATGATTTCATAATCTGAATTATCTACTTGATTATGTTTATTTTATAGAATAATTCTTTTTTAGTTTAATGACTTGTTTTTCTTTGTGACCACAAGGTGGAACTGTCTTGGTATTCTAGGCTTACTTAGCTTTTGAGCTAACACAGAAAGTTTACTTGCTCTTACAGATTTACAGGTAAGAAAGATCCGATGCTACTTGTCAATAATCATTACGCATACAGATATATGTTCGTCGCAAAATAATAGCTCAGTAAAAGAATATAAATGCTATTCAATTTCAAATGCTTTATGAGGTAAAACCATTAAATCGTTATTCTTTTAAAAACACCATGGAAACGAGATTCAGTCCTATTAGTATTGGTGACAGTTGCTTTCTCTCTAGTAGTTGTAATTTATAGTTCTTATTGCGTACTAAACTCTTCGATGTTTACCATAGTCATCATGTGTGTAAACGCCTTAAATCTTTCTTTGCAAGCAGATTAAGGATGGCAGGGTTATTACGTTAAAGGTCTATCTTTAATTGTGAAACTATACTATTTACGTCATGATAGATTTGGTTACTCTTTGTGATAAGTAATGCACATTGATAAATGATTTTTTGTACCAATATTCCAACTTCTAAGCTTTGAAGTTTAAAGGAATTATAACATTATTACATGCTATTCTCATAAAGAGTTAAGTTAGTGTTGATGCACTGAGTTCTTTTACACATAACTTATTTGGAAGATATTGTCCAGTTATGGTTATTAAATCCTAAAAGGTTATCTGATGTCAAACCTGAGAAATACTATAATGCTTAATATTTTGTTTACAAACTTAATGGTTTATACAACAAATACTTAAATGCATAACTAGAGCTATTCTCACAAGATGGGTATCTTATCATGAATAGGTTTTATGAATTTCCTTTTATAGCTATTAAAAGGTATATCCTTAATGGGTTATAACCATGGAAAAATGAATATCATGTTAGTATAATAATGGGTAGCAATATTGACTCCGCCCTTGATGAGCTTAAAGGCATAAATTTTATGTTGATGAATCTTTTGGTTAAATGATAAGTGGCTTAACCCTTGCCATACTTATAATAGTTTGTTGAAAGATTATTTTGCAAAGTATAAATAAAAGGGTCATGAAATGGACCGCGCCATAATGAATATATGGTTTAACCTTGATCTAAGTTTTTATAATCTTTTATTAAGTGTATACCAATTGTATAAAAATGGGTCGTATTATTCCCCATGCCTTTGATGAGTTTTAATACTTAACAATATTACTATTGTCCTGTTGTTTATATTTCAGCGTGCAAGCTAGGTTGACTTTAGAGTATCGAACCTTATCGAAACTTCGAATCTCCAAGTGATTGGAATGATAATTCGCTTGTTGATTGCATGCAGAGACTATAGGGATTTACCCACTGCATGCAAATAATTTGTTTTTCTACGTGGACTTGTCGTAGCCATGTGTTGTGAGGTTAAAAGGGCATCATCGAAACCTAACTTTGGCATTCCCTCCGTCGCCTTCGGGCCTCCGGTCGCTCTGCTACTATGTTCTTGTCTGCACTGTCGCTTGCAACTTGTTGCTGGTAGTCCTTCTACTTGCTTCTATACCTCATGAGCTCACCCTGAATGCTCAATAGAGAAGTGCTATCACAAAATTGTTTGTTGCTTGGGCATAGGTTAGCGGTTCTTTCTCCGGGGTTTCACCATCGCAGCTATCTTAATCAAGAATCTTTCAACTGTAAAAAGACTCCTTCCTCTTTGGCCTGGTAGTGAGAGTCGAGGTCTTGCTTTTCCAGAGTTGCCGGGGCATAGGGTTTTGCAGCATATTGTATTTTTGTTTGAAGAATGGTTGCGGCCCAAGCATTTACACTTGCTTGGCCATTTTCTTCAACTCTCGGTCACCATTGTTAGATACTGTGTTAGTAATCTCCAACTTCCCTGTGGCAGATGAAGGTTTGGCTCCTCCTCGCGTTGGTAGCTGCACTGCTGTTTGTGGGTGGTTACGTTTCAATTAAGATTTGAGGTAAGAAATTCTATTAACCCTTTCGTTATCTTTTCAGATTTGTTTTATTACACAATTGTTTATTTTTGATACAAGGTATTAACATTATCATTCTTCGTTGTTACGTAGGTGTCGACCTGTCCCTCTACGTGGTTGGTGCAAGGCTGAGACAAGCGCTTGCTCATGGGTAAGCCTTAGATAACCCATGGCAGTTCATCCTTGTTCAGTCCCTTATGAGACATTTGAGGGTTGGTTTCCGTGGCCTGCAAAACCCTCATGGTTTTGGTTTACTTGGGTTTATTTTGCTCGCTGTTTCTGTTAAAGAAAAAGCCCTTGCTTTATGCGGGGCTTCCGGTTTAGGCCGTGACTGTAAATTTTCATTTTTGTTCTGTTTACTTGTGTATATATGTAAAAATGAAAGAAGGCTGGTAAAGCCTTACTCTGTTACTTTTGTTTGAAGCCAAGAGGCATTGGAAGAGCTTAAACTCTTTGGTTTTACACCTCTATTGTAAATTTTGAGATATTAGGGTTTTACCCTAACTTGGCGATATGAAAAAGTATTTATTGTTTCTTTAAATTATCTTTTAATTACAATGTACTACTGTAATTTATTTGATTATTACTTATATCGTGTAAATGGTTATTTAAGCTCGGTGAAAAGAGCATGTCTATGTTCTGTTAATTTGATTCCTGCAAATTATTATATTTAATTTTTACCCTGGAAATTATTTAGTATAACTGAATTTTGTTTTTGATTATCTTGACTTTAATTTACTCCATTCTAATGAAGTTTTAAATATTGTTTTATTAACCTTCAGAATATAAGTAATTTCATATTCTTCGAGTTGTACTTATGTAACTGATAGTTACATCTTTAAGTATAGAAACTATATTTACTTAGTATTTATTATAAAAGAATAAGAATGTTATTTTATTTACATACAATTACTGCTCCTATGATTATGTACATTTTCTTTGTACTTAGCTTATTTATAGGTGTATAAGAGATAGTATTTGATTGTTGTATTCTTATGTTACCTTATTTATATTACAATAATAGTATTTATAAATTAAAAGAAATAACAAACTATCTCTATTCTTTCCTATGAAATGTATTGTAGTGTTTGTTTTAAATTATAAAAGAGACAAGTTAGCAGCTGTATAACTTGTTCAAGTTCAGTTAGATAAAAAATGAAAGAATTATTTACATTACAACCATAATTAAAATCTTAAACCAATTAGTTTAGTCTTTAGAAATAAATCTAAGTTTATCTATCCTTACTCACAGTTTAGTTGCTATAAATATAGTAGTTATTTATCCTAAACAGGAGAAGAAATAGACTGTAGATTTGAAAAGCATTTTTATTTAACCTAACACTACACATTTCAACTATTATTTATTTTCCTTTGGTTTCAAAAATAGATATAAAAATTACTGAAATGAATGCTGTATAAAGAACTGTTGATCTATCAAGCATACTACTGTTAATATAATGATATAGTTTCTTTCCCCTTTACTAATAATCTGGCATTCACAGTCTAGGTATAACCCTACTCCATGTACAGAATACTATTTCTTCTGATAACAAATAAAAGAAAACATTCTCATAATCAAGCTAACATCTTATTTTAATTTTGCATCATACTATCTTCATTTAAATACACCACCTGTGCTAGAGTACGATCTGGATTACTCCAGATGGGGAAAAACACAGGTAGGATTTGTTTCTCATTAAGAATAAATTCGTTACTAAACAAGCTAAGTTATTCAATCCTCTAATTTTTTACACTATAAACTACAAATGCATCATTCAATCACACACAGATAATAACACACAAATTAATAAATAGCAGAACCTGTTCTTAAAGCTTGGTCGACAATAGCAATGGGAGGCCGTTCCTCCCTACCAACTCCTGGAGAGCGCTCAAACAGCAACTCCTCAGGACCCCGGAGCCTGATCTAGTCTCCCTGGCTGGAACTAGGTGTAGCAAATAATCAAGTACTAGTCCTGAGACTCAATACCAGTCCTAAACTTATCAGTCAAATCTCTCAGATAGAAAGTTGTATCAGATCAAGTTACTGTAGTTCATCCCTCAAACACCTTCCTTACAGTTTTCCCTTTTTTACAATGAATTCCTTGAAGTGCATTCCTCCTGAATGATTATTCTCTTGGAAAATATCTAAGCAGCCTCAGCTCTCTACATTGGGCACTTTTAAAAGATTGCCTAGGTCTTTTTGGGTTAGTTGTTATTAATTGAGCCACCTGCTCTGATCCCACTTTCTTGGGGGATCATGACCCCAAATGTAGGGAAGTTGCCACCTGCAACATAGGAAGTGTTTGAGGATGCTGCCACTTGTCATTTTTCTCTCCACCTAGTTTCTTCCACCAGTTTGGCCAATAACACTCTCATTAACAGCTCTCCCAAGCTGTTGTCTCCACTTTTTATTTATTAAAATAAAATATTCAAAATTACATTCCACATCTTTTCGCTCTGCTGATTCATCAGTTTCAACTTAGCATTAAATTTAACATAATGTCTTAGAAATCAATTTAAAACAAATAACATTATTTTACAAAATTGGGGTATGTGACATACACACCCCCTTAAAATGTAACATTGTCCTCGATGTTACTTATTCCTCATCCTCTGAAGTCCCCTGGAACAGATTTCGGTATGCTTCTCGCATCTTACTTTCCAGTTCCCAGGTGGCCTCTTCAGGACTAAGGTGCTTCCATTGCACCTTCACCTGTCCAATGGTGCAGTTCCGAAGTGTAATTTCCATCCTCCCGATGATACAGTCCGGTTCCACCAGGAATTCTCCTTCTAGTTCCACCTGTACAACATTCCAATCAACCACATGAGTAGCATCATGAAAATATTTCTTTAAAACAGAGATATGAAAAACATTATGTACTTTCAAGTTAGGTGGTAATGCTAGTTGATAAGCAACTTGACCAATCCTAGACAAAATTTAAAATGGACCACAATAACGTGGTGCCAACTTTGCACAACTCCCTAGTCTTAGAGAGCTTTTCTTGGGCCTTACCTTGATGAACACATGTTCACCTACCTGGAACTCCTTGGGAGTTCTTTTTAAGTCTGCTTGAATTTTCTGCCGATCCTGTGCCACCTTCAGATTTCCCTGTACTTGCTTCACAATTTCCTCCATTTCTTTCAACAATTCTGGACCTAACACTAATCTATCTACTGGATTATTCCAAGAGATAGGAGTGTTGCATTTTCATCCATATAAAATTTCAAATGGACTAAATTTAGCTGATGACTGATAGTTATTTTTATATGCAAACTCTGCTAGATGTAAATAGTCTTCCCACTTACGTGGCTGATCTTTCACATACATCCTCAATAAATCCTCTAGTACCTGATTTACTCTTTCAGTTTGTCCATTTGTTTGAGGATGGAAGGAAGTACTGAAATTCAATGTTGTATTTAATCCTTTAAACAAGGACTTCCAAAAGTTTCCTGTAAACTTAGGATCTCTGTCTGAGATTATAACTTTCAGTACTCCATGTAATCGAAAAATATGCTTTAGGAAGATATCAGCTATATTGGCAGCCTTGTAAGTAGTTTTTACAGGAATAAAATGTGCTGCCTTGCTTAACTTATCAACCACTACCATAATAGAGTCATTTTGATTCTGATTTTTGGGTAGTCCAGTAATAAAATCTAAGCTAATCACTTCCCATTTTCAGCTAGGAATAGGTAAATGTTGTAGCAAACCAGCTGGGTGTTGGTGTTCGGTTTTCACCTGTTGACATTCTAAACACCTTGCAATGTATTCAGCGACTTCAGTTTTCATATTGCGGCCAAAAATATTCTTTTCTTAGCATGGTTATAGTCTTTTGATAACCTAGGTGACCTGAATATGGTGTTTTATGGACTTCATCCAGAATTAACAACTTAACCTTAGGCACATTAAATACATACAGTTTATCTTTAAATAATAAAAATTCATTTTCATTTAAACTATAACCTTTTATTAAGCTTTATGTAGGTTCTTCCTTAGGTGTAATTTGCAATTTCTGATAACTTTCATCTTGTTTTATCCCTTCTTTAAGCTGTTCATTTAAATCTAAAACAGAAGTGTTGATTGCTGTTGTAAAGTTCAGCTTTGTGTTTCTACTTAATGCATCAGCCACCTTATTTTCCTTACCCTTTATATGCTGGATTTCAAAGTCATACTTGCTTAAGAAAGCTAACCACTTAGCTTGTCTAGCGTTTAAATTAGGCTGATCTAGAAGATATTTCAGTCCTTTATTATCAGTCATTAAAATAAATTTTCTGCCAATTAAATGATGTCGCCACATTTTTAAGGCGTGTATTACAGCTGCTAGTTCTAGATCATAAGTTGCGTAATTATTTTCATGAATTTTTAACTTTCTAGACTCATAGGCAATGACATGCTCGTCTTGAGTTAGAACACCGCCTAAGCCATCATTACAGGCATCAGTACACACTTCGAATTCTTTATTAGGATCTGCTATTCTTAGAATAAGTGCACCTGTTAATAAAGTTTTTAACTTCTTAAAACTTTCTTCACATTTCAGGTTCTAGTCAAATTTCTTTCCTTTCTTTTGTAAGGAAGTTATCAGATTTGCTATCCTTGAAAAGCATTCAATGAACCTCCGGTAATAATCGGTATTTCCCATGAACGACCTAACATCCGTTACATCTTTAGGAACCGGCCAATCTTCGATTGCCCGTATCTTTTCAGGATCTATAGAAATCCCTTCCTTGGTCACTACGTGATCTAGATACTGAATTTTATCCTTAAAGAAGTCACACTTACTAAACTTCACGAGGAGTTGATGTTCTCGCAACTCTTGTAAAACAGTTTTTAGGTGTTCTTTATGTTCTTCTTCCATTTTTGAGTAAATTAGGATGTCGTCGATAAACACGACCAAAAACTTATCTAAATACTTATGCATTATATTGTTCATTAAGCACATAAAGACAACTGGGGCATTAGTAAGCCCAAATGGCATTACGACAAACTCGTAATGTCCATATCTTGTTCTAAAGGTTGTCTTGAAGATATCTTCATATTTAATTCTTACTTGATGATATCCTGACCTCAAATCTATCTTCAAAAACACCGTGGCTCCACGTAGTTGATCAAACATATCATCTATACAGGGCAACGGATATCTATTTTTAATAGTCATCTTGTTTAGTTGACGGTAGTCTATGCATAATCGCATAGTTCGTCTTTCTTTTTAACAAAGATGACTGGTGCTCCCCAAGGAGACACACTAGGTCAAATGTACTTTTTATCAATTAACTCTTTTAATTGTGATTTTAACTCATTAAGTTCCAATATGTTCATTCGATAAGGATCCTTTGAACTAGGTGCCGCACCTGGTACCATTTCAATGGTGAAATCCAATTTCCTCTTTGGAGGTAATCCTGGAATTTCTTCTGGGAATACGTCAGTATATTCTTTTAAAACAGGAATATTTTCTATTTTTAACTTATTTGTTTTAGTTTTACCTTCCTCATATGTAATAGTTACTGCATAGGCTTTACATCCTTTTCTAACAGCTCTCTTAAGTTGTAAAGCAGAAATCTGCCTTATTATAGTTTTTCTAGGGATACCCTTAACCTTTACTGGTTGTTCATCACTATTTAAGCACGTGAAAGTTTTATCGTAACAATTTAAAATTAGCTTATGCTGTTCTAACCAGTCCATACCAATCAGCAAATCATATGAGCCAAGTGGCAAAACATTAAGCTTAACTATAGTTTCAAATTCACCCATAAGTAAAGCACATTCTTTCACAAAACAAGTTACTTTTCTTTTTTCCCCAGTGGCTAATTGAACTAACCAAGAATTCTCAAACTTATCGACAAATAAATTACATTTTTCCACTATCTGAGGTGCAATATAACTGAGACTAGATCCTGGATCAATTAAAATGGTTACAGGGGTCTGTTTAATCATACCTTCTACTTCCACCATGGAAGTCTGATAGTCATCTTGGTGGTTCTCCAAAGCCGCGTTAATTCTGGGCATGCTCCTTGCTAGTTCCCCAATGGTCATCTCCTCCTGTATAGTATGAATATTGCTAGCAGTCTTTTTTCGGTTTCGACAGACCGAGGAATAGTGTCGGCCATTACATTCCTAGCACTTAACAGCCTCTTTACGTTCAAAACTCTTGGTAAAATTTCCATGGTTATTTGCAGCTTCCTTTCCCTTAAAATTATTCGAATTGTTGGAAGTACCATTCCTATTTCCCTGGAAATTCTGTTGTTAGAATAATTTTTGGTCTTATTATTCTTGAAATTTCTATGAGGTACAAATTCCTTCTTCTTAAATTCAAGCTTATTGTTATTTTTCTTAGCCTTCCAATTGGCTGAGCCTTCTTTCTTCCGGTTTTGCTCAAAACAAAAGTTAGCCTTCCTCGTAGCTTCCTCCAAAGTCTTCGGGTTATCATATTCAATTCTATATTTAATATGATACGGTAGACAGCTAAGAAATCGTTGTACTTTAGGTTTTTCGTCTACTAGGTAGGGTACATACCTAAGTAAACTTAAGAATTTGCTGTTCAAATCCTTCATTTCCATTGAACCTAACTTCAATTCATAAAACTCTTTAGCTCTTTCCTCGTAATACTATTTAGAAAGAAATTTCTTTTTGAAATACCTTTTAAAGGTACTCCAATTAACTTCCTTCTCTCTTATACCCTTGACTCTCTTCAAATCTTGCCACCATATGTCAGCTTTTCCTGAGAGATTATATATAGCCATCATTGCCTTTAACTGATTAGAGTAACTATATATATGAAAGTACTTCTTCATCCAGGACAACCAAGACTATGCTTCCTCCCCCTTCTCAGTCTCTCCATTAAAAGTTGGGGGCTTTATCTTTTTAAACTCCCCTGAAATTTCCTCATATGGTTTGTATTTCTTCTTTTTGTCATACAAATCATCTTCACTAGGAAAATAGTTGTAGCTGCAACATGCCTCTACCAAGGTAAATGCGATTCAACTGTCGGACTCTTAGGGAATGAAGAAGAAAGGAAGGAACAAACCCAAGAAATATGAAACCAACAAGAAAGTAATAAAACCCAAAAAAAATATATTGAGTCTAAGAATAGGAGAAAAGGAAAAATTTCCATGCCTTATATGTGGAGGTTACCACTTTACCAAAGAATGTTCCCGATATGAAGAGGTCAGAAAATTTCTAAAAAAAAATTCCACCCCTCCAGTATTGACTGATCCTTTCCCTACCCAACATCAATTCATCAATCATCAATCCTTGCATGGATGTTCTTCATCTTCTATAGATGAGGTCCAAATGATGTCTAATGAATTAATTAGTCTTACCACAAGATCCCAAAACTATGAAACTCCTTCAGAAAAGAAATTTGATAACACTTCAATTAATAAATATATTGCTTCCATCCCTCCTCTTACCAACAATATTTACATTGAAAAACCTATTCTTGACACATTCTTCCGACCACTCAAGAGTACAATTCAAAAATCAGTATTTAACGTTAGTGTGTGGATCGCTCAATACTACATTGTAGTAGAATATTTGACTCAGGAACAGCGTGCTATGTCCACCCTCGAAGTACTCCAAAAAATTTCACGCGCGGAGGAAGAACCTGTTGTCAGTTATTGGAGCTATGGATACTGAGAATAATAATGTTATCACCTTTAAACTGGATGATTTTAAGTCAAGGATCTCCCATCAATTTGCTTTCCAACTATATGCAAAATTCAATTGGAATAAAGTCCATTGTACCATATTGGATGAAGGCTCCTTGAATTCCTTCATGTCTCTATCTTGTTTGAGAGATGTAGGCTCCCTCGAAATTAACCAGTCACCCATGACTTTGAACGCCTTTGATGTTCATGGGTTTCAACCTTATGGATTACTATCCTCTCTCCTGGTTGAACTAGAGGGGAAATCAGTGTCCATCCATGTTGAGGTTATCAATTCTCCTTTAGACTACAATATCCTCCTAGGTTGAAATTGGTTCTATGCAATGCAATTAATAACTCTATCAATGTTTCGAGTGGTACAATTCCCATTCCTAGGGAATATTGTTACTATTGATCAACTAGAGTTTTGTTCTCCAAAAATGAGTTCTAATTCTGTGAACAATGTTCCACTCCTAGGCTATTCAACTCCGTAGTATCAGAACATAGGAGTAGGTATTCTTAAGGATTCCTCACTTATGGGAGTCTTTCCATTGAAAATACTCCCCCCTTAGCAGGTCAGGTCTATGAAAATGATCTCCCTGAGGAGTCATGACACATCAACTAAAGGGAAATTAGTTGTGGATTTGACACCTTTCAATCATTTTGAATAGACTTACCAGGATATCCAATCCACCAGTGAGCCCACCATTAATGATCATATTATTTGGTTGCATCCAACCCATACCACCTACCATATTGGTTGGATTCCCCCCCATCTCTAGGGTATATTTTGCAACATCTTCCATTAGATGAATCCATCATCGAAGTCATGTCTTTAGATGATATCCTTGGAAATACTATCATCATCAATCCTCTTTCCTTCCTAGTTACCAAATGGTAGAAAATAATGTTGAAACATTGGTTTCATCTCATATTGTAACTACACCTCAATCACCAGTACTAATTCACAATGTTCAGTCTGAGGGTAATCTAAGTAATATTACCAAGATTGTTCTGGTCAACATATCTATAAAACACGAAGTTGTAGAGAACATACACTTGGTTCAAAATTGTTCTTATTCGAAACTTGAGTCTTATATCGCCCTTTTTAGGGAATTTAGAGACATTTTTTCTTGGGCGTATGAAGAAATGTCGAGGATAGATCCTTCGATCATCATTCATCACTTCAAGACATACCATAATGCCAATTCGGTACGTCAAAATATATGTCAAGTGCATCCACAAAAAGCAACGATCAATAAGGACGAATTTGAAAAACATCTTAGGATGGGTTCATTCACCTTGTATCATTAACAGAATGGGTTTCTAATATTGTTCCCATGATAAAAAAAGGGAACAATTATGTTTTGTATCGATTTTCAAGGTCTTAATAAGACTTGTCCCAAAGGAAATTTCTCGACTCCCTATATCGATCAAATCAGCGATAACTGTGCTGGGAGTGTCATGTTTCCATTTATGGTTGGATTTTTCGACTATAATCAAATAGAGATACTCCCTTTTTATCAACATAAACCAACTTTCATTTTCCCATGGGGGACCTTTTCCTACAGAAAATTTCCTTTTGTCTTGAAAAATGTTGGTGCTAGCTTTCAACGCACCATCTCTTATGATTTCCATGTCATGAAGCATATAGTGGAACCTTACCTCAATGAATTTTCTACCCATTCACAGCATCGAGAGAATCATGTTGACCATATGAGATCCATTTTTCTCAGATTCCACCATTACAACATTTGGTTGAATCCACACAAATTTGATTTGTGTGTTGAGACTGGTAGACTACTTAGAGTCATCATTTCCAAAAATGACATCTGTATAGACTCGCCGAAAATCAAATCCATATTGTCCCTACTAGCACCTATAAATATTGATTAACTTCAAATTTTGCATGGGAACGAAAACTTTCTGCATCATTTTTTCTGTAACTCTGCCGAGAAGGCACACGGTTTCATGTAATTGTTAAAAAATGAGACACCCTTTGTTTGGGATGACCTTCCACAAGGTGCATTTGACACTAACAAACAAGCTATCACGCATGCACTTGTGTTACAACCATGCGATTATACTAGGGATTACTCCTTGTATGTGGTTGCATTGCTAACTACCATCGACATGGTACTAGTTCAAACATATGAACACGACCAAGAAAATATCATTTATTACCTAAGTAAGAGTCTCCTTGAGTCTAAGACTTATTATTCGCATGTTGAGAAGTTGGCTCTAGACATGGTCATCGTGGTTCAGAAATTTTGTCAGTACATCTTACTCCACACAACTACTTTGTACGTAGATTCTAACCCCATGTATTACATCTTGACAATTCAGGTGCTTCGGGGCAAATACTTTCACTGGATTGTCATTTTCTAAGAATTTGAGTTCGAATTTCCAAAATCCAGTTAAAATAAGTCCCTTGTATTCGCTAAGCTTATGTGTGACCTTCCCTATATTACTGAGGATACACAACCCTTGGATTCATTACCCGATGAATCCATGTTCCTCATTAGTACGCTTGAACGTGATATGGATATTTGATTTTATATCTCTAGACTCAATGCTCTCATCTGAATGCAACTCAATACGAACATCTTCATATTCAACATCACACAAAGTACTATCTTATCGTCAATGATAAATTTTATCATCGCGGCAATTATGCAACTTTGTAGCATTACTTAACCCATGAAGAGGATGGAATGGTTTTAAATGAGTGTCACTCAAGAGCCCGTGGTAGTCATCTTTCTCGGATGGCTACTCCCAAGAAAATTTTATGCGTTGGGTAATTTTTTCTTTCAATCTTCAAAGATTTCATGGAGGCCCTAAAAAAATGTCCACCCTTCCATCTTTTTCAATCCAAAAACCACACCCACCCAGATCCTTTACATCCTATCATTTTTGTCGGCCCTTTCGTGAAATGAGGCATTAGTTTCATGCATTGTAATCCTACCTCAGATGGGGGGCATGATTACATCATTGTGGCTGTGGATTACTTTACAAAATGGGTTGAGGCTATGTCTACATATGCAAAAGATGGAAAAATTGTCACCCTATTTATTTTCAATCACATAATCGCCGGGTTCAAAGTCCTGAAATCCATCATGATCGATCATGGTTCACATTTTCAAAACCATATGATGTCGAAACTGACTGCCAAATTAGATTTTCATCATGATAACTATAAACCCTACTACCTACAGAATAATGGATAGGTTGAAACCATCAACAAAGTGTTGAAAATTATGCTTCAAAATATGGTAGGACAAGCTAAATCCAGTTGCATTTACAATTCTTGTTCGTGTTATGGGCTTATGGGACTAGGGTTAAGACATATACCAGCTTCATACCATTTTAGTTGGTGTATTGGCCAGAGGCTACTCTGCCAATAGAATGTGAGATTCCTTCTATGAAACTTGTCGTAGAACTACTAACCAACACCACTTTAGAGGAAGAATTATTTTTGTACTTGAATAAGCTTGACGAGACTCGTTGAGATGCCACTTTAGTAAATGAGGTAAAAAATGATGAATTAAATCTCAGTATGAGCAATCCATTCAACCTTTCCTTTTCAATGAAGGTGACCTAGTCCTAACATATGACCATAAACATGATAAATTAGGACTTGGAAAGTTGTAAGTTGTAGGAGATTTACATTTCGACTTGTGTCTTAAATAACAGAGCTTACGTGTTGATAATCTATGATGGAATAGCTTTAGGTGAGCCCCGAAATGGGATTTTCCTCAATACGTACTATGCCTAGGTCATCTAGCATAGATACCTTGTAAATATTTTTTTATAGAGTGTGCTATGTGTAGCTTGGATTGTGATTTTGTTGTGAGTGTAGGACATGTCTTAAGTAATCCTGCTCATATAGTGTTGTGCTTAAATGAACAGATGTCCACTTACATTGGATTTGCGGATGGAGCTAGTCATTATACCTTGAATATCACATTAGCGGATTGGGTAGTGTATTCCACTATTGGTGATTTGGTAAGCTTGGGAGGAACTTGTTTAGGTCCCGCTACGAACAATATTGCAGAGTACCATGCAGTGATTGGGTTGTTAACTGACTCTTTAACAGGTGATGTGAGTTAGATTACGGTTTATTTAGATTTAGAGTTAGTTGTACATCAACTAAATTGGGTCTATACTATATGTAACTCCTTAGTTCTTTGTATTTTTTGAGGGTTAGGATTTTAGAGAGGTATTTTGAGTGTGTTTCCTACCATCTCATCCCAAGACATTTGAATGCAGTGGCTGATTCATTAGCAAATTGTTTTTTGGATTGGTAACTAACTCATGTATAGTTTTCATTTAAAGATTTGATTAGATGTAAAAACACCACATAAACACATATAAGTAGCCACTCATGAGGATATAGAAACCCTGGTGCTATTTCCCCTTTCAAGGAGTGTGTCGACGCACCTACCAGAAGGGAGAAGAACGTCGCTCAAGGAAAACCCTTCTTCTTGAAAAAAAATCCTAAACTGCAAAAAACATGATAAAAAGTGAAATATCAACCATGAAAGGGAATGGGGGCTGATAGCTCTTACCTGCCTCTGACGGTTCATCGATTGGATTCTCGTAGCTCCCAAAAAATTCGTCACAAATTCCTCTCTCAAACACAATTTTCATCCAATTCCTATGGTAAAAAACACAAAGGTAAGTAATTTTTTACTATTTCACTATTTTTATATTTTTTTTTATTAAAAATAATTGGTGAAATATTTAAATATTGTGGGGTTTTTCTATGTTTTTCTTATATTTTCCCTTATGAAAGTTTCCTAATGTTTTTTTTGAAGATTTCAAGGCCTTATTGGGCGTTTTTGGCTGTAATCGAGCTTCCTTTCTAATTTTTTTCACGCTCTAGTTCAAGTTGAAACAATTTTTGAGCTCCTTTTATACCCTAGTCATGCTCATTAAAAATTTAGTGAAAAGGTGTTGAGTGTGCTTTTACCACTTTTTTAGACATTAAAATGGATGAAGAAAAAGGAAACCCCCTGTGGAGTCATATTTAAGCTCTTTTGGGCTCCTTAAACACAAAAAGATCGCCAAGGAAACTTGATTCGTTCACGCTTGTAAGAGTATTTGAAGGGTTTTCTATCTAGTGATAATTTACCCCTTTTTAGGACCATTTAGAATCACTTAGAAAAAAGGTATACTCTAGATCATTACAACTAGAAGAGTTCGACTAAGATTTGGTTTATACTTTTTCGGAACATGGGGACTAAATTTACAAAAAATTCCACTTTGGAGTCTTCTTTGTAATTTCAGAATCTTTAAATATGAAACGACGACTGAGTTTACCTTCTTTGGACTCGTAAAATTAAGTCTTCAAGTACCCTTTTATGGGAATGAAACCATCCTTTCTTAGGTTCATACAACATATGAGGATGTGCTCATCAATTCTTGAGCTGTATCGAGCATTTGTTACCCTTTTCAAGATAATTAAAAATAAAAGAGGTACTCAGCCATCATGATCGGGAAATTAAGGGAATGGGGATTATATTTGATTTGTATTATGGCATTTTATAGTCCAACTTTGAACATGGCACCTATATACATTTAATACAAATAGTTTAGTATTCAACTTATTATTGAGACGATCCACTTTCACGAGTCATTTAACTCCTTTGAGTCAGATCAACGAATGCATCATCTTGTATTTGCATTATTTCTAGTCTCTGCTTCGATTGAGTTAATGTTTCTAAGTCACGTATCATGTAGTTCAATGTTTAAGGGGGTATTTACCACAATCTACCTCTGTAGTTATTTGACCTTCGTTCAAGTTGTCCATATATGAGTCAATTCTATGGTTGTTCCATTATCACAATCACTTCAAAATCCCTTTTGTTCCAAGTTTTGTGTCAATGATGGGGGAAAACATCTTGGCCCTACCTCGACAAGTCTATTCCCATTAACACCAGCACATCATCTGGGAATTAGTATTAGGAATCAGACAAGTACCTTGAATCCTACATGCCTCAGTGGCAAGTTTTGTCACTTTGGACAATAGGATTTCATCATTGGCCTCTGATTGGAAGATTTCACCGATTTTTTGACATCATTTCATCTATTCACATTCAAAGGAATGTAGTAGCGTACCTTCATAATCATTGACATTAATGGTGACTTCTCTTACACTTGTTAACGATATACATCAATGACCAGTAATCAAGTGGTTTCTACCATGTTCAACATCAGGACATCTATTCACATGGATAGAATCGTAATATTTGGGATTGGAATGAATACCCTAAGTGGTTAGATATTCAATGGAATGTGTACCTATCCTTAGGTTGCAATGGATTATTTATTGATTCATTGCATGGAACCACATTGTATGCTTGGTGGCTATTCTTAGGTTTGAATTAGGATGACATAGATCTATATTTTGTAGTTATGTCCTAATTTGAGTCGTGTTGATCATGGATATATAGTGTATTATTGGTAACCATGATTTGGTCATTATACATGGATCTGCATTATATTGGTCAACATTCATTATTTGAGTCAGATATTTTGTAACCAGTCTTATGTCAAGTCCTCACTCACCACTCTTTTTCCTTTGATTCCATGTCATATCTAGAAAACTATGTCATCTATCACAACCCTCTAGCTTCATTCTTTTAGGGGAATTCTGTTATGCCAAAAATTGGTCTCTATGATGAATCCCTTGAAGATATTTGGCCAAACCATCTTTTGAGGATCCCTTTTGCTCAACTCTAGGAGGTTTGACGCCAGGGTATTTTTTAAGGATTCTAATATTATCATTTAAGTATAGTATTCTAGGATATTGTTTATGATTGAAAAAAACATGTTTATAGATAGGTAGGCGAATATTAAATACAAAACATAAAATTAACACTGAAATGTGTAAATTTTTGCAAATATTATGATAAAAAAGCATAGTCTATGTAAATATAGGTGATATTAGACACTAAAAACGACCAAATAGAGAATTTAGTTTTTGAAAAAAAACAAAAAAAAGCCAATTGGCAAAATTTCTCCCCTAAAAATTACCTTGTTTGAGGCACCCTCCCTTCTAACATAGGGCGTCAAACTGGCCTGACATCTCTTTTCTACTGACAATGTCCATAGGTGACACCTATTTCTTGATGATAAAGAGCATCGACGCAATGTGTTCATGTACAAGGAGTGTCAACACTGTCAAAAAATAAAAATGAGAAGACTTTGAGAACCTTCTAGATGAACTTCGGCACGGAGGCTTATCCCAACTGCTTGGAATAGTTCGCATTCATATAGCTATCCTATAGGGATCATCCCTCACCTTCCTCCCAAAATATCTCAACCCCTTTGAGCCCTCTTTGGCCTATATATAGAAGGTTACCCTCATGGATGTAAAAGGTAAGAGGACCAAGAGAGCACCTTTATGTTGCTGAAATAATTTGCTGGTATAGGAGGCAAAGAGTGTGGACTGTGAGTGAGATTGGTAGTATTTGTATAGTGTATGTACAAGTGAGTCAAAGACATTGCAAGAGAAAATTTTCAACATCAAGGATTTGGTTGTATTTTTCTTCTCTTATATTGTTAATACAAACATTTTCCCCTTTCCCATGAATGATTTGTGTTAATATCAATGGTTAATTACTTTTCTTCTTGATCATTAGTATAGATCGTTGAATTATCTTGTTTCTTTCACTATTGTATCTTGTTCCTTACATTCTTTTATAGGTACAACTAATCGCAAGAGAATTACAAGGAAAATATCACCTTCATTGTTGAGGTAAGAAATCTTGGCATTTAAGTGGTTTAATAATCTAGGGAGACAATGTGTCATTGTGGATTTTGTTCTATATTTTCCCCATGTAGAAAAGGGAAATAATAATTCTCTGCATAGATTGAGAATTTCTGGAAACACCATGAGACATGATCAGCATTGGGAAGCTTACATGTATTGTAGATAACCACAAAAAATCTACTGATACAACTCAATGGGAAAGTTTACTTCAAAATGCATGGTTGCAAATGAAACCTCCCTTTCTATATTGATTTCTCTATTATGGTTCCATTAAATTATTGACAATCATTCATATAGCAAGAGAATCTTGAGTGGGTTTTTCTATCATTTGTTTCTCTCTTAAATCTATTGTCCACCCAATTTCAAATCCAAATCCTATGTATAGCATGATTGTTTGTCAGTATGATCATTAAACTCCAACTAGATTATGTTACACTTAAAATGATAAAATAACGCTTTTTCTTGATATTGCAAATGTGTACAAGTTCATAAGCAATGGAAAGTATTTTGTCTCTCCAAACTGTTACGGACAAGTGCATCATCCACTCTCATTCATTATGAATATCACAACCTCAAGACTATAACTCACATTGAGCTCATATACTATTTTTTGGTAAGTCATTTGGCCTCAATTACTTATAAGTATGCTTCCAAGTTATGTGTGCTCCCATAAAAGTTACATAAAATTCAACACGTAAACAATAATTGACACAAGATGAAGTTGAAATGAAACATAGTCCTTGCATTAGCGATAGAAACATGGTCACTTTAATTTGTAATCATTGAACATCCTTGAATAAAGGTATAGCAATAAAATTCTAAAAAAATAGTATACAAAAGCACAACCACGTCATTGGCTAGATGAATAGATTTATCAGAGTCAACAATAATTCGTATATTATGTTTTGACTAATTCATCAAAAGTTGTTGTTACGGTAGTTTGATTACACAGTTGGACTACTTTAAAGCACTATCATGTGCAACGAACAGCCTCCTAAAGCTTAGTATATCAGAGAGAAGTTAGTTTGTTACCACGAGTGGCATAATGAAGATGTATTTAATCCAATTCTGATGATGCATGGAATTATTTGTAGTGGAATCAATTTTCAAAGGCTTCTATTGTCGTAAGAGTTTGGGATTAGGGGTACAACGAACTATTAGCAATTGTCACTTATATGGTCTTATCTAGCCTAGAAATTGAAAATTAGGCATTTTGATTTCAGTTGCATTGAACTATTATTATCCAATTCACATAATAGCAAGTTAAGCCGAAAGAAAAGAAGCCATTTTCCTCTAGCTAGAAGTCTTTCAATAGGAGCCTTTAACCGGCAAGAAGGAGTCTAGCTTTAGCTATGATAGCGGGATGCCATCGATTCGGGTGGAATTCTTTCTGTCCAGTGCATCCTATCCGGTTACTCGACAATGATAAAGGAAAAAATAGAAAAACCCAGAGCGTAAAGCATCAATTCATAAACTGGTTTAATGATACTAGAGGACGGGGGTGTAGACCCCATGAATAAGGATTCCTAGAGGCACTCACTATACATAATAATGGGCGATCTCTATGGTGGAAAGGGCATTATTACCATTTCAAATCAACCATACCTATTTATAGAGTCTGGTAAAATCAACTTCATTTAACAAATTCCAAATAATAGTTTCTTACAGACATATAAATGAAGGCATATTTCTTCAAAGGGCTCCCATGTTGCCATTTTTCAGCATATACTAAATTATGATTCCACAATTTGGTTGCACCTGGTGTCTCCGCATTAAAAAGAGGAGTGTTGGTTAATAGTTTTTTCTTTTACTCTGTATTTGATAGTGCATATTATATATTTTCATTGTATTTCACAAGCCGACACTTGGTTGCATCCAAGATATGAAGGAAGGTACTGATAACGCATAAGATGAAAAAAAAGGCCACATAGAGTTGGAAGGAAATAAATGTGGGGATGAGAATGCAAGAAAAATTGCAGGCATCAAGAAAACATGTCTTTCCCCATAATAGAAATCCATTGCAAGTTTTGAGAACCCTAACTGAAGAAAACCACATGGAGTAGATGAAACTCCGTGAACATTCAGTATAGGAATACTTGAGGACGAGCAATGGGATTAATTGGTGGGAAACTAGGTGCAAGTACATATCCAACATCCACAAATTGAAGAGCATGTAAATGTATAACATATGCATCGTGGTTATGGATAGTAGTACTCTACAGGAAGAGCCATCATTAGTATGATCGAGTAAAGAGTCCTACACACCTATATGGCTCTAGATAACTGAGCCCTTGGCTTTAAGGACTTTGAACACGTCCGTTATTATGATCGAGTAAAGAGTCCTACACACCTATATAGCTCTAGATAACTGAGCCCTTGGCTTTAAGGACTTTCAACACGTTCGTTAGTATGATAGAGTAAAGAGTCCAATGCACCTATACAGCTCTAGATAACTGAGCCCTTGTCTTTAAGTACTTCGAACATGTTGTTGTATTATGACATTTGCATGTTCCATGCACATACCAACTATGATGGATGGCTCGCCAAGTGCTACCGATTCTACTTTTTTTATGTATTAATTTGACGAGCGATTCTTTTTTTATGTCTTAATTTGGTGAGAGACCAACTTGATTGCCTCACGCTGAGAAAAAATTCTCTTTGCTCCACGTATTTGTACCCATAGCTTGACTTGCAAATAATGCAATATGAGACATTTGGTAAAAGAACGGAGTCTCCATAGTTAAAGCTTTGTTTTTTCATCTCTGCCCTGGGCTGGGAAACTTAGAAGTAGGGAAATGCTTCTTGTTACAATGCCTATGATCTTATTACAGTCAGAATCAAGTACTCAAGAGAACTCAAGGGACAATCCAAGGTAGATGAGTCCAAGTAATTTATGTTATTTAGATATGAAATTGTCATTAAATCTCTTAAATATAGGTGGAAACCTTTTAATTTTAAAGCATGGCTATGATTGAAAAGATATGGCAAGATATTTCTATTTGGAACCATAACCATATTTGTTGGTTATTGAAACAAGGGTGGATCATCTAAGAAATATGTGTGATGTTCATTTTAAGCGAAAAACTCATACTCCTCAGCTATAAGGAAGAGGTGGTGTACTATAAAGTATCAATACTAACTTCTTGGTTTTATTTGGTTCGATTTATGGAAGGCCTAGTAGCTACTGTGTTTTTTTGGTAATGAAATGTAGATGCCAAATGAGCATGATATCCAATTTTGAGGCTTAATTTTCCAATGCTGGTGAAAACAACAACCTTTGTTCATCTCAAGCAAAGATTGATGGATAGTTACCACAAATTGACATGGTTATTAGTTTGAAGATTGATGGTAACTAGTTTGAAGATTGATGGTAACTTGAATTATTTGAAAAATAATAGTATGGTTCCCTTTTTACATTGTTTTGTGGATTATGCATTGTGCAAGTCAGAAAACTTGAGTCACAAACATTGAGCTGGAGGAGAGGATCGCCTTACCATGCACATCATCTACCGCCTATCTATTTATCCACTTAGCTATGTATACACTAATTGATCTTACAACACTTACTAACTCTTAATCCTCAATGCAATCTTATAAAACAATTTCTGGGAGATTTAATCATTGGAATTCTTTAAGTTTAGTCATTAATTTTTAGTCGACTGATGTAATTTATACAATGCCTAGAATTCTTTAATTTTAGTCGTTAATTTCTAGTCGAGTGATGTAATTTATACAATGACTTTAATGATCTTAAAAAAAAAATTTGAAAGTGGATTTATTGCTGATTTGAATTGATATATGTTTAGTTTCAATTGCTAATAGTTGTTTCCAACAGTTAGCATTGCTTGCATTCATCGAACCTGAAACCTTGGTAAGTATTTAGTATTACCAGCTTTTAAATATGTTGTTTGTTTCTACTATATGATTTCACTTGTACCATACGACTAAATTCAAGAAGCTATTTTCTAATTTAACATTCACACATATCAGATAATGTTAATTTAACCATATTGTCATCATCTTGGCCAAGAACATCAAAATAATGAGAATAGTAGCAGAATGTGTAAGAGATCCAACCAAATGCTAAACGATTAAATTGGCCTGAAATACGGCCTGACCGAGGTAGAAAACGCCAGTTTCATCATTATCAGAAACCTGTGAAATATTTTGATGAAGAACGGCCCCATAAAGCTCCATCATTATTAGAAACATGCCCACTATTTTCATGAACCCCATAAAGCTCCATCATTATCAGAAACCTACCCACTATTTTCATGAACAACCGCACCACCCAACATTTATCTATTCAATCCTTAAGAAAAACTGCACCGCCCAGCATTTAGCTATTCAATCCTTAAGCTTATTACACGTTCTTTTCTTTCATTATCTTATGATCAGGAACCAGGATGAAGTAATGAATAGTGTTTATTTATAGACTTGCATGCTTTTAGCAAGAATGCCCTCCTAGCTGTTAATGAGCAACTCACATAGATCATGCATAGAGAGACATCGTGCATAGTGCATGCATGGAGACACTATGCATGAAGAGGCACTACCAAGTGCCATGGAAAAAAGAACAATTGTCATGGGTAGGTTTTAGCATGATGCATGTTTTTTCTACAAGGAAGTGTATAAAATTATACCAAAAAAAGTACAAGAAGTACCATAGGCCAGAAGTATTAATGGTATAAAATATTTTCAAACATTTAATGTTATAAAAGTAATGCTAAAAATTATTTAGCATTACTTGGTTTTATAAAATTGTAAAAAAAACTCAAATTTATCCTAAGATTTTCACGAACAATGGAGGGTCTTCCTCGATATGAGGCCAAATAAGAAGGTGAACTTGTTAATTGGTTGAAAAAAAGGCCTCTCCATATTGATTTTCTCATAAAAAGTGTTATACAGAGAAATGATGTTGATGAACTGAAAACATAGGATACTGTTTTTTAATTTGTTTCAATTTAGGTGCAAGACTAATGAAATGGCAACAAGGCCATTCATAGAGTCCCCGTAGGCCCTAGGACAGGTACTAATAAGGAATATCTATGCTATATAATATATTACATCAATACATAACACACCTTCTATGATGGCTATGAACCTATTAAAATATTAGGGACTTAAAACTTAGTCATAACTTGACCTCTTAAAATTTGATATTTTAACATCCGCCTCTCTACCATGTTAATGCAAAATGATTTAGTTTATTTTCTCAGAGAATATTTGAACTTATTGAAATTTTATCTTCATAAAGTATTAATAAATATAATGATTTCTCATCAACACTTAAAAAATAAATTCGCTTCATTATCTTTGCCATTACCAATCTCAAGATGAAATGGTGTTGTGTCTTAATATGCTTTACTTAACATAAAATATGATAATTTTAATGTTTGATTTCAGTTTTATTATCAATATTAATCATGGATTTAAGGCGTTAGTGTGTAGTTTTCATAGTGAATTTAGCAAGTAGAAACATCACATAAAGCTTGCAAGATATGGAATAGAAGTGATACAAGCTTGAGAGAAAGAATAAACTGTATATTATTGGAACGAGTAAAATTACTCATGATATACTCTACATGGATAAGTGAATTATATATAGTAGTAATATATAGATATCTTAGACACTCGCCAATAGTAAAATCCATGCTTTATGGAGTTCACTATTTGTATGCTTTATGGCAATAAAAGCCACAGTTTGTGGAGGTCGCTAGTGTGTAATATCTCCAACACCCCCCATGAACACTACTAGAGTGTAAATGATGAATGTAATCCAACAACTAAGGCCATATTAGGTACCCATTTTACCTTTCATTTAAGAATTAACACAAGAAAATAAAGGAAAGACGGAAAAACTCATGGGAAACCCCCCCACCCCTACCAAAGAATAATAAAGAAAGGAAGTTGGTAAGAAACCATATTATAGTGGGTGTTTATCCCCTACTATGTGTAAAATAGCCTACCTTAGATCGACCGAATCTAAGGATATATTTCATGGTGCAAGGGAGGAGCTCAATCTTGACTACTACAATAAACAACAAATATTTATTTTATTATTTATTTGATGATCTAACTAGTAAAAAAGAATACAACATAACTTTCAATAATATGGGCCACTGTAACCATTTAAGGATGTGATCCGACAACTCCTAGGATCCTAGTCTCTATTTATCTCCAACAAGGGTTGTCACTAGGAAAGGGATCAATGGTTACACAGAGTGATCTTGATGTGCAAAGTGGGATGGTGTGGTGAAAGGTATGGGAAGTGAGAAATTTCGGGAATCAAAATTTTTGTGACAAAATGTTTATGTAATTAAGGAGTTAAAGAATGTTTGTGGGGAGACCTTCATAATTTATTTATAAGATGATCTAGGATTTTTTTACCCACAGTATTGACCCATGGGTTTTCATAGTGTATGGTATTTATCCATGGTTTTTGACCCATTCTCATTTTAGGGTTTTTTTTCCTTTTTGGGAGAATGGGGGTTATGTTTCAATAAATGATCAACTTCCCTCTATTTATAAAGGAAGGAATAATGATGTTTTGAGCCAATTTTGGTGGAATTTAATTGTGAAGTTCAAAATGGAGGAAATAATGGTGGGACTATGATGTATAATTATGGTTTGGACCATAGTGAGCTATGTGGATAATTTGTTATGTTACTCATGATATAATCTACATGGCTATGGGAATTTTCCATTGTAGTGATCTAGAGAGATCTTAGATACTCACCAATAGTAAAATCCATGCTTTATGGAGGTTGTTATTTGTATGCTTTATGAAAGTAAAAGCCACACTTTGTGGAGGTCTCTATTGTGTAATATCTCGAACACCCTCCATGAACACTACTAATTTGTAAATGATTAATGTGTTCCAACAAACAAGGCCATGTTAGGTATCCATTTCACATTACATTTTAAAATTAACATGGGAAAATAGAGGAAAGATGGAAAACCTCATGGGAACCACCCCCGCCTTTAAAGAATAATGTATCAAAGAAGAATAAAGAAAAGAAGTTGGTAAGAAACCATGTCCTTCAGTCCAAGACTCTCGCATAAGAAGTAAAAAAATTTCTTAGTAAATTTCTTGGTGAAGTTGTCAACAACTTGTACAGAAGATGGGAAATACTACAAATCGATGATACTATCATGTACCTTCTATTTGATGAAATGAATATGGATCTCTATATGTTTGGTTTGTTTTCATTGTACTAGATCTCTACAAAACTTGAGTGTACTCTTATTGTCACAATAAATGATAGTCAGATGATGGAATTGGATTCCGAGCTAAGTTAGTAATTTTTGAATCCAATGTCAATGAATAGTTATTTTGACCGCTCCTTGGTAATTTACCTCTACTGATGATAAAAAAAAATTTGTTTATCTTTTCTTGATAAAAAAGTGGGACCAAATCCCACTACAGAAAAAAACCTATGATTAACATATCTTTTAGCTCCATTTTTGGCATCTACTAACAATTTTAGTGTTTTTTTTTCATTTTCTCATAAAAGTCGACATTATTTCACTCAATTGTGTTTCTCCTAACACTTATTACATATTTTCAAGAAATTAGGTGCTAAACTAGACCCTAATTATGTCCACTTTAGAATTCACTTTAGTGATATGCATAGCACCAACATTAGCTCATAGTCTTGCTTTTTGGAGCACCATAAATATCACAATGTTGATTTCATTGTTGATGAGTTGATAATTATAGGATGATATTGATCACAATTGATTCTGCATTGACTGTCATGATGATATATGATGATTTCAATTATGATTATTATGGTGATAACGTTGATGTATACAATGTTGTTGATGATGATAATGGAGATGATGATGATGAAAATGATGATCATAACAATTACAAATTATAAAGAAACATGAATCCAATTATGTGAGGGGGAATTTCCTTTACAAAAGTCTTGTATGGTAGTAGGATCCCTTGTTCATCATCATAATGTTGAGGACATGAATGACTATCAATAGATATATGATGATGACAATGATGATGATGTACCATATGATATTGAGGATTATGACGATTAAAATATCTATTTCCACAATGAAATATGCATTGATAACACATCTAGATATGGCACCTAAGTGACACCAATGGAAAATGAGTGACTCTAATGTCACCTAAATGATTCTAATGGAATTCGAGTGTCCAAAACAACACTGAGTGACTATTAATGGAAAATCTCAGCTGATGTGGACAAAAGTTGTTTCCCTAGTCTAAATGGTTCAGTTCTAGAAAAAATACACTACAATGCAAAGAAACTTTCCCTATAAATCTATATAAATTGACTTAACTTCTCTCATATCTTTTAACATGTGGATATGATGGTACAAACTTGTTGTGCTTGAGCTATATGGTGAATGGAACTGCAACAAACACAAAAGAACAAATACCACATGATACTAATAAGATGATCTATATTTCTATGTTGATGACCAAAGAGAAAGACAATAAACAAAGAATTATACTAAAATAGAGAGTGTTTATGGGAAATAAAACAATGCTTGTTTAATAATCAAATAGGGAGAGATCACAACCAAGACTTGGTGTTGGGAGCTTCTACCAATGGAACGTTGCCTCAATATTCATCTTACCTCTAATGACTCCAATAAGGTATCAGATTATTTTCCCAGAGTCTTGATACTTTAACACAGTCTTCCCCTCTTTCCCATGAGAGGTGAGCCAATACTTAAAGGCCAAAATGGATAAGATGGGTTGAAGATTCAAAGGATAAGGTTCTGGGATCATCCTAAGGATAAGAGAACTCAATCTCCACCTATCCATATTCTTAGGGATGAGGTTCCATGAAGGTTCCTTTGGGAAACTTCTTGAAACTTTTTTTTTACCTTTTTAAGACAAGCACCACACTTTGAAAAATGGAAACAAGTGGTGTTGAGGGGAACCACCTACTGCATGAGGGAAATAAGTGGAAACACCTCATTTTTCTAATGATAAAGGTGCATTGTTGTCTTAGGTACTACCTATTTCCCATTGACAAGGTGCGGTAGTGGCTCAAACCATGGAAATAATAAGAGAATAAGCCTCCTTCTTTGATTTCTTCACTTCAATATTTGAGGGATTAGAGAAAACCACAGGATACCTAGATCATAACATGATGGTGATGAGATTTAGGTTTAAAATAATTTCCCTTAAAGTATGAGGCTAGAGGGAAACAATAGGAAAAATACTTTGACATATAAGGTTATGACTTCAAGGAAAAGGTCTAAATGTTAGAACTCATCAATGACAAAGATCATTCTGCAATAATTTTACATTTTGATATACATAAAAAATGACTCACAACATGGATTTCGACCAATATAATGCAGATCCATGTGAGATATAAAAATTCATGGCTACTGAACTACAACATAGATCCATGGGAAGAAGACTCAAATATTGACATAGCTACTAGACATACAATGTAGATCTATGCCATATAGGTGCAAACCTGAGCACAACCACAAACATACAATGTTGATCCATGTAGTGACTCATACAAAATACTCCATCGTAACCTAGGGGGAGGTAAACATAAAAAACAAATTCTCAATGTACACCTAGGTTCTTCATCCCATCCTTGAGAAAGTACGATTCTATCCATGTGAATAGATGTATTGAAGTCAAACATGGTATAAACCTCTTGATTAGATGTAATTGATGAGAACTATTAACAAGCATGAGGGAAATCACCATTAATGACAATGATTCCCAAGGTACCCTAGTACATTCCTCCAAATGTGAATAGATGAACTTATGTCAAACACTCTACTAAATATTTCAATCAAAGGACAATGATGAAATCCTATTGTCGAAAGCGAGGAAATCTTCCATTATGGCATGCATATATCAATGTACTAACTTGTTTCTAAGACTAGTTCCTCGAATATTTGTTGATGTCGATATGAATATTCTTGTCGAAGGAGGGACATGATGAATCCCACACCAATGACACAAAAATGGAACAATTTTTTTGGAAATTGAGTATGAAGTAATCACATGACTGACTCAAAGGTAACTGACAAAAAAGAGCGGTAGGTTTGACTGTAGAAGGTAATTCTCCACACACAATTTTCCTTTGAACATTAAACTGCAATACCAAATACTTGGAATCATTGAATTTACGAGGAAGATACTAGGACGTAATGCAATGAAGGATGGCCCATTCTTTGAAATGACTCAAAGGAGTGATATGACTCATGAAAGTGGATCGAATCAGAGACAAGATGAAAACCCAATTGTTTGAGTGAAATACAGATAGGTTCCATGCCCAAAGATGACTATAAATCTTACATTAATACAAATGAGACACGATTTTATTTCCCTTAATATCCCCATCATGATTGGTGAGTGCCTCTTTTCTATTTAACCAGATGGAAGAGGAAAATATACTCTCGTTATAGCTTATCATGAGATAAGTCAATTCTCATATGTTTTCCAAACCTGGGAAAGGAGGGGTTCGTTCCCAAAAAGGGTATTTCATTACTTATTTTAATGAGTCCAACGAAATAAAACTCGGTGTTGTTCATGTTTTGAGAGTCTGAATGGAACTAAAGAATAATACGAGAAGTTCTTTTTCATAAATTTTAGTCTCTAAGGCCCAAAAAAAGGATAAAATAATACCTTGGAGAACTCTTCTAGTCAATGATTTGGATAGAGTATACATTTTTCGTAATTATTCTAAATGAACTAAAAAAGGGGTAAACTACCGTCAGAAATAAAACCCTTCAAGTACATTTACGAGTGTGAAAGTGACAAGTTCACTCAATAATCTTTTCATATTTTGAGAGCCTAAAAAGTGCTTAAAGATAACTCCGAAGGGGTTCCTTTTTTTGAAGAGTTTAATGAGCCCAAAAGTGATAAAAGTAGACTCAAAACCTTTGTACTAATTATTAATGAGAATTACTATGGTTTCAAGAGTGCTCGAAATCTTTTTCATGTTTGAATCTAGAGCACAAAAAAGCGATAAAGTAAGCTCAAACCGCTTTTCAAGTTTTAACCAGAGAATGAAAAATGAAAAGTAAGCTCGAAGGATCTGCTTCACTTTTTATCTTGAAATGGAAATAAGAACTATGCTCGACACCATCTTACTTTTTTTTAACGATCTCAAATATTGGTTGGAAGAATGCTTAGGGTATCTTAAGAAAGTATGCTCATCACAAGTCTTTTTTTGTAGTATTTCCCCAACCGATGTGCAGAGGTCGGTACTTTCCCCCATTAAAAGTATCCAATGGCTCAACTTCAACATAAATCGGTTGTATGCATGCCCTGCAAGCTTCATTTCGTCAGCGTACTCTTTTTCCTTCACCACATTTAAAATTCTAGGATACTACTAAGAAAGGGTTCACTTGAGACCAACAAATAAAGAGGATCTAACAACATATGAAATAAAGGTTCAAATCCTAGAAAGGATGGAAGAATCGCCTCAAAAAGATGACCTATTTCATTTTTACACAAGCTTCAAACAGTAAAGAACCATGCTTATGGGGACTTGTTTCATTTTTGCACAAGCTTGAAAAAAAAGAGAACTATGCTTGAAGAATGGTTTGATTTTTATGCAAGCTTGAAACCAAAGGTAAAATTTGCTTGATAAAGCCTATTTCATTTTTTAATGATCTTGACATAGAAAGGGAACTATGCTCAGGAATGGTTTCATTTTCTACACAATATTAAAACCTAAAGGTAAACTATCCTTAAGGTTGGTTTTATTTTTAACAAGCTTGAAACCCAAAGGTAACTATGCTCAAGGTCACCTATTTCACTTTTTAATGAGCTTGAAATAGAATGGGAACTATGATCTAGGATTCCTATTTCAGTCCTTAACCAACATGATGTCCATAGTTTGGAAGGTTTCCCCCATTACATAAAAATCTAGCAGCTTAACTCCAGTATGATGTCCATATACTGGAGACATGCCCCCATGCTTCCCCGTGATGAGAAGAAGCTATCGTTTTACAAACGAATGAAATACGACATGATTTACAGAGTTGAGAGACATGGACGACGAACGGGAAGGAACCAAAAACACATGCAGGACATTTAGGTAATTCTAATGACTAGGATTCATATGATAGTCGGGTTTAACAAAGGAAAGTTGATCAATGGTCACAATATTCCCATCATGGGGAAAATACATCACTCGAAAGACTGTGGAAAATACAATTTTCATGGCATAAAAATAATCTCTTCCAAGGAGTAGATTGAAATATAAATGTCCTTGGACTACCATAACATCAATCTAGAAAAGTTTCCCTCATAAGGTCATAGGAAAATGAGAAAGGATCCCTAAAGGTGTAGTAGGTATTCTACTAAAATCTAGTATTTGATCAGAATATGGAACAAGCTGAGGAGAACCTATATCTTGAAAAGGAGTTGAGGATAGAATACTAACAAAATACCCTTCATCAACAATAGTGCGAAGTATGCCCCTTGCAATAACTCGCACAGATATCTAGAAAGGAACACTCGAATGAAGACGAGATTCTGTTAGATTAATCCAATAAAATGAAATAACCTCAGTACGTGGAGAGGGTTCTATTGAAATTTACTAAACTTCCACTTGCATAGAACTATCGAAAATGACTACGAAAAATTTAGAAGTTTTTAGTTCACACTAAACTGGAAGAGAAGGATGCAATGAAGACTGTGTCATGGTGACAATTCCAATCTTAGCACTCTCTACCAAAAGAGTGGGATTAGGTGGAGAAGACATCAACTTGACCAATTTAACTTCACTCTTCAAAGGAATAGTGGGATCATGTTATTCACTCTCTAAGGAAAGAGTGGGATTGACCGAGGATGAAAATAGATCGACCACTTTATCAACCAATGGGAGGTCAAGGTACAACTTACGATAACATGTTGGAAGCCTTTGACAAGGAACAATAATATTTTCCAACAACTTCAAATATTGAATGACCATCCAATTAGTATATGTTTAACCTTTTTCGGCCTAGTTGGACTACCTACGGTAAGTAAGGCTCTCTGTCCCTTTTAGTTGGGAGAGTTCTCCTTTGTACAATTTTATACTTTTTGGTGTTTAGGATACTACTGTATGAAAAAGAGACCCACTGGACTCTTCTTCCTGTTTTCAGACTCTCTAAACATGAAAAAATCATCGATCACTTATCGTCTTGGGCTCGACAAAAATACGTGAGATAGTATCATACAGAGCGTACTTCTTCCCCTTATCCGATCTCCTTAAACTATCAAGAATTCCCAAATCATGTCTTTCAGTGCCCCCACATATGGAATATAGTATCCCATTATGGAAATATTCCCCCCATTGTGTCTCCTTTGTTTAGGGTAGTCTGTGATCAGTTTCCCTTGGATCATATCGATATCCCATTGCTATCATTTCCCTAGTTCCACAACTATGATTCCCTCCCCATGAGTCAGTGTAATTTGCTTCCAGGTAAACCCTGTCGTTATACTCTGAACAAAGGAAGTTTAAGTCCCCTATAATCTGCTTCCCCTATTCCCCCTTTAGTGTCTCAATCCCATTATATTCCATATCTCTGGTTCCCCCCCTTGCACTTATATCAAGGAAATCTCATTTCCTTGGTAGTTGTAGGATTCCCTCAGTTGATGTAGACACATCTATTCTAGAGGATAAACCTAGAGGTACCTGTATCTTGGTTTCATCCACCTCATTGATGATTTTTTTGGAACACTTGAAAGGAATCCTTAGTTCCTTTTCTGTTGGTTGTGTCTCACGTTCTCGACTTTAGCTACATTATCACACCATTGAGATTCAGATAGGGTATTGGTCCATTCATTATTTGGTCAAAGACCCCGGTTGTCACATGAATCTAGCACATTGGTGAGTCTACATTGGACCCATATAATTTCATTTTCTTTGTGATATCCGTGTTGTGTTGGAAATAGTGTTCAAAATCCCCTCAGTATCATGATTCTATATATCTACAACATACGATGTCATTTATTGTACCTAGGAGATTCTGACTCTTAGTCATTATGTCCATACAGTTGTGTACAAATTCAAATCCAATAGAGCATCAATTGTTGTGATATTTCATTCCACAATAATTCCATTGTTTCTATGTACCAATTCCTCAGATCTGTATTTGTATTCAACCTACCATTGAGGCCACCATTTTGTACTTCCTATTATATGTATTGATCGACTCCCATTATTTCAGCCTTGATACCTAGTTGTGTATTGAGACATTGATACAAGCATGGGTATGCATGCCTCGTTCATATATATGTTTGACACTATATGTACCTCATTAATTTTTTATAAGAAATACAAACCAAAATCCACAGTAGTTCGAATGAGGAGACTCCACTCCTCCACAGTCCTCTCCAGTTTCTCCTTTGTTGTAACCATTTGTCCCTTAATCCTATGATGTATGTCATTCATACAAGGATCTCCTACCCTCACACATTAGGGGGCAATTTGTTAACACCAAAATTTTTCCATATATCTCTCTATGGTCCAAACAATAGTTATACATCATTATCCCACCATTGTTTCCTTTACTTGGACCTTCGCAATTAAATTCCACCAAAATTGGCGCAAAACATCATCATTCCTTCCCACATAAATGAAGGGAATATGGGCATTGATTGCAACATAACCCCCACTCTCCCAAAAAGGAAAAAAAACTCTAAAATGAGAATGGGACAAAAACCATGGATAAATACCATACACTATGAAAAACCATGGGTCAATACCATAAGCAAGAAAATATTAGATCATCCTATAAATACATTGTGAAGGTCTCCCCACAAACATTCTGACAACTTTTGATTCTTGAAATTTCTCACTTTCCATTACAAGGTTCCAGAACCTCACATCCCCACACCTTTCACCACACCATCCAACGTTGCACGTTGAGGTCACTCTGTGTAACCCTTGATCCCTTTCCTATTGACAACCCTCGTTGGAGAAAAATAGAGACTTGGATTGTGGGAGCCATCGGATCACATCCTCAAATGGATGCAGTGGACAATCTTATTGAAAGGTATGTTGTATTTCTACTTTACCAGTTTGATCATAAAATAAAAAATAAAATAAATATTTGTTTCTTATTGTAATAGTCAAGGTTTATCTCCTCCCTTGCACCATGAACTATATCCTTAGATATGATTGATCTAAGGTAGGTTATTTTGCATGTAGTAGGGGATAAATCCCCACTACAGTTTCCTAGAATAGAAAACCCTAAATTTTGATATATTGTGCAATACTGTTGCACAATTTCTTCTTTTAGGTTAGCTCTGATACCATGTTAGATTTTAAAAGTTTTATGCACAATAACAAGAATATCACTAAAAGAATGACAAGCACATCAAGACACCAGAGACACAAATATTTCTCTTGGTAAACCCTCGTGGGGAATAAAACCAAACAAAACTTCCTTGATATATAATACAACTAAGTACAATGTAATATCACAAGACCACGATAGATTGCTTCTCCTCCTCTAGATGGACTCCTCTTTCTCTTGATAAAAAAATTTCTTCAACTGTGAGTGTGTCTAAATGAGGAGGGCACCTAATCTATCTATACACATCAATTGTGAATTATAATAACCCAACATGGCCTACTTCACCTTCCAAACATGGCCAACTTGACCTAGGAGACATAAAAATACATTTTAATAATTCTTTTATGGGTACTATTGACCCAACTTACAACATAGTTTTTACCTCAAGACTTTACATGACCAATTACATCAATGACATCCCTAATTAGAGGAACAATATCTCCGGTAGCAAAATATAATAGAATATTGAGTCCAAAGGCAAACTCTTTGGTGGAAAAATAAGTGCAACCTCCAAACATGTTCTCAACTTGTTAGTTTTTCAACATTAAGCTAGCATTATTAGGATCTTTAACTGAGAGAATAACAAGTACAGGAATCAAACACAAGAGACAATGAACACAGTGTTTTTCCTCAGGTAAACCATAAAGGAGAAAACCCCACAACTTCCTTAGAGAAAGAATCAGCACCAAAACAATGAAAGCCCCAAAACAATAAGTGATCTCCTGACAGCAGTAGTCTTCTTCTTATCTAGCCCCATTGTCTTCTCCTTCCTCAACTATGTGCTACACTTGAGTGTGGATGAGTTGTGTGATAAATAGAGACTCTAGTTCTCTATTTATACTAATCCTGACATGACTAAAACCCTACTAGGGTTGACCTCTACTAGGAGAGTCTAATAACCCTAGTGCCCTGGAACTGCGGGGACTTTAACCCTTAGAAAATCGGAGGGTTACCCACACTGACTTGACATGACTTGTTTACATTATTGATCCTCCTGATCGAAACATCGGGGCATGACAATATGACTCAATTACATTATAGATACATCCCGGAATAAGCATCGGGTTACAATACATAATATACATAGATGAATACATTCCGAAGTTACAAATACATCAACACTCCCTCTTAACTAGGAATGTATTCTTTCGACACAATTTTCAGCACTGGTCTTCTTCTCTGTATCAGATGGATCATCTCGTCATCTGCATCTCAAGTCTTCTGAGTCTTTAAGTCATCTTCGTCTTCAAGTCATCTTTTTCTTCAAGTCATCTTCATCTTCAAGTCATCTTCGTCTTCAAGTCATCTTCGTCTTCATGTCATCTTCATCTTCGGATCTAGATCATCTCTCAATTTGGATCATCATGGGACATCATCACTGGATCTGGATCATCACTGGATCTGGATCATCACTGGCTATCATCACTAGATCTGGATCATCATGGGTGCTATCTCATGATTCTTCTCATCACAGGAAGTTCTACAAAGCCAGCACTTATATCTGATCAACACATGATCGAAGAAAGGATCATAGTTTCTATCTGATCAACACATGATTGAAGATAGATACTGCACTTACATTTGATCAACACATGATTGAAGATAGATACTGCACTTACATTTGATCAACACATGATCGAAGAATGGCTCATCATTTCTATCTGATCAACACATGATCGAAGAAAGGCACTCCCATCACTTACATCTGACCTGCTCATCAGAAAGGCATTCCCAACACTCACATCTGATCATGTAGGAACCAATCCTATATGTTGATGTATTTGTAACTTCGGAATGTATTCATCTATGTATCTTATGTCTTGTAGCCTGATGTTTATTCTGAGATGTATCTATTATGTAATTGAGTCATGTTGTCATGCCTCGATGTTTCGATCATGAGGATCCATTATGTAAACAAGTCATGTCAAGTCATAGTGGGTAACCCTTCGATTCTCTAAGGGTTAAAGTCCCTACAGTTCTGGAGCACTAGGGTTATTAGACTCTCCTAGTAGAGGTCGGCCCTAGTAGGTTTTTAGTCATGCAAGGATTAGTATAAATAGAGAACTGGAGTCTCTATTTATCACACAACTCATCCACACTCAAGTGTAGCACATAGTTGAGGAAGGAGAAGACACTAGGGCTATACAAGAAGAAGATTACTGCTGTCGGGATATCGCTTACTATTTTGGGCTTTTCTATTTTGGTGCTGATTCTATCTTTGAGGAATTTACAGGGTTTTCTCCTTTATGGTTTGGCCAAGGAAAAACATTGTGTTCATTGTCTCTTGTGTTTGATTGCTGTGCTTGTTATTCTCTTAGTTAAAGATCCTAATAATGCTAGATTAATGCTGAAAAACTAACATGGTATCAAAGCTAACCTGAGAAGAAGACATTGTACAGCTGCGGGAACTAGGGATTCCTAGTTTGTGGATCTTCCTCCACATATTTTCAACAAAAGTAAGGTGGAATAACTCTCCTCCTTAGGTTGCATATTTCTGTCGAAGCAGAATCCAATTCTGAGGTTTTTTAATTTTAGACCTGTCACTGCTTCCGAAAATTAGGGCTTTTCATAGAAGAGGAATTTTTTAGTGAGTCCAGGCCTGGATTGATCTCCTCCTCAAAATCGAATTTAGGGACATATTTCAAGGCATTTGGGTAGACAAAACTACGAAAAATCAAAACCCTAATTTGCTCCTAATCCAGTACTGTAGGATTTCAGCTCAAGTTTTAGATCCGACATCTTGAACCTGGTAAGATCTAAAATCTTTTGTATTTCCGTTTGAGGTTCTCAGTTAAGATGTCTGATCATACCAAGCTTGATGAAAGGCTTGAGGGAGCTGATAATTTCTGAGCCTGGAAGTATAGGATCTCCCTGGTCCTGGAAGAAAATGAGTTAGACTCCTACATCCATGAGGAGGTTCTAGTTCTAGAGGGAGATGAGGCAAAAGCCTTACATAAGAAGAATATGGTTATGGCAAAGAGGATCATTGCTAATTCTATCAAGGATCACCTTATCCCACAAGTGTCCTCTCTTAAGACACCTAAAGCTATGTTTGATACCCTAACCAAATTGTTTGAAGGGAAGAACATAAACCGAAAGATGATTGTGAGAAATCAACTAAAGAATGTGAAGATCCAGAATGCAGAGACCATCCAGTCTTACTTCACAAGGGTTTCTTAGATCAAGGAACAATTGGAAGAGGTAGATGAAGAAGTGTAGAATGCAGAAATTGTGATGACCACCTTGAATGGTCTCCCTAGGACATGGGACTCTTTGATTCAAGGGATCTGTGCTAGAAAGAAGTTAGTCAAGTTCAGTAGACTATGGGAAGAATGTTCTCAAGAAGAAGCTCAGATAGCAGCTCGAGAAGAGAAGATGGGAAGTTAATATCAAGCTCTCACAGTACAATCTAAGAAATCTAGATCCAACCATCACAGAAGTAAGTACTCTCATCACAGGAATAACTCTAGAAATCCTAGAGATAAGTCTAAGTTCATTTTCTATACATGTGATGAAAAAGGAAACTTTGCTAGAGATTGTCCTAAGAAAAAAAGTAGTCCTCACAAAAAGAAGGGAAGCAAAAGAAGACATCATGCTCATGCTACAGAGGATGATGAACCATCCAAGAAGAGATCCAAATATGAAAGTGAAGATTCTTCAAGCGAGGATGAATATGTTTTGATCTCTACTCTCATGGGAAACATTACTCATGGAAGTGATGATTGGCTTATTGATAGTGGGGCCTCCAAACATATGACTGGATTCAAAGAATCCTTTGTGAAGCTCTCAGAACATGAATCACCTCACAAGGTGAAGCTAGGAGATGACTACCAATATCCAATAAAAGTTAGTGGGGAATATTCCTATAAACTAGACTCTGGTAAGTCTCTAACAATGAAGGAAGTATTGTTTGTGCCAGGACTCAAGAAGAACCTTCTCTCCATATCAGCATTGGATGCAAAAGGAATGAGGGTTGCATTCATAGATGGTCAAGTCATCATGTGGCCAAGAGGAAAGACTATCGATGATGCGATAGTAATTGGTGAACAAGAAGGAGGTTTGTACAAATTGAAGGGCCATCCACAACAAGCCTTGGTCCATGACACAGTAGGGCCAAGTGAACTTTGGCAGAGAAGGCTTGCACATGTGCATTACAGAGCACTACCTCTTGCAAGCAAAGCTGTTGAAGGTCTTCCAAAAATACAAGCAAAACATGATGGTGTCTGCAAAGGATGTGAGAAAGGAAAGAACACAAAGAAGACATTTCCAAGTAGTGAAAGCAAAGCAAAAGGAATCTTGGAAATAATCCACTCCGATGTATGCGGTCTGATGTCATCAAACTCACTAAGCGGGTATGCATATTATGTTTCTTTTATTGATGATTTTTCTAGGAAGACATGGGTTTACTTCATGAAGAATAAAGATGGAGTATTCAGCAAATTCAAGGAATTCAAAGCCTTGATCGAGAATCACAATGAAAAGAAGATCAAGACCTTTCGATCAGATAATGGTGGAGAATTCACTTCAAATGAATTCAAAGAGCTATGTAAAGAATCAGGGATTAAGAGGGAGTTGTCTACTCCTTATAATCCTCAACAGAATGGGAATGTGGAATGGAAGAACATAACTATCATGGAAGCTGCAAAAGCAATGCTTCATGATCAAGATCTTCCTATGCATCTTTGGGTGGAAGCTGCTAGAACAGCAGTGTATGTACAAAATCATACTCCACATAGAGTACTTGAGAACAAGACTCTTGAAGAAGTCTTCTCCGGCAATAAACCAGAAGTTAGCCATCTCAAAATATTCGGCTGTCCTATATACATACACATTCCCAAAGAGAAGAGAACAAAATTGGATCGTTCAGGAAAGAAGGGTATATTTGTGGGATACTCTGAAAGCTCGAACGCTTACAGAATCTATTTGCCAGGATACAAGAAGATTGACATCAGCAGGGATGTAACATTTGATGAAGACACAGCTTACAACAAATCCAGAAAGAGACCTGCTGAAGAACTTGAAGAAGCAGAAGCACCCAAAATTCATGACACAACCATGAACAAAGAATTTCGAGAAGAAGATCGAGAATTTGAAGAACCACAAAGACCTGTAGATCCACCTCTAGAGAAGAATACTCATCAGAGGAAACCTGCTTGGGTACGAGAACTTATCCAAGGTGCGAAAAGATATGGGGCTCCATAAGAGAATCAAAGAGAAAGAAAGAGAACCAGATCCTATTTTGGGTATGTAGCTTTACTATGTGATTTCATTGATAAAGAACCTTCCAGTTATGAAGAAGTGGCAGAACAGAAAGAATGGAAGGATGCTATGATCAAAGAGTATCAGTCGATCATGAAGAATGATGTTTGGGATGTTGTCCCAAGACCAAAAGAGAAGTCAGTTGTAACTTCCAAATGGATCTACAAGATCAAGCATGCTGTAGACAGTAGCATTGAAAAATATAAGGAAAGATTTGTGGCTCGAGGTTTCTCTCAGAAAGAAGGAATAGATTATGAAGAAACCTTTGCACCTATAGCCAGATACACTTCCATTAGATCAGTACTTTCTCTGGCTACAGTGATGAAATGGAAGATACACTAGATGGATGTCAAGACTTCTTTATTGAATGGTGTAGTGGAAGAGGAAGTATATGTGGAGTAGCCACTCGGTTTTGAGACACATGGTAGGGAGTCTCATGTGTGTAGATTGAAGAAAGCCCTATACGGTTTGAAACAGGCACCCACGACATGGTATGGCAGGATTGATAGCTTTCTATCCAGTTTGGGATTTACCAAGAGTAAAGCAAATTCCAACCTTTACTACAAGGTTGAGGATGGAAACCCAGTGATACTTCTACTATATGTAGATGATCTATTTGTGACAGGTATGGATGGGTTGATTGCTGATACGAAGAGAAAGATTGCTATCGAGCTCGAGATGAAAGACTTGGGTATGATGCATTGTTTTCTAGGTATGGAGGTGTGGCAGTGCTCAGATGGACTATTCCTTGGACAAGGGAAGTATGCAGTAGAGATCCTAAAGAGATTTGGGATGATGGACTGCAAGACTATGACCACACCTATGGCACCGAACTTGAAGCTATTGAGTGATGGTTCATTAGAGATGGTTGATGCAACGATGTATCGTCAGATGATTGGGTCCTTGATGTACCTAATGAACATGAGACCAAACATTTGCTTTGCTGTGAACAACTTCAGCTAGTTCTTGATAGATCCGAGAAATGTTCACTTGATTGCCGCAAAGCATATTTGAGGTACCTGAGGGGTACAGTTGATTATGGGCTGAAGTACAATTCGAATTAGAAGATTAACCTAGAGGGTTATGTTGATTCAGATTGGGCAGGTAGTACCATTGATAGGAAGAGCACTTTAGGATGTTGCTTCAGTATGGGATCAGGTGTGATCTCTTGGTTTAGCAGGAAGAAATCCAGTGTGGCATTGAGTACAGCTGAAGCAGAGTATGTCGCATCTTGTTCATCTTGTTGTGAGGTAGTATGACTACGAAAGCTACTTTCTGATATATTTGATCTCCAGTTGGATGCTACTTGTATACATTGTGACAACCAGATTTTCATGAAGTTGTCAGAGAATCCAATGTTCCATGACAAGTCTAATCATATTGAGATCAAGTATAACTATATCAGGGATATGGTACAGAAGGGAGCAGTGAAGCTCCAGTATGTTGTGATGGAGGAACATATAGTTGATGTATTGATGAAGCCATTGGCTAGGCTGAAGTTTGAGTACTTCAGGGAGAAGCTTGGTGTTCTCCAGATCAAGGTTTCCTCCAAGAGAAAGTGATGAGACCCATAGCCATTCTGACATGGTGAGAGGATTGGTTCCTTCGATGGTCAGATGTAAAGGGCTGAGCCATTCTTTCATGGTGAGAGGATTGGTTCCTTCCATGTCAGATATGAGTGCTGGCCATTCTGTCGAGTAGGACAGATGTAAGGGAAACTGCCATTCTGGGAATGGAGGCACCTAGTCAGTTACCAGGAAAACTCAGTCTAGGACTGAGAAGCCATTCAGATGCGATAGAGGGATGTGTTCCCAGTTGATCAGATATAAGGGTTGAACCATTATGTCATGGCTAAAGGATTAAGTTCCTTCCATGTTAGATGTGAGTGTTGGCCATTCTGTCGAGTAGGACAAATGTAAGGGAAACTTCCATTCTGGGAATGGAGGCACCTGGTCAGTTACCAGGTATCTCAGTCTGGGACTGGGGGTCATTCTAATGCAATGGTAGGATTAGTTCTTCCATGATCAGATGTGAGTGCATGCCCTTTTCTGATGTGATGCTTCTTCCATGGTCAAAATGTAAGTATAGAGCCTTTCCGACAAGATGAGGTTGGATATAAGTACTAAGCCACTCTGGCGCGATGTGTTTACACATGGTCAGATGTGAGTGTTGTGCCTTTTCAACAAGATGGGGTTGGATGTAGGTGCAAATCCTTTTCGATGCGATGTGATTGCACATGATCGAATATAAGTACTGAGCCTTTCTGACAAGATGAGGTCAGATGTGAGTGCTGGGCCTTTCTGACAAGATGAGGTCAGATGTGAGTGTTGGGCATGCCTTTTTGACATGATGAGGTCATATGTAAGATCTAGGCAGGCCATTCTGACCGAAGTGTCATATATAAGGGCTGATGAAGACCTACATGAAAGGTAGGCCTACAGGATTGACTTTGTAGAACTTCCTGTGATGAGAAGAATCGAGATAGCACCATTATGAGATAGAAGATGATGATCCAAATCAAGTGACAATCTAGTTGTGATGATGATCCAGACTCGATGATCCAAATCAAGTGATCCAGATGAGATGATCCAATAATAATGAGCCAGTAGTCATGATGATGCAGATCCCATGATAAAGAGAAAGAAGATGACTTGAAGACCCAAAGAAGAAGAAGAATTGAAGAAGAAGATGACTTGAAGACAAAGAAGACTCGAAGACTGAAGAATACTTGAAGATGACGAGAAGATCCAGTTGATGCAGAGAAGAAGACCAGTGCTGAAGATTGCGTCGAAAGAATACCTTCCTAGTTAAGAGGGAGTGTTGATGTAATTGTAACTTCAGAATTTATTCATCTATGTATCTTATGTCTTGTAACCCGATGTTTATTTCGAGATGTATCTATTATGTAATTGAGTCATGTTGTCATGCCTAGATGTTCCAATCAAGAGGATCTATTATGTAAACAAGTCATGTTAAGTCATAGTGGGTAACCCTTGGATTGTCTAAGGGTTAAAGTCCCTATAGTTGCGGGGCACTAGGTTTATTAGACTCTCCTAGTAGAGGTCGGCCCTAGTAGGGTTTTAGTCATGTTGGGATTAGTATAAATAGAGAACTGGAGTCCCTATTTATCACACACCTCATCCACACTCAAGTGTAGCGCATAGTTGAGGAAGGAGAAGACACTGGGGCTAGACAAGAAGAAGATTATTGCTGTCGGGATATCACTTACTATTTTGGGATTTTCTATTTTGGTGTTGATTCTATCTCTAAGGAAGTTGCAGGGTTTTCTCCTTTATGGTTTCCCCAAGGAAAAACATTGTGTTCATTATCTCTTGTGTTTGATTGCTGTGCTTGTTATTCTTTGAGTTAAAGATTCTAATAATGCTAGATTAATGTTGAAAAACTAACACTATAATCATATCAGAAAGGCCCAGCACTTACATCCGATCAACACATGATCGAAGAAAGGCTTCAACATCTCTATCTGATCAACACATGATCGAAGATAGATACTGCACTTACATTTGATCAACACATGATCGAAGAAAGGAACTACACTTACATCTGATCAACACATGATCGAAGAAAGGCATAGCACTTATATCTTATCAACACATGATCGAAGAAAGGCTCAGCACTTATATCTGATCAACACATGATTGAAGAAAGGCTCTGCACTTACATCCACCCAGGCGGGAACACATTTTTCTCACAATGATGGAAGGGTTTGCACTCATATCTAATCTTGTAGGAACCAATCCTACAGTCATATCAGAATGGCCCCCAGTCCTCCTCGACTAAGTTACCTGGTAACTGACCAGGTTCCTCCATTCTCCTAGAGAATGGCAGTTGCCCTTACATCTGACCTACTTGTCGGAATGGCCAACACTCACATCTGACATGGAAGGAAATTAATCCTTTAGCCATGACAGAATGGTTCAACCCTTACATCTGATCAAGTGGGAACACATCCCTCTATCACATCAGAATGGCTTCTCAGTCCTAGACTGAGTTTTTCTGGTAACTGACCAGGTGCTTCCATTCCTAGAATTGCAATTTCCCTTACATCTATCCTACTCGACAATATGGCCAGCACTCATATCTGACATGGAAGGAACCAATCCTCTCACCATGATAGAATGGCTCAGCCCTTACATCTGACCATGGAAGGAACCAATCCTCTCACCATGTCAGAATGACTATGGGTCTCATCATTTTCTCTTGGAGGAAACCTCGATCTGGAGAACACCAAGCTTCTCCCTGAAGTACTCAAACTTCAGCCTAGCCAATGGCTTCGTCAATACATCAGCTATATGTTCCTCCATTTTAACATATTGGAGCTTCACTACTCCCCTTTGCACCATATCTCTAATATAGTGGTACTTGATCTTGATGTGCTTCAACTTGTCATGGAACATTGGATTCTCTGACAACTTCACGCAACTTTGGTTGTAACAATGTTTACAAGTAGCATCCAACTGGAGATCAAATATATCAGACAATAGCTTTTGCATCCATACTACCTCACAACTAGCTAAACAAGCTGCGACATACTCTGCTTCAGCTGTACTCAGTGCCACACAGGATTGCTTCCTGCTAAACCAAGAGATCACACCTGATCCCATAGTGAAGCAACACCTTGAAGTGCTCTTCCTATCAATGGTTGTATGCCTAATATGAATCAACATAACCCTCCAGGTTAATCTTTTGATTCACATCGTACTTGAGCCCATAATCAATTGTACCCTTCAGGTACCTCAGAATATGCTTTGCAGCAATCAAGTGAACATGTCTGGGATCTGTCAGGAACTGGCTCAAGGTGTTCACATCAAAGAAAATGTTTGGTCTCATGTTCTTCAATTACATCAATGATCCAGTCATCTAATGATACATCATAGCATCAACTGACTCTGATGAAGCATCATTCAACAGCTTTAGGTTTGATGCCATAGGTGTGGCCATATTCTTGCAGTCCATCATCCCAAACCTCTTCAAGATATCCACTGCATACTTCCCTTGTCCAAGGAAGATTCCATCTGTACTCTACCACACCTCCATGCCTAGAAAGTAATGCATCATCCCCAAGTCCTTCATTTCGAACTCAGCAACAGGATTTCTCTTTGTATCAGCAATCAACCCATCTGTACCTATCACGAATAGATCATCTACATATAGTAGAAGCATCACTAGGTTTCCATCCTCAACCTTATAGTAAAGGTTGGAATCTGCTTTACTCTTGGTAAATCCCAAACTAGATAGAGAGCTATCAATTCTGCCGTACTAGGTCCTGGGTGCCTATTTCAAACCATACAGGGCTTTCTTCAATCTGCATACATGAGACTCTCTATCATGTGTCTCAAAACCGAGTGCATGTTCTACATACACTTCCTCTTCCACTGCACCATTCAAGAAATTATTCTTGACATCCATTTGGTGTATCTTCCATTTCATCACAACAGCCAGAGCATGTAGTGATCTGATGGAAGTGTATTTGGCTACAGGTGCAAAGGTTTCTTCATAGTCTATTCCTTCTTTTTGAAAGAAACCCCGAGCTACAAATCTTGCTTTATGTTTCTCAATGCTACCATCTGCAACATGCTTGATCTTGTAGATCCATTTGGAAGTTACAACTGACTTCCCTTCTAGTCTTGGGACAACATCCCAAACACCATTCTTCATGATCGATTGATATTCTTCTATCATAGCATCCTTCCATTCTTTTTGTTCTGTCGCTTCTTCATAACTGGAAGGTTCTTTATCAATGAAATCACATAGTAAAGATACATACCCGGAGCAGGATCTGGTCCTCTTTATTTCTCTGTGATTCTCTTCTAGAGCCCCATATCTTTCCGCACCTTGGAAAAGTTCATGTACCCAAGCAGGTTTCCTCTTATGAGGATTCTTCTCTAGAGGTGGATCTATAGGTCTTTGTGGTTCTTTGACATCTCGATCTTCTTATTGAGCTTCTTCGTTCATGGTTGTATCATGAATTATTGGTGCTTCTGCTTCTGCTTCTTCAGGTTCTTCAGTAGGTCTCTTTCTAGATTTGTTGTAAGCTATGTCTTCATCAAATGTCACATCCTTGCTGATGTCAATCTTCTTGTATCCTAGGAAATAGATTCTGTAAGCCTTCGAGCTTTCAGAGTATCCCACAAATATACCCTTCTTTCTTGAAGGATCTAATTTTGTTCTCTTCTCTTTTGGAATGTGTATGTACACAAGACAACTAAATATTCTGAGATAGCTGACTTCTGGTTTCTTGCTGGAGAAGACTTCTTCAGGAGTCTTGTTCTTGAGTACTCTATGTGGAGTATGGTTATGTACATACAACGCTGTTCTGGCAGCTTTAGCCCAAATATGCATAGGAATATCTTGATCATGAAGCATGGATCTTGTAGCTTCCATGATAGTTATGTTCTTCCATTCTGCAATCCCATTCTGTTGTGGATTGTAAGGAGTGGACAACTCCCTCTTAATCCCTGATTCTTTGCATAGCTCTTTGAATTCATTCGAAGTGAATTCTCCTCCATTATCTGATAAAAAATTCTTGATCTTCTTTTTAGTGTGGTTCTTGATCAAGGCTTTGAATTCCTTGAATTTGCTGAATACTTTGTCTTTGTTCTTCATGAAGTAAACCCATGTATTTCTAGAAAAATCATCAATAAAAGAAACATAGTATGCATACCCGCTTAGTGAGTTTGATGACATAGGACCACATACATCGGAGTGGATGATTTCTAGTATGCCTTTGGCTTTGATTTCACTGCTAGGAAATGCCTTCTTTGTATTCTTTCCTTTCGCACATCCTTTGCAGACCCCATCATGTTTTTCTTGGAATTCTGGAAGACCTTGAACAACTTTGCTCACAATAGGTAGTGGTCTGTAATGAACATGTGCAAGCCTTCTATGCCAAAGATCATTTGTCTCTACTATGTCATGGATCAAGGCTTGTTCTGGATGGCCCATCAGCTTGTCCAAACCTCCTTCTTGTTCTCCAATCACCACTGCATCATCGATAGTGTTTCCTCTTGGCCACATGATGACTTGACCATCTATGAATGAAACTCTCATTCCTTTCACATCTAATGCTGATATGGAGAGAAGGTTCTTCTCGAGTCCTAGCACAAACAATACTTCTTTCATTGTTAGAGACTTACTCGAGTCTAGTTTATATGAATATTCCCCACTACCTTTTATTGGATATTGGTAGTCATCTCCTAGCTTTACCTTGTGAGGTGATTCATGTTCTGATAGTCTCACAAAGGATTCCTTGAATCCAGTCATATGTTTGGAAGCCACAATGTCTATAATTCAATCATCACTTCCATGAGTAATGTTACCTGTGAGAGCGGAGATCAGAACATATTTATCCTCGCTTGAAGAATCTTCACTTTCATACCTGGTTCTATTCTTGGAGGGTTCATCATCCTCTGCAGCATGAGCATGATGTCTTATTTTGTTCCCCTTCTTCTTATGAGAGTGACCCTTGTTCTTAAAACAGTATTTTGCAAAGTGTCCTCTTTCATCACATGTATAACATCTCAATTTTGATAGGTCCCTTCTAATGTTATCTCTATGATGAGGATCCTTACCTTTGGAGTAATGAGATCTTCTTCTGCTTTTCTTGGAGGGGAATGTGAGAGCTTGGTCTTCACTTCCCATATTTTCTTCTCGAGTTGCTATTCATGCTTCTTCTTGAGAACATTCTTCCCATAGTCTACTGAATTTGACTAACTTCTTTCTAGCACAAATTCCTTGGATGAAAGAATCCCATGACCTAGGAAGGACATTCAGTGTTGTCATCACAATATCTGCATTCTCAACTTATTCATCTACAACTTCTAATTGTTAGTTGATCTTAGAAACCATTATGAAATAATACTGGATGGTCTCTGCACTCTGAATCTTCACATTCTTCAGTTCATTCCTCAGAGTCATTTTTTGCCTTATTTTCTTACCTTCAAACAATTTAGGTAGGGCATCAAACATAGCTTTAGGTGTCTTGAGAGAGGACACCTGTGGGATAAGGTGATCCTTGATAGAATCAGCAATGATCCTCTTTTCCAAAACCATCTTCTTCTTATGTAAGGATTTTTCCTCATCTCCCTCTAGAACTGGAACCTCCTCATGGATGTAGGAGTCTAATTCATTCTCTTCTAGGACCAAAGAGATCCTATACTTCCAGGCTCGAAAGTTATCAGCTCGCTCAAGATTTTCATCAAGCTTGGTATGATGAGACATCTTAAACTGAGAACCTCAAATGGAAATACAAAATATTTAGATCTTACCAAGCCAAGATGTCAGATTTGGATTTGGAGTTGAAATCCCGCAGTACTGGAACAGGAGCAAATTAGGGTTATGCTTTTCCAGAGATTTGTCCACTAAAATGCCTTGAAATTTTTCCCCAAATTCGATTTTGGGTAGGAGATCAACCTGGGCCTGGCCTCACTGAAAAATTCCTCTTCTGTGAAAATCCCTAATTTCCAGCAGTAGTGTCGGGTCCAAAACTGAAAAACCTCAGAATTGGATTCTGATTTGACAGAAAGATGCGCCCTAAGGAGGAGAGTTATTCCACCTTATGTTTGCTGAAAATATATGGAGGAAGATCCATAAACTAGGAAGCCCTAGTTCCCACAGCTGCAGGGTGTCTTCTTCTCAGGTTAGCTCTGATACCATGTTAGTTTTTCAACATTAAGCTAGCATTATTAGGATCTTTAACTGAGAGAATAACAAGTACAACAATCAAACACAAGAGACAATGAACACAATTTTTTTCCTCGAGGAAACCATAAAGGAGAAAACCCCACAACTTCCTCAAAGATAGAATCAACACCAAAACAGTAAAATCCCCCCAAAAGTAAGTGATCTCCCAACAGTAGTAATCTTCTTCTTGTCTAGCCCTAGTGTCTTCTCCTTCCTCAACTATGCACTACACTTGAGTGTGGATGAGTTGTGTGATAAATAGAGACTCCAGTTCTCTATTTATACTAATCCTAACATGACTAAAACCATACTAGGGCCGATGTCTACTAGGAGATTCTAATAACCCTAGTGCCCTGGAACTGTGGGGAGTTTAACCCTTAGACAATCGGAGGGTTACCCACAATGAATTGACATGACCTGTTTACATAATTGATCCTCCTAATCAGAACATCGAGGCATGACAATATTACTCAATTACATTATAGATACATCTTGAAATAAACATCGGGTTACAATACATAAGATACATAGATGAATAAATTCTGAAGTTACAAATACATCAAAACAACTGACTTAGGGGAAGAGAGGAAAAACACACATCTACCACGACCAGAAAAGCTGCGAAGTTGTAAGGAATCCCAAGTCAATATCTTGTGCTTGAGATAGAGCCAGATAAAACATTGAAGCTTCAAGGGAATCATAACTTTCCAAATCACAGTAAACCATCAACAAGGCACAAGCTCCCATATATCCTTAATCAAAGAGTGGTAGGCTAAATTAGCTTAAACAACACCATGATGTTTATTTTTAGACCATACCAAAATGTCACAATCCTCCATAAGTAACACTCTAGATGAAAGTAAATGATGAGTGTATAGGTCCCATTCCAGAGACATATCCCCTAGAAGACCAAGATCCTCCAAAGAAATCCATCCTGGTGTTAGAAACATTTTTGGGATAAGAGGTTGAAAGGGGTTAGACAAGACGAAATGAAAGGTAAGGTCTAAACATTTTGTATCATATGACCTAGGGGTATCTATAAGGGGTTCTAAAATGATTTGGAGGACTCATTCCTAGGTCTAAAATAAAAAAAAAATTGAGGAAAATCCTAAGCGCAACATTGGAAATAAGCTTTGTATGAAAAATCCGCTTTAGTTTTATATAACATCAATATTGAATGGTGAAGATCGGTAGTGAAGGATATCGACGACTATATATCAATCTGTAGAGGTAAGTTGCAAGGTATATCTAAATTTTATGACGTGTGAAATTGAGTTAACTTGCAACTAAAATCTACCATCAGATCAACAGAGGAAGGAATATCTACGGTCATTAAGAGTTTTGCTGGTTAAACATGCGGTGGATGTGAATTCCGCTGAGGTAACATGCGCGGAGAAAGTGAGGTTGAAAATTTGTGGAATTTGGCAGGCATATCATTGATTGATGGTGGAGATTTAAAGGTGTTTTAGATCGATGATTTAAATGAATTCCGCTATGTGAACAAGGACGGGGTAAATAAAGTCACAAATAAGCGGAATAGAGTAGATGCCTCATGTTTCGATGACCCAGATGAATATTTGATCCAGATCAATGGTCGATGTTGATTTCGTAGGTGAAAGGTGTATGGTTGGATAAAATATTGAAACTCAGCAGAATGTGGTAGGGACTACATATTTCAATGGTCCATATGGAGGCTTAATTGAGATCAAGGGATGGTATCTTTTCCACTGCTAGAAGTTGCATGGAAGAAGAGAATTGGTGAACCTACGGAATGGGTTAAAATGAATATACAATCAAGGGCATAGATTTGATGAGGAATATATCTATGGTTAGTAATAGTTATGTTGATTAAACATGAAAGACAAAAAACAGAGGAAAATCGGCAGAATTGGGTAAATTAAAGCATAGCTGAATGACTGAGATCAATAGGGATTCAGATCTACGATATATAATCTCTCCACAAAGGAAAGATGTACACTTCTTAAGGAACAAAATCTACGTGGAAAGGTTTAAGAGGTAAATTGATCAACAATCCATACTCATGAAAATAAAGAGCAATGGTTAAGAATCTATCCGCTTAGATAATTTAGGATCCTTTTATGATTTGATCAAGTTAGTTAAAGGGTGAAAATGATTGATGGTGACGATGAATCAAAGTGTAGATTTGTGGTCATATTTTTTTTTGCAACTAGAAGTTTTAATAAAAAGAAAAGGAAATATAGTGTAGAATCATTCCATCTTCTGTAGAATCAGGTGAAGAATAGCTTGTTAAGTCCATGTCACAAGTCATATTCAAAGAGTTGGATATTGTTGGATTAAGGAATCAGAACAATAATTTAGAAAGTATATCTTTGAAAAGGGATCAGGAAAGGAAAGCTTGGGAAGCTAAGTGTAAAGACTTGCATAATAAAAATGATAAGTTATCAAAGTAAGTTACAAGAGAATTTCCTGTACAAGGGGCTAAGCACATAATCGAGGATGTGCGTATATCTGAGGAAACTAAATTGAGTCCCTATCTAGACTACATTTTAGATAAAAAAATTGTGATAAAATCAACCAAACAAAGTGTAACAATTGTGAAGGAAAGATAGAAAAAAAACCCATAGAAACTGGTAATAACACCATTGACTTTATGAATGGGATTACAAAACATGAGTTGAACGAAACCAATATAGAATATAGAATATCCATTATTACATGGGCAATGAAGGTTGTAAATAAACATCATCTCTTGGAAACTGTTCAAGAAAAAATAGATATCATGGCACATCAGGTGAATATTTTTTTGGATATGTTTGATCCGTTGTTTAAAAAGGGACTACATTTCTTTTGGGAAGAAAAAGGTAGCATCCTATCCTAAAAGGAGCATCGGGATTGGCTGATTGAATGCAAGTCATATCACACAAAATTTGCAGATATGCATCAATCATTATCAAGGAAGGAAATAGTGGACAAGCTTGCAGATGACTTTGAGATGATATTTGTTTTTAAAGCCACGTGAGCATTTTTACCAGACTTTTCATACAGATACCACATGGAGATGCATTTGCTAGCAAAATAAATGTCCTCCCTGGAATTACCATCCGTGGTTCAGGGGAAAATAATTCGAGAAGTATGGAAGATCTAAATATATAGTACATGATGGAAGATGCATGAAGACCATTGAAGAATTATTTCAGAATATTAGTTAATTAAGGATTTAGTTAGTTTTTCAAAAAATAGTTATTAGTTAATACATGTAGTTGACAGATGTAAAGGCATTTATTTCCTATTTTTAGAAGTTTGTTATTTCAGCTCATGGAGCAATTTGTATAAGAACCAATTATTGTAATGAAAAAAGGGTTGGAACTGGTGAGAATTCATTGTTGTATTTGAGATCTATCTTTTAATAAAATCGCATAGCCGAATCTGTCATTTTGCAAAGATTCCTGTGTTGTCTATGTTGCAACCTGTATTTCCCTTTCTTATGTGAATGTATTTCCTGTTATTTACTTCCACAATTTTTTCATTTCATGTCTCAAATAAGTATTTAATAGAATATAATTCATACATATATTGTATGTCTATTGATTTCATATATTCACAAAACCTATTCAACTAAATTTAATATTGGATTCATCCTTGTTAGATGCCCACATTAATGGACTGTTCTTTATTTCTTCTATGATCACCAGACCAAAATCATTTCAACTTTAACAAGATTTTGACCATGCATTTGTTATAAATTTTCATGCAATACCATTGTGATTCATATCATTATTGTGACTCCATTTCCCAATGTGCATTTACCTTGTTTCAACCAACAATTAATTTTAATTTTATTTCTTGTTCATATATCTGGAATTGTGAAAACAATCATTAAGAGATCCCTCTCTGGAAAGAAAGAACCAACTTTATTTCCTAAAGTTTAGTATTTTCGTTACTTTAAGATTATGATTTTGCAACCCAAGCTACAATTTGAGTGCTAACATATTGGTTTCATTTCCGTGGAATGAGAGTTCAAATTTTCCTTGGGAGGAACATCAAAGATTTCAAGATTCCAACAAAGATAGGATTTCTTGGGAAAACATAAATTTATACAGCTGAAGACGGTTGTAAATTTTCCTTGGTGACTCCACATTGATTTTGAAAGGACATTTCAGAAGAGATACTGGGTTACAAGAGGGAACATACATGAGGTAATCCTGATTATAAAATTTTACATAGTGTGGAAAACCTAGAGAGTGTGTTTAGACATAGAAGTGGAAAATAAAAAGTTAGTACTTCTCAAACATAAATTTCTTTGTTTCAAGACGAATTCTATGGTTTTCAAGAATTGGATTTGGGGATAAATGTTGGAAAGTATTTATTAAGATCAAAATCAGAATCCGACTCAAAATAAACATAAATCAATCCAAATATATTTGAATCATACTTTCTAGATTCCCTATGGCATAACTTGCAAAATACTGTAAAATCAGAAGTAAATAACTCTCCTCAAAATTTTCAGCTACAACCTACAAGCCCTGTTCATAGTCCTCCTCGAATCCCTCCTGTTGTTCAAAACCATCCTAGACCAATGGCAGTAATATTTTCTCCTTTGGCTCTCATAGTTGTTTTACATGATCTCTCTTAGAATTATTCACAAAGAATTTCTTTATATGATGGGGAGGGGAATTTTACAACAAGACAACACATGGAAATATTTGGAGATTTTATTGATTTGGAGGAAGTAGACCATGCTGATGTGAAAATGAGTTTGTTTGAACAGAGTTTGTCTGGAGAGGGAAAAATGTGGTTTAAATATGTGTTAGCATGCTCCATTCCCACTTTTGAATCTTTTCAAACATTATTTTTATATAGGTGGGAAGCCAAGAAGAACCCTTTACAAATACTGTCTCAATATAGTAATATGAAAAAAATGGAAATTTCAATATGTTCATGACTTTTCTAGTAGATTCACAAGGGTATACAATTTCATTCATACTGATATTAAACCCTTGGTAGGTGCTGCTAAAATTCATAATGCAGATGCCTTTGATAGTTATTTTGCCTTATTATTAAGAGAAAGGAAATCTGCAAGTTTTCATGCTATGTTTAAAGATGCTTTAGAATTAGAGGCAAACTTGATGGCCTCAGGGAAAATGAAAAATAGAGTGGAGGAAGATAGGAGAAGAATGGAAAACCAACCATCCAATAGGCTTCCCCTTCCTATGTAAGTGATGCCAAATTTGAAATGATGATGAAGACCATGGAGAGATTGATGGACATGTTGGATCTAGACAATAGACCAACTAACCGAGAGAAACATAGAAATGAGATAAGGAATCCAAATTTTAGAATACCTCCTCCTAAAAGAAATCCAAAAAACCCTTAAGATCAACAAATTAGACCCCCATTTCCTGAAAATTATGTTGCTGAGGAGGGAGAAGAAGATCCAATGGACAACTAGATTCATCACTTTGATGATATTGATTCTGAAATATACCTTATTGAAGAGGAGAATAATTTAATTTCTCAAGAAGATGATAGTTATTTCAGAGATAGATTCAGAACAATATCAGAGAGGGTACCAAAACGCCATTGACAATTTTCAGAAAAAAGTTGAAATTGATAAGTCATGATGTAATAATAAATAAAGGAAAACCCAATCCAAATCAGATTTCTAGTATCCAACAAAATTTACAAAATGAAAAACAAAAACAAAAAGCTACTACTGTACAAATGAATTCAAAAAATAAAGAGAAAAAGTCAAAAGAAATTAAACAACCAGTGCCAATTGATGTAGATAGACCAACTTCATCCTTCAATATGCAATCAAAATGGTCAAAGATTAGTATTTCTATCCCCTTTAATGAATTATTGAGGAACAATGAATCCAGAGATAAAATCACTAAAATGGTCAAGAATCAGGGTGATTATTAGCCAAATATTCTAGAAATAACAGATGATTCTCCTACTATTGTCCTTGGAACTAAAATTAAGATACAAATGATGAGGAAGTCCCTCCTTTTTATCTAAGTTTGAATGTCTGTGATTTGATCTTGCACAATTCCATGTTAGATTCTGGTGCTTCTCATAATCTAATGCCAAGGGTTGTAGTAGAAAGTTTAGGATTGGAGATTACTAGGACTTACAAAGACTTATATTCCTTTGATTCTGTAAGGGTAAGATGTTTGGGATTGATAAAAGATATCATGGTAACTCATTCACAACTTCCAACTGAAAGAATTATAATGGATGTTGTAGTAGCTGACATTCCTCCCAAGTTTGTAATGTTGTTGTCAAGATATTAGGAATCGAAGTTGAAAGGAACCTTACAAATGAAAATGTTATATGCAACCATTCCTTTATTTGGAAGAAAATGTAAGACTATATAGAGAGAAGAGATTAGCCTATGTAGTTAGCAGTCAATATAAGCCTGAAAATCATCCTATTTATGCTATTAACACTGATTTAGGACCCTCTATATTTTTCAATGACTAAACTCATGTTGATTCTGAAGTTCCTTTATAGATTGAGTTTAAAGAGGATAAGGAATTTGCAAAAAGACAGGAAGCCTAAGAAAAGAAAAGAAAATGAATAACGATTGTGGAATCTGTATTTTGATGGGTCATAAGTAAAAATGGGGTTGGTGCTAGTGTTTACATTATCTCTTCAAACTGATATTTTAAAGATTTATCTTATAAATTGAATTTTGAGTGTACTAATAATGTGGCCGTGTATGAATATTTGTTTTTGGGTTTAAATGTTTGAAAGATATGGGAGAAAAGATAATAGAAGTATTTGGGGATTCAGAACTTGTGGTGAATCACGTAAATGATAGCTACCAAACAAAACATCTCAAAAAGAGATCCTACAGGAATGAAGTTTGGGACATGTTTGGAAACTATTTTACATAACATAAAATCAGGATGCTTCCAAGAATTGAAAAACAAGTAGTTGATTCTTTGGCTACAACTGTTGGTAATTTTAAAACTCTCATTTATTCTCAAAAGAAGTATAAGATCCAAGTTATAAATAGACCTTCTATACCTGATAACTCCAAGTACTTATAGGTTTTTGATAATGATATGCATATAAAAATATTTTTGAAGATGTCGGATGAGTTTGTAAATACTCAGATAGATACAGAGAATGAGAACTTAGAAAACTTTCAAGATGATGTACAAACTAAAGAAGAAAAAGATGAAAAGAAAAAATTGAAAAACATGATAGGGGGAAAATACATAATTCAGTTAAAAAGTAATTTTATTCCAAGAGGTTTGATTCCCCTAGAAAAATTATTTGACCAAAATTATGTTGCAAAGGATCTCAAAGTTTATCCTACTGATAATTTTGTTGGAGATCAAAACATAGGTACTCAAGAAACACCCAGAATTATAAAGTTGTCCAAAAATTTTCCTGCAAAAGAAAAAGAGAAATACATAAATTTGATGAAGAAGTGCACATATGTATTTTTGTCAAGCTATGAAGACCTAAAATAGTATGATACTTCTATCATACATCACACTATCCCAATCAAACCTGGCAAAAATCCATTCAGACAAAATCCAAGAAGAATAAATACTATGCTGCTTCCAGTGATAGAAAAAGAAATCAAGAAATTGTTCAATGCCAAAATTATTATTACTTTGAGATTTTCTCAGTGGGTAGCTAGCTTAGTACCTTTTAGAAAAAAAGAATGTTGATATTAGACTTTGTGTGGATTTCAGGAATGTAAACAAAGTATCATTACTAGACAACTATCCTCTACCTAAAATAGACCATGTTTTGCAGAAAGTGGCATGAGAAGAAAGAATTTCCACTATGGATGGATTCTTAGGTTATAACCAAATTAAGATGTTTCCTGATAGAAGGCTGCTTTTACTACACCATGGGGTACATTTATGTATGCCAAAATGGCATTTGGGTTGATGAATATAGGATCCACATTTCAACGAGCCATGGATATTTATTTTGCATAGGAGAAAGATAAGTTTGTAGTTTTTTACATGGATGATATAAATATTTATTCCAAGTCTGAAAGGGACCATATTAATCATCTGGAGAAGGTTTTTCTGAAGTGCAGAAAGTATGGCATGTCACTCAATCCCAGGAAGTCGAATTTCGCATTGAAAGAGGGAAATTTATTAAGACATATTGTTTCAAAAGATGGAATAAAAATTGATCTAGAAAGAGTTAATGCTATTCTAAAGGTTGAAGATCCAAGGACTAAGAAAGAGGTGCAATGTTAGAAAATAGGACCACAGATAAATAACACATATACAGTTAAATCATTAAACAAGATACAAAAAACATTTAACACATTATAGAGAGACACAGATATAACGTGGTTCACCCAAATGATGGGCTACGTCCACAAAGAAATTTCCATTCCTTTTATTACAGTCTAGAAAGATGAAGGGATACAATGTGTAGTGAAACCACTGCACTTCCTCTTCACAATCTCACAGTCTCTCCCACACAATCACAAAGATTGTTTACAATACAAAATAATACCATACACATTCATGTTACAATGCTTTATTTTATAGGGGAAGTACCGTGGAAAATACTACGGTTAACCTAATACCATGGGTCCACAAAATTGTTGGTGAACACACATCTCAAAAAAATTTCTCAGGGGCTCCGTCCCCGAACCCCCATTTATTGGGGGTGCTTCCCCTAAACCCCTATATATTGGGGGAACTGCCCCTAAACCCCAAGGAAAGGGGAATGAGTGTATAGTACAGCTGGGGTACAAACACAACTTAATAACATCTCTGGATCTAGAAGATCAGGCTTCACAACCAACAATATCCAACTTGGATACTGATCACAACAACTCCACCACTACTGCACTTGCTGGACTATGCTCTAGAGCTTAGACTTGGAAAATTTCTTATTTTCACCTTCATGGTTGAAGGCCAACAGAAACTGAGAAGGAACTCAATTTCTCTTTGATTACTCCCTTTGTCAACATGTCTATAGGATTCTGGCTAATATGTATCTTTTCCAGTTTTAACAGTTCTTCATCTAGAACAAATCTTATGAAGTGGTACTTGAGATGTATATGTTTATTATTCAAATGAAAGGCCAAGTTCTTTGCAATATGAATGGAACTATGGCTGTCACTGTACAGCCTACTATTCTCTTGCTTCTTACCCAATTCTTCCATGAACCTCTGCAACCAAATCATCCTTACTAGCCTCTGTAGCAGCAACATACTCTACTTCCGTTGTTGAAAGTGCAACAACATGTTGTAGTTTTTAAATCCAACTTACTACTATTCCACCCACAGTAAATGCATACCTTGTGGTGCTCCTCCTGCTGTCTTTATCACCAGCCACATTTGCATCAACATATCCCTATAGAACAGTGTCTGAACCTCCAAAACATAATGCATGTGAAATGGTACCTCTCAAATACTGCTTCTTGCCTCCATCTTCTTCCTTCAACCTGTAAACCAGTTTATTCTGCAATGCCCTTTTTTCTGCAGGAAACTTAACCAAATCCCAAGTTTGGTTTCTTACCAATGATTCCATCTCCTCATCCATGCCTTGCTCCCACTTCTTTCTAGTTTCCACCTGCATTGCTTCTTCATAACATTCTGGTTCACCCGAAGCAGTCATCAATAAATAATACAGTGAAGGAGAGAATCGTTCAGGGGGTCTACTTAATCTGGTAGAATTTCTTACAGTTGCAGGAGTTTCAGGTACCTGCTACTGCTCTTGATTTTATGGTGCATTTGGAACTTCATTTTCTTTGATTTCATCATGCAATATGTACTCTGTGTTTTCCTTTTCCACTTTCTTCCCCTGCAACTGATCTTTGTACATGACCTTTTCATTGAATACTACATCTCTACTCCTAATGATTTTTCATTTTTCATAATCCCATAAACAATAACCAAAATCATCAACCCCATCTTCAATAAAGGTACATTTCTTGGATTTAGCTTCAATATTTGTTCTATCATCTTTATCAATATGGACAAAATGCTTCACAACCAAAAGTTCTCAGAAATTAGTATTTTACTTGTTTACCTGTCCATGCCTCCTTTGGAATGCCACCATCCAAAGTGCTTGAAGGCCCTCTGTTTATTAAATAAACAAAAGTGTTTACAACATCAGCCCAAAACTGTAAGGGAAACCCTGCATGAAATCTCATACACCTTGCACACTCCATGATTGTTATGTTCATGCTTTTTGACATGCCATTTTCTTGTGGTGTTCCATGGACTGTCTTCTCTCTGCAAATCCCATTGTGTGAACAGTAACCGTCAAAATCCTTGTTGCAGTACTCACCTCCATTATCAGATTTGAGAGATTTCAACCTTTTTCTTCTCTCATTCTTAGCCAAATATTTCCACTTCTTAAAAGTATCAAACACATCATATTTCTATCTAATGCAATAAACCCAAGTTTTTCTAGTTGCGTCATCAATAAAAGTAACATAATAACGAGAGTCACCAAGAGATTGTACCTGAGCTGGTCCCCATACATATGTATGGACAAGCTCTAACTTTTCACTCTTATTTTGTTTCCAAACCCTGAGAAAACTAACTCTCTTCTGTTTTCCATAAACACAGTTGTCACAGAATTCCAAACTTATCTGCTTCAGATATGGAAGCAGTTTCCTTGAGTGGAAAATCTGCATCCCCTTCTCACTCATGTGACCAAGCCTATGATGCCACAATGCCACACTTGTTTCTGTGGAAGCTACAAATATAGAATAATCAGTATTATGTGGACATAAATATAACGTACCTATCCTATCTCCTTTTTCTATTACCATTGATCCTTTAGTGACCTTACACCACATTTCTCCAAACATAGACAAACAGTCGCCATCTCCCAACTTCCTTGTTGAGATCAGATTAATTTTCATAGCAGGAATGTGCCTTACATCTTTTAGCATCCATTCATTTCCATTATTTAACTTAATTTGTACCTTACCCTTTCGAACAATTTTACATGGTTCATCATCCCCCAATAGCACATGCCCAAAATCACCTTGAACATAATCATGAAAGAATTTCCTATGGGGTGTAGCATGACATGAAGCTCCTGAACCTACTACCAAGTAATAACTAGTATTATCTAATGCAAGAATCAAAGCATCTTGTAACACATTACCTGCTACATTCACTTCCTGAGAAGTCTCTTGTTGTTTGTCTCCTTTCTTCTTTGGAGCTCTGCAGTCTTTCTTTAGATGTCCTTTCTTACCATAGTTCCAGCACTCTATTTTTCCGAATTTGGACTTGGATCTTCCCTTTCCATACTTTTCACGGTTACCTAGGCTTTTCCCTCTCTCCTTTTGTCTCCCTCTGCTCTCCATGGTCAACGCATTACTTGATGTCTCACCTGTTCTTTTTCTTCGCATTTCCTCGCTAAGAATAACACCAAAAAGATCATCAAACTGGAGAGTTTTTTTAACTAGGGACATAGTTACTTACAACCATGACCAATCTATCCCATCTTTCTAGCAATCAACACAAGACTAGAAGAGCCCTAACCTCATCATCAAAGTTCACTTTTACAGAACTTAACAGATTGGTAAGTGTATTAAACTCATTTAAATGATCGGCAACAGATCCACCTTTCGACATCTTCATATTAAATAAATGCTTCATTAAAAATACCTTGTTGGAAGCCGAGGGTTTTTGTAGAGCTTACCTAATACACTCATCACACCCTCTGTTGCTTTTTATTTCAAAATATTGAAATCCACTGACGATGCCAAGCATAGCCGTATTGTTCCCAGTGCCTTTCTGTCAAGAACCTCTCATTCTTCATCCTTCATAGCTGTCGGCTATTTTTATTTTCTGCACAACGGAAGGTACATATCCTTCTGGTACAGATAGTCCTCCATTTGCACCTTCCATAACTGATAGTTTTTTTCGTTAAATTTCTCGACCCTAAAATTTCCCTCTTCCACGATTGCTCCCACACAAACCAGGAACCCTTATTTCCTGCGAGTTTACTAGCAAAATAGACCTTTTGGCTCTAATACCAATTGTTAGAAAATAGGACCACGGAGCAATAACACATATGCAGTTAAATCATTAAACAAGATGAAAAACACATTAAACACATTACAGATAGACACATATATAACGTGGTTCACCCAAACGATGGGCTACGTCCACAAAGAAATTGCGAGTCCTTTTATTACAGTCTAGAAAGATGAAGGGATACAACCTGCAGCAAAATCATTGCACTTCATCTTCACGCTCTCACAGTCTCTCCCACACAATCACAGAGATTGTTTACAATACAAAATAATACCATACACAGTTGTGTTACAATGCTTTCTTTTATAAGGGAAATACCATGGAAAAATACTACAGTTAACCCAATACCATGGGTCCGCAAAATTGTTGGCCAACACACATCCCAAAAAAATTTCTTGGGGGCACTGCCCCCGAACCCCAAGGCAGGAGGAATGATTGTATAGTACACTTGGGGTACAAACACAACTGAATAATATCTTTGGATCTGGAAGATCAGTCTCCACAACCAACAATGCAATCATTTATTGGACATGTCAAAATTCTGAGGAGATTTATTCCTATTTTTATCTTAAATTTTGAGAAACATTACCAATATGCTGAAGAAAGAAAATGAAATAAAATGGGCAATGGAGGCTAGGAAGTCTTTTAAGGATATTAAAAAGGCCATCACTAAAGCTCTAGTTTTAGTGAGTTCATAGTTTACTAAATATTTCCTATTATTTTCATATGCATCTGAGCATACTATAGCTGGAGTCCTACTACAAAAGAGTAACCAGAATGATGAGCAACCTATTTCTTTATTCAACAAGGTGCTGAGGGATGGAGAGCTGAAATACAATATTATGTAGAAACATGCATATTCTTTGGTGAAATCATTGAAAGACTTCAGAGTGTATATTCTCCATTCACATATCATTGCATATGTCCCAAGTAATTTGGGAAAGAGCATACTCATTCAACCGGATCCAAAAGGTAAGAGGTATAAGTGGATTGATGTGTTATTTGGAATATGATCTTGAAATCAAGCCTGCAAAGTTGATTAAGGGACAATGAATTGCCAAATTAATGGTATATTCTAATTGTGAATCCTTATATGTCAACTTCTTGTCCAATTATTCAAACATGCTTGATGCAAGGTTACAGGTATTGCCATATTTTTCTCTTTCTCCATGGTATAGTGATATCATATATGTTTTGCAAAATTTACAAGCTCCAGCAGGGCTGAGTAAAATAATAGCCAGATCTATAAAATTGAACATTGCTAATTTTTTCATTATGAAACAATATTTATACTGGAAGGATCCTCGTGGTGTGTTATTGAATTTCCTATTGGAAAATGAAGCTCAACAAACAATGAGGGAATTTAATCAAGGAGAGTGTGGAGGGAATCAATCCTAGAATTTTACAACTAATAAGATTTCGAGAGGTGATTTTTACTGGCATTCTATGTTTTCTAACATTTATAAGGAAATTACTACATGTCATTAATGCCAAACTTTTGATGGAAAGAGAAAGCTAGTTCCACTCCCTGTTAATCTGATTTCAGTTGAGGCACCCTTTCAGCAGTGGCAGTTAGATTTCATTGAGGAAATAAACCCAGTTTCTTTAGGACAAAATAGGTGGATCCTAACTACAACATATTATTTCACAAAATGGATTGAAGCTATACCAACAAGGAGAGACACTGATGTTGTGATCATTGACTTTCTAGAAAACAATATCTTGTCTAGGTTTGGTTTTTCAAGGAGAATTGTGACAGACAATGCAGTTGCCTTCAAATAAAAAAAGATGGTAATCTTTTTCCATAAATACCATATCAATTTGAATCATTCTACTGCTTATTATCCATATTGAAATGGACTGGCAGAATCTTTCAACAAGATTTTGGTAAGGATAATTAAGAAGTTGTTGGAAGAAAACAAAAGAGCTTGGCATACAAAGCTGAAATATGTTTTGCGGGAAAATAGGATTAGTATAAAAAGAGAAATTGGAATGTCACCATTTCAGTTGGTTTATGGGGATGGACTAGTTTTTCAAGCATATTTAGGTTTTCTTGTCATGAAGTTGTTCCAAGAGTAGGAGGATGAGCCAAATCCTATGTAGAGGAAGATAAATCAAATAATAGAACTGAATGAAATGAGAGATAAAGCCTATGACAACGTACAAATACATCAGGAAAAGATGAAAAATACTTTTGAAAGGAGAGTTAAAGAAGACCACTTTCAAATTGATGATTTAGTCTTAAAGTGGGATGCACCTAGAGAGGACAAGCATGGAATTAAGTCAGTTTCAAAGAGTTTCAAAGAGTTGGAGATTGATGGATTAAGGAATCAGAACAAGAATTTAGAAAGTCTAGCTTTGAAAAGGGATCAAGAAAGGAAAGCTTCAGAAGCTAAGTGTAAAGAGTTGCAGGATAAAAATGATAAGTTATCATAAAAGGTTAAAAGACAATTGCCTATATAAGGGGCTAAGCACATAATATGGGATGTGGTTATATATAAGGAAAATAAATTGAGGCCTTGTCTGGACTACATTTTAGATAAACAAATTGTGATAAAATCGGCCAAACAAAGTGTAACAGTTGTGAAGGAAAGATTGAACAAAAATCCCATATAAATTGCTAATAACATCATTTATTTTCTGAATGGGATTATATAAGATGAGTTGAAAGGAGGCAATATCAAACATAGAATATCCATTATTACATGGGAAATCAAGTTTGTAAACAAAAATCAACACTTGGACACTGTTCAAGCAAAGATAGATAACATGGCACATCAGGTGAAGATGTTTTTAGATATGTTTGATCCATTGTTTAAAAAGGGACTACCTTTCTTCTGGGAAGAGACAGGTAGCATTCTGTCCCAAAAGGACTATCAAGATTGGTTGATTGAATGCAGGACATATCACACAAAATTTGCAAATATGCAACAATCATTATCAGGGAAGGAAATAGTGGAAAAGATTGCAGATGACTTTGAGATGATATTTAATTTTAAATCCACGCATGCACATTTACCAGTCTTTTCATACAGATACCACGTGGAGCTACATGTGCTAGAAAAACAAATTTCCACCCTGAATTACCATATATGGATCAATGTAAATCAACCAATAAGTATGGAAGATCTAAATAAACACTCCATCCTTGAAGATGCTTGAAGATCATTGAAGAACTTGTTGATGCCTGGAAATTCACAGGAAACAATAGCAAGGGATTCTCCCCAGTCAGCGTTCCCAACTAGCCCGTGACTATTTGGTATAGGGAATCCGTCTGGTTTGCGGTCTGGCTACCGTAGGTCAAGTAACAAAAACAAAAGGTTTTACTAGTTCTGGCTCGGTCCACCGTATCTTTTTGTATTTTTCACTTAAAGTATGAAATGCAAGTGCCTAATTAACAATGCAGGGTGATGAAGGATGCAAGGAGCAGTCACAACGTGATGCACAGGTTCTTACCTCTTGTCTTAGATCTCACAAACATCTAAATCACATATGCAGCAATAAAGTAAACTAACTATCCACCTATCTATCTATCTATCTATCTATCTATCCTCGGGGATCCAAATTGTAACTTATTATATGAGTAATGCATAATGTGCATGCATTATACTGCGAAATTACAGGTAGCTGATATTCCTTCCTACAACACATGAATGATTAAAATACTTGGACAATCAGATAGCCAATTGTTTATGAATAGCATGCATTACTCATGGTGGTAATCCCACAGAATAAACTAGAAATCATTCAAACAAGAACATAGGCTTTGAGAGTTAGAACGATCTCACGGTTGATGGACACAAAGTTGGAAAAACAAAATAGTTCATCTTTCCACCATCCACAGCATAAAATTTGAAAGTCCCACCACTCTTTCTCCAACAGGCAAACAATGATTCTTTATTGCAAAAAAAAGTAGTTCTTCTTACAATATCGCTTTACATGTCTAACTGGGAAAAAGCCCCTATTCCTTCTAAGCCTTCTACATTTATACAAAAAGGGCGAGACTGTTGGGCTGCCCAAAGTAACCTTTGGGCTTCCCAACTCTTCACCTCCAATGTTTCACTTTTCTCAAATGTTTTTACAAAATCGTTACAAATTACAAAAGTGACCAATCTTTTATGAGGAGGGTCCCACTTGCGTGTCCAGAAACTTCTTCCACGCCAAAGCTTTAGAGGCGATGCCTTCAAAGGCACAAGGTTCCAGAAACTGAATGTTGATCTCAAACTTCGCAGCCTGGATCTTTATAGCCTCAATTCTGGTTGTGCTCAACTGAAGTTGATCCTCCAAAAGATGCACACTGATGGCTGAATGATCTACTTCAATCCTTAAGATTTGATCATCCAGGGATTTAATATGCTGTACTTTCGCTTCCTCCTCCTGATATCTCTTTTGTAACATCTCCACAAATGAGTTGTGGTCTGGGAAAACATCAAGCCTCTATTTGGCCTCTATTTGGCACTGATTGTAGGTAATAAGGAGCCTCCTGAAAAACTCTACACATGCTCCTTTCGTCTTTTTAACGGCTTTTTTGAAATCCTCTACGGTATTTATAGCAAACTCCAGTAAGTCATAATCCCGCTCTAGGGCCTGTTTATCCTTCGATGGCAGCTCTGCTGGAGTTTCTTCATTATTCTCCAGCCTTTCCATTCTTCCAGTTAGGACTTCAAGGACGTCCTGAGATCTATCAACAAAGTAAGAGGAGGTTTCCAGGAATTCCTCTAATCAGCTATCTACCTGCAGAACTTTACATCTCTCCTCTTCTATGGAAGTCTGCAGTTGCAGCATCTTGGCCTTTTGTGCCAACACATGCTCTTTGAAAGGTTGGAGGTTGACCTGCTGCTCCCTTGCTTCCTCTAAAGTAGTGGCTAAAGAAGAAATATGCTCTTGAAGCTTTCTCTCTTGTTCTTGAGCTTGCTTCTCATTTGCTTCTAAGGCGGTCTTTGGTTGCTCTAAATCTCCTATCTTTCCCAGCAGCTGTTCTTTCTCCACCCAGAGCTCTTGATACTCTCATTGCACTCTCTCTAGACACTCCTGTGTAGTTTCCCTAACTTGTCTCTCCACTTGCAGGAGCCCCAGTTCATCTCTTGAAGATCTCATTTCTTCTTTCATGTCCTGATATTTCCTTTTTAGCTTGTTTCTTTCCTGTCTCTCCTTCCTCAACGTGTCCTTCAGTTGAGTAGAGGACTTCTTGGATTGCTCCAAGTCTGTCATAATCTTGTCCATATTATCCTCTGAGGCATGGATTAGCACAACTCTCGCTCTAATGGTGAATCTTGGATCTCGGTCCGTTCCAAATACAACGGGTGTATATGTTATCATTTTTTCGGACAGACCTCCTGTTTCGACCTTCTTCTCCATTCTCTTCACTATTCTCTTTGTCTCCCTGTCATAGAAAATAGTATTGAAATCAGGGATCTCTTCCCCTTTCTTCTGTACAAAGGGGACCAGCTTCAGTGTAGGGACCACAAACTGTCCAGGTGTGCTAGCAATCGGTACTTCTGGGTCCTAAACCTCAGGGTTCCCCATGTCCTGGGTCTGTCCTCCAGCAGTGTCAGAAGCTAACTATTCTGTCTCTGTCTGTGTCAACTTTAGCCTCTCTGTTTCTTACTTCTGTAGCTCCTCATCAAGCTTCTTTTTTCTTTCTTCTTCTTCTTTTCTCGTGCCTTCTTTTGCCTTTTAGGCTGCTTCTTGGGCAGCTTTTATTTTTTCTTCTTCTTCTCCCTGCAGCCACCCTACAGCTTCCTATGCCAACCTTTGGGCATCTTCAATTCTCTTTTTGGCTTCTTCATCAGCTTTGGCTTGTTCATCCTCTCCCTTCCCACCTTTTGTGGTAATCTTCCTCTTGAACCTTCGCCTTAAGGCTGTTAGATTCAACGCACTATGGAAGATGGATTCTTCCCTATCCCAATGGTGGGTGTATTCAAAATGTACGTTGTTTTCCTTGTAATGTTCAGCTACATTACCGCGGGAGTCATTTCGATGGAATGGCATCTCACCAAAATGAAACCTTTCTAATTCTTCTACAAACACATTATCTTTTTTCACTCTTGTAAACCTGTAACTTCCTAACTTGAAGGGCAAAGGAGGATAGGCGGTCTTCTTATGCTCAAACATAAAGCTCCCTATTCAATCCAGGAAGACTTGCCTGACGGCCTCCTTATGGATGATGTAGTCAGTGGCATATTGGGGTAATAAGGAGGGTGCTCTGGAACCCCTAAACATTCTGAAGTAAAGGCCATCCTCGGTCAAATAATACTCTGCATATTCTTCAACCATTTGCAGTGCCTCTTCTGACATGCAGTTACCTTCCTTCAGAAAAATGAGGCTGTACAATGGCATGATGAAGTGTTCATAGAATTCCTGGTAATGAATGTGGTACTTGTGTGCCCATAAGTGGCTTATATGCAGAATACACCAGCATCCTTTCTCTATCCCAGATACACCGTAGTCCAGGGAAACGCTCATTGCACAATATACAGTCGACAAGTATGGAACTCATGTAGAATTCAGACCTCTTTTGGGATACTCCTCCTAGGGCTGAGGCAAAGCATGTAGAAAAACTGTTTGATACTATGTTGGCCCAGTTGAAAATGGTCCCGTGGGTTATAGCATAAAAAATAATGGACATCCATTCCAATTTGAAAAACCTGCCATGAGTTCTTCCAAAAATCCGGTTAAGCATTAAAGCTATGAACCTATATGGGGTCCTTAAGCTTGTTGTATCATATTCACCTGTTGGCCTAGTCCTGAAATGTTTTCCAGGAAACAATATTCTTTTAAGAGTCTCAACTAGGTCCATTCTAACGTTGTTCAACCAATCATCAGATACAAACACTTGTGCTTCTAGCAGGTGGTATGCCAGGGCTACATATCCTGGCCTATAGGCAGCATAGCCTTGTTTGTCATCGTTCTCCAGGATCATCGTTGTTACATCTACCCGGGGCAGAATCCAACCAATTACTTCAGAGCATGGGAATAGCTCTGGTCTTGTAGTGATCTTCATCAGCGAAGATCTCTCAATGTTGGCATATATGCTTTCTTCCTCCAAGCCCATATCGAGCACTTCCCTGCGGGTGATTAACCTATATATTTCCCCCCATTGGTATTCAGGTTCGACACCAGATATACACTTGGTGTCCTCATATATGTACTCAGTCTTGGTGACAACTTCCACTTCTGGGTCCTCTTCAACCACATGGCCCTTCTTCTTCTGTCGCCTCGACATCTTGAATTTAGAATCTTCCTGTTATACATACAATTATCATCATTAAGACCTAAGCTGCAAACATTGGGACAAAAAGGTGCAGTGTTTAACTTCATCTATGTTTAGCATGAGGAAAATAGTTACATGAAGAAAAATGTGCAAGATAACACTGCTTTCTAATATCAAAACAACTCTAACAATAAAATCGAGTGGGAAGCAAATCTACATAAAAATGAAGCAAACTCGAGCTATTCATGGGCGCCATGATCATGGTGCTGTACGGGAATGACAGTGGAAAATATTTGATATTTTCAGCGGTGCTTTAACAAAATACTACCCATGCGATTCTGACCAATAAAACTACGTGCAGTGACATATCCTCTTCCACCGGCTTGGGGTTCGAAACTGAGCGCAAATGGGGTCGTGCAGAACTGCATAGATAAAAAAACGGTTGGGGTTTGATGAAGCGGGTAGCACGAAAAAAAAGGGGGAGAGGGAAACCATTTCAAGTGCCACAAGAAGGCCATGAAAGCCTCCCCCTCCAAAAACATCATCACACAGGGCGGATTGGTGTAGATAGCATAACGGTCGTCTGCACCAAACCCCCATTACTAAGCATAGGGTCGCAAAACAAATGGCTGTGGGAAAAACTACTCAGTGGGTCAAAAATCCCCCCCCACTTTTCCGCAGATAGTAACGCCACAAAATCCCCAATATATAGGCATGTAACTTAATGGGGCAAGGGAAAATGGCCGCGGGAAAAACCCAACCGTAGAAAAACAACCAAAAGCTCAAACAAAATGGGATAAGCAATGAGGAGCCTACCTGGCAACGCTACGTAGACGGCGGGAAGAAAAGCGGTCAAGCTTCCACAGTTGAGCCACCTGGATGCGGGTATTGACAACAGGGTCCTTCGCTAGCTCAAGAGAACGACAGCGCGCGATAATGACAGAGCACGACAGTTGAAAAATAATAGAATAATGAACAAGCTCGACCCCATTCATATATATACAAATGTAAGTGGTAGGGAAAAAATAAAAGATCGGATGGCGGAGAGAAATGGGTCGGACATTGAAAGCCTAACTCCTTCCACAACGTCGGGTGGCCAAACAATTACTCCATCCACGGGGATAACCGAGAGAGAAACAATAATGCGTCGGAGATTTAAAACATCGAACAGAAGCGGAACGAGAGCCGCAACGACGGATATCTAAAGGATAATTCATTTCTCCATAGGCACATTCTTTATCGGAGGAGAAAAACACTAACTAACCGGAAGGATAATGCTTTTCGCAGCCACAACGGTGGAAGAACAAAGGACATCACGCCTTGCCAATGAGGTTTGAATCGGAAGAGAAAATAGCTAAAGGATCGGAAAGGTAATGCATTTGGAAGCCGCAACGGCGGAAAACCCAAGGCTTAAAGAGCGACGAGAAAAACAATGCGGGGTTTGAACAATCAAAGTGATGATTGGGAGAGTTCAGATTTTACCGAACGCAATCGCGGAGAAAGAAATAACAACATGTTCCGATTTGAAACCAAAAACTCAACCGATTGAGGGAAAAGTATCGGAGAAAACGTCGAAGCCAAGACCTATCAATCTTCCGCAACGGCGGGAGCACCACCCAAATAAACTTCCAATTCAAACATGCTGAAAATGCATTTAAAAGCAGCGATAAGGTTTGAACAAACAGTGGATTGTTTCAAGCATTAGAGGAAGAATCAAACAAGTGATAGATCAATCCAAGCATTAAAAAAACATTCTGAAAAAATCATTAGATCAAATCAAAGAAGAAAATCAAACTGATTCAAGGAAAAGGAGGGTCCTGAAATTTTTTGAAATTTTGGGAAAATGTTGCTGCTGCAACAATGGGCGACTACCTGGTGAACCCCATATTTCTAACTTAACTTCTTCCCAGTGCAAGACCATCTGGATGAAAAGTTGAAATCCTCTAGCTGTTTGTATTCCTAAGCTGGCCAAATTATGCATTTAAATCATTAAGAAGCAGTTCATCCATTGGGAAAGGTAACATCAGAAATATTTGCAATTCTGAATAACTCTTTTGAGGCCAAATAAGTGAGATTCATTTTACCCTTGTCCTTAGGTAGCTTCAGGCTTGGACACCATAGGATTGTAACATGTAGTAAACAGCATTATCCCTTTGTTCCTCATTCCCATGCCAACTGCACTTTTGTGCCTTTTGAACTTTAGTTCTTGTGAGTCCTCCATTTGCCTTTCTTTCTGAATTTTATTCAGGCTCCTCTATCCATAGTGTCCTTTTGTGTGAGAGAAGAATTGACTTTTCATCTCACAGACAGAGAGGAACTTTTGGCAATTTGAGATTCATGCTTTTGATAGTTTGCTTTGATGTGTATTGTTTCTTTCAGGAGTTTTGACTCTTGATATCTTTTAGCTTTTCTGAAATCATGGCATGGGATCATTTATATATGATATACTATTTACTTAGCTTCCTTTCCATGGGTCCTTTGCTGTCACTCCCTTGGACATTTTAGATGTGGAATGGATGGAGCCTCGCAATAGTATTCCAGACCTCTTAATTCTGAGTCATTTACAGGGGTTAAGTAGAAATTTGATGAATGCATGGCCAATTAGGAACACTGCTACTAGAAGACATTCTATGTTTTAAAAGCACAGTCTTTTGCTTAAGATTTCAGTTAATTAGGAACCCCGATGTTTCCATTGCAACCAAAAGTTTTCCACTTTATTCAAACCAGAAGAACTGACAAGAAAGCATTAAAACAAAAGAAAATATCATCAAATCATTAAAGAAAAACAACATCAATTTATTTAGGTACAATGCAAAAGAAAAGAAAGATTGCCCACTCCTGAAAATCTTTAATCCTAGGGAGTCAAGGGGTGGGATGGATTGTAGACATGAGATATCTAACCATAGTCTAACTGTGCTATTTTTTAGATTAAAAACATGTCTACTATCCTACAGTCATCCCTTTCAACCTGAGGAAGTTGAAGGAGCTCAGGCTGAGTGTCAATCATAGAACTGGCCTTTCCTAAGGCATGATATCTTAGTTTAAGCTCTCTAAAATAATTTCCCAGGATAGAATGGGAAGATTCATTACCTTCTTCCAGCTCAGTGACATTGTGCTTCATGTAGGGCTCTCTTAATATCTTAATCAGGTTTGGGCTTCCCTTCTGAGGTAACCACAAGTGTGACCAGTCTGAAGCAAAGTACCCATTTAGTCTTGCTGTCTAGTCTCAATTCAGGATCAGTCCATAGCCATCAGGTATGTCTGCTACTACAATATCAATGTACTGACATATCCTTTTATTTACAGACAATCGAATAAGAACATTCTCCATTTCTCCCACTACTTTGACACTAGTCTTGTCTAGTTGAATGACATCCCAAGTAGTAGGTTTTGGCTTCCCACTAATTTTTCTGCAGACCTCCAGTGGCATAACATTCACCGATGATCCAAAGTCTACCAGACAATTATGCACCTTATGATCGAGCATTTCTAGAGTCAAAAGGAAAGGTGGGGTTCTAGTTTTTTCTTTCGCAGTTGATTCGACCTTTTCAACCACAGGTTGGTTTTCAATATGTATCTCTTTTTTAACTTCCTTAATTTTTTCAGTGTTTCCTTCATCAAACCCCTTCCGTAGGTTTGACAGGCTCAATGATTGGCTCTATTTCCTGGTTGATGGTAGTGACTTTAGATGTTTTATCTTCAACATTGGCATCTACCTGTCTCTTGACATTCTTTTGCAATTTTCTGATCTTTGAAATTGTTAAATCCATGTCCTTTGTTGTTGTAGGTGTGCATTCATATTTAAGAGCACTCTCTTCAGTGTCAAAAAGCGAGACACCATCCCATGAAAACATGGTATCATTATCTTGTTTCTCCATGGTTTGGTTTTAATTTTCCTCTTTACCACTGTCCTTAGTCAACTTAGAGTCTAGCAGCTGATTCATAACCAATGTCATTGAATTTAACCATTGAGGACACTTCTTTTCAGAATGAAGCTGTTGATGAAAAGTGCAGAAATTGTCCCCCCTACCTCTGTTATATTCATTGATGCTGAATTTGGTGGAGGGATTTTCCATTGGTTGTTATTCTCCCTTTTTTGGTGGTTGGGTTTATCAATCTTCTGCACTTCCCTTTCTTTCTCCAGATCTATTATTCGGTTGGATAGTTTCTGAATCATTTTCAGCATTCCCTCAAATTCATGTGATTGTTCTTCTTTAGGTTTAGACAGCAATAATGTTCTTCTCTCGATAGTCTTTTCTCTCAGTTGCTCAGGATAGTCTTCTATACTTTCCTTTTCAGCCTCTACCCTTTTTTCTTCTTCATAAGTCTCTACCAACGTAGGCTTGGCTTTCATTTTGGCAAACATGGCTAGTTCAGGTCCTAGGGCTGAGGTATAATATTCAATTAGGACTTTGTCTGAGGGTTTGTCAGTTTCAGAAAATTTTTTTAAGTATGTTGAAAATATTTGGGTAAAATGATGCACCTTCTCATCCTTCTCTTTTCTTAACAAACCAAGACCTTTCATTAGTGAGGCATGTGTCCTTTGGGCTACGTATTTACTTTTGAAAGTCCTTTCAAAGGTGTCCCAATTAGGAATAGAGTTTGCAGGAAAACTGAAATACCAGGATGCTGCTGCTCCTTTAAGGGTGTGAAGGAACATTATACAGACAACATCCTCATACTCTCCAGCCCTTAGCCCTTCTATTGCTAAATAGAATCTTTGCAAGTGGTCATCTACAGCAGTCCTCTCATCGGGGTGAAACTTAGGTAGCAGCTTCTCAAAAGCGTGAGGTAGGTTATGCAAAGGAGGTGTTAGGTTCAAAGGTGATATAGCTCTCCAAGCCAGCAATGGGTTGGGATGATTCACATTTATATCAGCCATGATCAAGGTGAACGAACGGTAGTCTGAGTAATAAACACTGTAAGATGAAATTGGGCTTACTTGCTTCACAGGTAGAACCAGAACTCGTATGTACTTGGGTTAAGTCAAACGTTTCCAAACCTCTGCTGGTGGGGTAGTCTTGGGAAAATAGGTTTCCACGGCCAGCCATGCACTAGAGGCCCTCCTTCTAGCGCCAGAAACTGTTGATGCCTGGAAATTCGTAGGCAACAACAGCAAGGGATTCTCCCCAATCAGCGTTCCCAACTAGCCAGTGACTGTTTGGTATAGGGAATCCATCCGGTTTGCGGTCCGGCTACCGTAGGTCAAGTAACAAAAACAAAAGGTTTTACTGGTTGCGGTTTGGTCCACCGTATCTTTTTGTATTTTTCAGTTAAAGTATGAAATGCAAGTGCCTAATTAACAATGCAGGGTGATGAAGGATGCAAGGAGCAGTCACAACGTGATGCGTAGGTTCTTACCTCTTGTCTTAGAGCTCACAAACATCTAAATCACATATGCAACAATAAAGTAAACTAACTATCCACCTATCTATCTATATATCTATCTATCTATCCCCGGGGAGCCAAATTGTAACTTATTATATGAGTAATGTGTAATGTGCATGCATTATACTTAGAAATTATAGGTAGCTGATATTCCTTCCTACAACACATGAACGATTAAATTATTTAGACAATCAGATAGCCAATTGTTTATGAAGAGCATGCATTACTCATGGTGGTAATCCCATAGAATAAACTAGAAATCATTCAAACAAGAACATAGGCTTTGAGAGTTAGAACGATCTCACGGTTGATGGACACAAAGTTGGAAAAACAAAATAGTTCATCTTTCCACCATCCACAGCATAACATTTGAAAGTCCCACCACTCTTTCTCCAATAGGCAAACAATGATTCTTTATTGCAAAAAAATGTAGTTCTTCTTACAATATCGCTTTACATGTCTAACTAGGAAAAAACCCCTATTCCTTCTAAGCCTTCTACATTTATGCAAAAAGGGAGAGACTATTGGGCTGCCCAAAGTAACCTTTGGGCTTCCCAACTCTTCACCTCCAATGTTTCACTTTTCTCAAATGATTTTACAAAATCGTTACAAATTACAAAAGTGAACAATCTTTTACGAGGAGGGTCCCACTTGGGTGTCCAGAAACTTCTTCCACGCCAAAGCTTCAAAGGCGATGCCTTCAAAGGCACAAGGTTCCAGCAACTGAAAGTTGATCTCAAACTTCGCAGCCTGGTTCATTATAGCCTCAATTCTGGCTATGCTCAACCGAAGCTGATCCTCCAAAAGTTGCACACTGATGGCTGAATGATCTACTTCAATCCTTAATATTTGATCATCCAGGGCTTTAATATGTTGTACTTTCGCTTCCTCCTCCTGATATCTCTTCTGCAACATCTCCACAAATGAGTTGTGGTCTAGGAAAACATCAAGCCTCTGTTCGGCCTCTATTTAGCACCGATTGTAGGTAATAAGGAGCCTCCTGAAAAACTCTGTGCATGCTCCTTTCATCTTTTTAATGGCCTTTTTGAAATCCTCTGCGGTATTTATACCAAACTCCAGTAAGTCATAATCCTGCTTGAGGGCATGTTTATCCTTCGATGGCAGCTCTGCTGGAGTTTCTTCATTATTCTCCAGCCTTGCCATTCTTGCAGTCAGGACTTCAAGGACATCCTGAGATCTATCATCAAAGTAAGAGGAGGTTTCCAGGATTTCCTCTAATCGGCCATCTACCTGCAGAACTTTGCATCTCTCCTCTTCTATGGTTGTCTACAGCTGCAGCATCTTGGCCTTTTGTGCCAACACATGCTCTTTGAATGGTTGGAGGTTGACTTGCTGCTCCCTTGCTTCCTCTAAAGCAGTGGCTAAAGAAGAAATCTTCTCTTGAAGCTTTCTCTCTTGTTCTTGAGCTTGCTGCTCATTTGCTTCTAAGGCGGTCTTTTTCTGCTCTAAGTCTCCTATCTTTCCTAGCAGCTGTTCTTTCTCCACCCAGAGCTCTTGATACTCTCGTTGCACTCTCTCTAGACACTCCTGTGTAGTTTCCTTAACTTGTCTCTCCACTTGGAGGAGCTGGAGTTCATCTCTTGAAGATCTCATTTCTTCTTTCATGTCCTCATATTTCCTTTTCAGCTTGTTGCTTTCCTCTCTCTCCTTCCTCAATGTGTCCTTCAGTTGACCAGAGGACTTCTTGGATTGCTCCAAGTCTATCATAATCTTGTCCATATTATCCTCCGAGGCATGGATTAGCGTAGCTCCTGCTCTAATGGTGAATCTTGGATCTCGATCCATTCCAAATACAACGGGTATATCTGTTATCATTTTTCCAGACAGATCTCCTGTTTCGACCTTCTTCTCCATTCTCTTCACTATTCTCTTTGTCTCCCTATCATAGAAAACAGTATTGAAATCAGGGATCTCTTCCCCTTTCTTCTGTACAAAGGGGACCAGCTTCATTGTAGGGACCACAGACTATCCAGGTGTGCTAGCAGTCGGTACTTCTGGGTCCTGAAACTCGGGGTTCCCCATGTCCTGGTTCTGTCCTCCAGCGGTGTCAGAGGCTAACTGTTTTGTATTTGTCTGTGTCAGCTTTAGCCTCTTTGTTTATTGCTTTTGTAGCTTCTCATCAAGCTTCTTTTTTCTTTCTTCTTCTTCTTTTCTCGTGTCTTCTTTTGCCTTTTGGGCTACTTCTTGGGCATCTTTTCTTTTCTTCTTCTTCTTCTCTCTGCAGCCACCCTGCAGCTTCCTGTGCCAACCTTTGGGCATCTTCAATTCTCTTTCTGGATTCTTCATTGGCTTTGGCTTGTTCATCCGCTCCCTTCCCACCTTTTGTGGTAATATTCTTCTTGAACCTTCTCCTTAAGGCTATTAGATTCAACACACTATGGAATACGGATTCTTCCCTATCCCAATGGTGGGTGTATTCAAAATGTACGTTGTTTTCCTTGCAATGTTCAACTACTTTACCGCGGGAGTCATTTCAATGGAATGGCATCTCGCCAAAATGAAACCTTTCTAATTCTTCTACAAACTCATCAGCTTTTTTCACTCTGGTAAACCTATAACTTTCTAACTTAAAGGGCAAAGGAGGATAGGCGGTCTTCTTATGCTCAAACCGAAAGCTCCCTATTCCATCTAGGAAGACTTGCCTGATGACCTCATTATGGATGATGTAGTCTATGGCATATTGGGGTAATAAGGAGGGCGCTCTAGAACCCCCGAACATTCTAAAGTAAAGGCCATCCTCGGTCAAATAATACTCTGCATATTCTTCAATCATTTGCAGTGCCTCTTCTGACATGCAGTTACCTTCCTTCAGAAAAATGAGGTTGTACAATGGCATGATGAAGTGTTCACAGACTTCCCGGTAATGACTGTGGTACTTGTGTTCCCATAGTGGCTTATATGCAGAATACACCAGCATCCTTTCTCTATCCCAGATACACCGTAGTCCAGGGAAAGGCTGATTGCACAATATACAGTCGACAAGTATGGAGCTCATGTAGAATTCAGACCTCTTTTGGGATACTCCTCCCAAGGCTGAGGCCAAGCAGGCAGATAAACTGTTTGATACTATGTTGGCCCAATTAAAAATGGTCCCTTGGGTTGCAACATAAAAAATAATGGGCATCCATTCCAATTTGAAGAACTAGCCATGAGTTCTTCCAAAAATCCGGTTAAGCATTAAAGCTATGAACCTATATGGGGTTCTTAAGCTTGTTGTATCATATTCACCTATTGGCCTGGTCTTGAAATGTTTTCCAGGTAACAGCATTCTTTTAAGAGTCTCAACCAGGTCCATTCTAACGTTGTTCAACCAATCATCAGATACAAACACTTATGCTTCTGGCAGGTGGTATGCCAGGGCTACATATCCTGGGCTATAGGCAACATAGCCCTATTTGTCAACGTTCTCCAGGATCATCGTTGTTACATCTTCCCGGAGCAGAATCCAACCAATTACTTCAGAGCATGGGAATAGCTCTGGTCTTGTAGCGATCTTCATCAGCGAAGATCTCTCAATGTTGGCATATATGCTTTCTTCCTCCAAGCCCATATCGGGCACTTCCCTGTGGGTGATTAACCTATATATTTCCCACCATTGGTATTTAGGTTCGACACCAGATATACACTTGGTGTCCTCATATATGTACTCAGTCTTGGTGACAACTTCCACTTTTGGGTCCTGTTCAACCACATGGGCCTTCTTCTTCTGTCGCTTCGACATCTTGAATTCGGAATCTTCTTGTTATATATACAATTATCATCATTAAGACCTAAGCTGCAAAAATTGGGACAACAAGGTGCAGTGTTTAACTTCATCTATGTTTAGCATGACAAAAATAGTTACATGAAGAAAAATGTGCAAGCTAACACTGCTTTCTAATATCAAAACAACTCTAAAAATAAAATCGAGTGGGAAGCAAATCTACATAAAAATGAAGCAAACTCGGGCTATTCACAGTGGCCATGATCATGGTGCTGCGCGGGAATGACAGTGGAAAATATTTGAGCTTTTTAGCGGTGCTTTAACAAAATACTACCCATACGATTCTGACCAATAAAACTACATATAATGACATATCCTCTTCCACCAGCTTGGGGTTCGAAACTGAGCGCGAATGGGGTCACACGAAACCGCGTAGATTAAAAAACGGCTGGGGTTTGATGAAGCGGGTAGCACGAAAACAAAGGGGGAGAGGGAAACCATTTCAAGTGCCACAGGAAGGCCATGAAAGCCTCCCCCTGCAAAAACATCATCACACAGGGTGGATTGGTTTAGACAGCGTAACGGTCGTCTGCACCAAACCCTCATTACTAAGTGTAGGGTCGCATAACAAATGGCTATGGGAAAAACTACTAAGTGGGTCAAAAATCCCCCCCCCCTTTCCGTGGACAGTAATGCCACAAAATCCCCAATATATAGGCATGTAACTTAACGGGGCAAGGGAAAACGGCCATGGGAAAAACCCAACTGTAGAAAAACAACCAAAAGCTCTAACGGAACAGGATAAGCAACGAGGAGCCTACCTGGCAACGTTGTGTAGATGGCGGAAGAAAAGTGGTCAATCTTCCACAGTTGAGCCACCTGGACACGGGTACCGACAATGGGGTCCTTCGCTGGCTCGAGAGAATGACAAGGCGTGATAATGATAGAGCACGATAGTTGAAAAATAATAGAATAATGAACAAGCCTGACCCCATTCATATATATACAAATGTAAGCGGCGGGGAAAAATTAAAAGATCGGACGGGGGAGAGAAATGGGTTGGACGTCGAAAGCCTAACTCCTTCCGCAACGTCGGCTGGCCAAACCATTACTCCATCCACGGGGCTAACCGAGAGAGAAACAATAACGCGTCAGAGCTTTAAAACATTGGAACGGAATCGGAACGAGAGCCGCAACGGTGGATATCTAAAGGATAAGTCATTTCACCATAGGCACATTCTTTATCGGAGGAGAAAAACACTAACTGACTGGAAGGATAATGCTTTTCACAGCCGCAACGACAGAAGAACAAAGGACATCACGCCTCGCCAATAAGGTCTGAATCGGAAGAGAAAATAGCTAAAGGCTCGGAAAGGTAATGCATTTGGAAGCCGCAACGGCGAAAAACCCAAGGCTTAAAGAGTGGTGAGAACAACTACGCGGGGTTTGAATAATCAAAGCGATGATCGAGAGAGTTCAGAGTTTACTGGATGCAATGACAGAGAAAGAAATAACAACATGTTCTGATTCAAAACCAAAAACTCAGCCGATTGAGGGAAAAGTATCGGAGAAAACATCGAAGCCAAGACCTGTCAATCTTCCGCAACGACGGGAGCACCACCCAAATAAAATTCCGATTCAAACATGCTGAAAACGCATTTAAAAGCAGCGATAAAGTTTGAACAAATAATGGATTGTTTCGAGCATTAGAGGAAGAATCAAACAAGTGATAGATCAATCCAAGCATTAGAAAATCATTCTAAAAAAATCATTAGATCAAATCAAAGAAGAAAATCAAACTGATTCAAGCAAAAGGAGAGTCCTGAAATTTTGGGAAAATGCTGCAGCTGCAACAGAACTATTTCTGAAGATTAGTTAATTAGCGGTTTAGTTAGTTTTATAAAAAATAGTTATTAGTTAATAAATGCAGTTGTATATGTAAAGGCAGTTATTTCCTATTTTTAGAAGTTTGTTATTTCAGCTCATGGAGCAATTTGTATAAGAACCAATTATTGTAATGGAAAAAGGGTTGGAACCTATGAGAATTCAACGTTATATTTGAGATCTACCTTATAATAAAATCACAGAGATGAAGCTGGCATTTTGCAACGATTCGTGTGTTGTTTATGCTGCAGTATATATTTCCCTTTCTTATGTGAATGCATTTCCTGTTATTTACTTCCACAATGTTTTCCTTTCACGTCTTAAATAATTTTTTAATAGCATAGAATTCATACTTATATGCTTTGTCTATTGATTTTAGATACTCACAAAATCTATTCAACTAAAGTTAATGTTGGATTCATCCTTGTTAGATTCCCGCGTTAATGGATTGTTCTTTATTTCTTTTATGATCACCAAACCAAAAGAATTTCAACTGTAACAAGATTATTACCTTTCCTTTGTTATAAATCTTCATGCAATAGTACTATTATTGATATCATTATTCTGACTCCATTTCCCAATGTGCATTTACCTTGTTTCAACCAACAATCAATTTTAATTTTATTTCGTGTTCATATATTTGGCCTTGTGAAAACAATCATTGAGAGATCCCTCACTGGGAAAAAAGAAGACATCTTTATTTCCTAAAGTTTGGTTTTTGCAACCAAAGGTACATTTTGAGCGCTAACACCTAGTTCTAAATCTGCACCTTTAGCATATATATTCTTTAGTACCACCAAGTTCCTAAGATGGGGCTAAGCATTGAGGTTCTTGGATAGTATATAATGTTGAATACCAACAATCAAATATATCTGAATGTAAACAATACTACCTCTCCCAACTTTCCAACATAGATATTTGATAATAAAAGGTAGCGAAGGAATCATACTGGGCCAAATGGATGAGGAATAAGAAAACTTAAATTTTTCCTCCAGGATCCATAGTTCCCACAATAAGTGTCTCAGATATTTGGCCTTTAATATATTTCTTCATAGACTAGAAACCGTAAGCTCTCTCCATAGAATCTTCGCACACAAAGAAAAATTAAATAAACTGAGATGTTTGATCCCCCATCTGCCCCAAGACTTAGGATTTGATAGTGATTCCCAACCAGACAGATGGAACTTAGAAACATAATGTGTACCTGCCCACAGAAAGCAAAACATCATACAATGAAGAGACACAATTAACCCCTCAGGGACTCAAAGAAGAGAAAACAAGTAGATAGGAATACACTAGAAAACCTAAGTAACCAGAGTGATTCTTTCCCCAAGGGATAGCCACCTCAGAGTGCATTGATGCATACTCTTATGAAATTTCCTAAGAAACCAAGCCCAATCCTCCTGCTTATAATTATTGGGCTTAATAAAAAATACAAGATAAGTAATTCCCATATCAATATGCATCATCTTGTAAGGAAAGAAAAGTGTAATATCCTCAATAAGCATTTGATCGAAACAGTAATGAATGATACATGAATTATGTGAACTAATGGACATACCTGAATCCCCACATAAAAGGTAAACCAAGGATTTAATATGAGCCCATTTAGAAATGGAACCATAAAAAAAATCAACACATCATCAACAAAAAGAGTGTGAGACAGAAAATGGGTACCTCTCACTTTAATATTATTTGATCAAATTTGAATCCATAACATGTAGGAGGAGCATACTAAGTCCTTCAGTGACCAATAGAAACAAATATGGTGGAAGTGGGAATCCTTGATGTATTCCATGGGAAGCTTTGAAAAATGACTATGGAGAGCCATTTATCAACACAACCAAATTGGTTGAGGTGTCACATGACATAATCAACTGAGTGAGCTACAATGAGAGCCCAACCTAGAGAAGAATCATCCTGAGGAAAAACCAATCAACCTTATCATATGCATTCTCTAATTCCAAATTAAGTATAAGAGCAGATAACTTCTTCGACTTCACTGAGTGTAACACTTCTTGGACAATCCCCACAACATCTAGAATCTGGCGGTTCAGGAGAAAACCATGTTAAATTTGTGAAACATTAATCTACATGAAATATGAAAGTTGTAGGAAAGGAATTATGTAGTTGAATGATCAAAGAGAATGAATAGTGAAAAGGAAATTCATGCCACAAATTTAGATAAAAGAGACAAGAATTGATCAGTTAATCACACCATTAACTTGCATTCAATTAATCAGTAATATAATGGTGTTACAATAAGTAGAATTCGAATCATGTGGATAAGATTAAAATTTACCAACTAAACATGATTCATGGCTAACTCAGTGTGTCTAAATCACTATCAGAACTCACTATTCTTACTCCAGATGTCTAAATCAGTCTACAATGAGTTAACCTATGAGGTAGGTGGAAAAAGGTGCCACTTTCCCTTCATGCATGCATAACTAGTGCTAGCCTAATTGAAAGTTATCTAACTAATTTTAAATGGAGGTTGAATCAGCATAACTACTTACCTACCAGAACCAATTGATGGAGGTTCCTAGTAGCACTTAGAGTGGGCTCTTAGAATGTAGGGATTGGCACCGGTGGCACCAATGGAAAGAATGGCACCGATGGCACCAATGGCATCGGTGGCACCAATGGCACCAGTGGCACCAATGGCACCAATATTCATGGTGGCACCAAAAATCAGCAAATGACTCCTAAGTTAGGAAAGATGATCAATCATACTATATTTGGACAAAGGAGGATTATCAATCCTAACACCCCCCCTTTGTCCTAACTTTGGAAGACTTTGGGCCCTAGAAACTAGGACAAAAATCATCCATACAATCTAATGAAAATAAAAATTGCTTAATAAACTAATAAAAATCGGGAAAAACTCATGGGAACCCCCCCTAAAAATAAGCAGTGAATCAGGCAAAAAATCTATACTTAAGAAAAAATTCTCCTCTTTGGGTAATAACTTGTAAAATGTTTGTTGTAATCTGCAGCAACAATGCAGTATTTTAGTTCTTCTAAGCAACAACATCCTGAAAAATGTGCATGTAAACCTCTCAAGTTTATTTTGATCTCATGAATGTTGTTTGTGTTCCTTATTTCTAGAAGAGGAATGGAATGATCAATTTTATTCCTCAGTGGGCCAATTTGTTGATCATTTGCTATCATGAAGTAGCATTTCCCTAGAAGTTTGTTTCACCACTTTGTAGATAGAAAAGCTATGTACGAGAGTGAAACATGTTCATTTTGATACTGGTACCATGTTCTTCTTTTGTCCTCTAGATTCCTAGCACCATGCCCACCTACTTCAATGAGATTTTGGGCCCATTTAGGCTTAGGCTACTAATTTGGAATGGGAGTTGGATCTGGATCTAGACTATCATGAGATACAACCTCAATATCAAGATCATGCTAATATTTTTCCTCATCATCTGAATATGAAACATGAGACAAAATATCATCATCAAATGGAAATGGAACAATGTGTATACCTCGTTTTGCTTCAGATTGTGGTGGATCAAGCAACTGATTTTCTTCAAACTGAAAATTGCGCTCTATGAAGCACTTCCTAGTTGAAAGTTCCATTAATTTATATGCTTTTGCATCCTCAGAATATTCCAGAAGTATGCATTCGTCGCTTTGGGATTGGAAGGCCTTTCTCTTGTCCATAGGAATTCTAGCGCAAGCATTGGAACCAAAGAATCTAAAGTGAGAGAAATCAGGATTATGCCCATGTATAGCTTTGAAAGTAGTGAATCCAATCATTGATTTGTGAGGAATTATGTTATGTATGTATGAAGTACAGTTTACAACTTCAAACCAAAGAGAAGGAGGATTACTCTTTGCTTAGAGAAGACATGTTTTCATCTCCTTCAATGATCTGTTTTTCCTTTCTGTCACAATATTCTCTTGTGGTGTGTATGGAACTAAGTGTTCCATTTGAATCCCCTCAGATTCACAATACTGCTGAAAATACAGTTTAATGTATTCACCTCCATTATCCAATCTAACGGACTTCATCTTCTTTCCGAAGCTATTTTCAACCAAGGCTTTACAAACTTTAAAATTTTTGAATACCTCTGATTTTTTCTTCATAAAATATACCGAGTAGAACATTGAACAATCATCAATAGATGTAAGGAAATACCTAGAACCATTGATTCATGTTTTAGGAATTTCTCCTGAAACATCACAGTGTATTATATTAAGTGTAGAGGCAGCTCTAGTTACCTTCCCAACTTCATATATCTTCTCTGGATGCTTACCTACCAAGCAACTAGGACATACTCCATCTAATGTTTGGATGAGTGGAAAGCCCTTAACCATTTTTTCATTGTGAATTTGCTTGATATATTTGAAATTGAGATGCCAAAATCTCTCATGCCACATCTTTCTGGTGTTATTGCAGGCATGAGTTAATAAAGTTGTTGGAGGTGAAGCAGGAAGGAAATGAGATAACTCATATGTGTTTGAGTCATGATTAGAAAACCCTTTCGCTATGAGATTTCCATTAGATTTTTTAGTGATTTATATTGTGTTAGAGTCGAATGTAACTCTCTTGGGAGAGACTGTATGATTCATTTGATAAACAAACAAAAAAAATTCTGAAAGAGAGGGCACATAGAGTAGATTCTTGAACTCACCATGCTAGATTTTCATATAACCTTTCCCAACAGTTGGGATTTGGGAGCCATATCCCATATGAATACTAGGTCCTCTTGTGATACTCAGAGTGGTGAAGGATTACCAGGAGGAAACCATGTGGTGGGATTCTCTAGAATCTATCAAATAATCCTTCGACTAAGTAAGGCCTCCCTTCAAGGCATCACACTTCTCATGATCTTCTGTCGGTTGTCCAACGTCAGACTTCTTTGATCCTCGTGGGAGGGAAGTATTCTTCTGTTCAAGGACTATTGACAATTGGTCAATGGTTTCTTCATGCATTGGCTCTTTGGATGAAATCCTCTCATACATTATGGACACTTAGTCTTCTTGAATTTCTTCGTTTTCTGGAACCCGGGGCTCCATCGGAAGATTTCTGATTCTCCTTTGGATTTGAATCAATTTTTTTGGTCTCCTTCCCTTTGTGCTTCCCTCTTTCTTGTGCATTTTTTGAGTCTGTCACTAAGAGTGATTGATTCTTGGAAATCTAAATCACTCCCATTTGAACCAATTTATATTGCTCTAATATTAAGGAATCAATCAAAGCATATAGAGAAGGCATCTTCCAATTAGGGATGGAATCTCTTCCCGAATAGATTGTAGAGACAAAGACTGAGTATTCAAAGCCAATATTTCTTGGTACTGATAAAACCAGTTGCTTATATTTCCTCTCTATTCCACATTTTTTACATTGCAATACTAGTGACTTGTATTTTATGAATAATTGTTGAATAGATTTGAAACTGCTGGGTTTTAGTGCAATGAGATCATTCTCCAACATGTGCTCTCAAAGCTCATGTTTTTCGCCAAACAAAGATTCAAGCTTATCCCAAGCTTCCTTCAGATCCCTTAGTCCCTCAAGGTGGAACAAAATATCCCAAGAGATGTTAGTGAACATGAAGCTGAAGGCTTCATCAAGCTGATTCAAAGACTTGTTCTTTTCAACATGTTGTTGGGGCTTAGTTTATCTTTCCATTGTCATCCTAAACAAGCCAATATTGTGCAAGGATACCTGCATATATTCCCTCCAATCAACATAGTTGAAGGGTGTAAGTAGTTGGGGTACGAGAGCTGAAGAATCCATCTTTCTGTATGATGATCACTAGTCAATTCCTCAAGAAACTATGTAGGTACCTACAAGTAAAACTGCAAAACCAATTCAATTTGCAATCATATGTCAATAAATGCCATTCCACCTAGATATGTGCACTTTGTCAGAGTCTGTCACACATGTAGATACTTCTCTGGACTAATCTAGAGTTAGCAAGGCAATTTTTATAGGATTTATGTGGAAACTCAATAGCTTCTTGTGCACAATGGATATTGGACAAGACTTGTTGCTAGCTTTCACAAGGATCCAATGCCATGTTAAATTTGTGAAACATTGATATACAACAAAATATGAAATATGTAGGAAAGGAATTATGTAGTGGAATAATAAAAAAGGATGTACACTAAACATGAAATTCATGATACAAATTTGAGATAAAATGGACAAGAATTGATCAGTTAATCACAACATTAATCCTCATTCATTCAATGAGTAATACAATGGTGTTACAATAAGTAGAATTTGAATCACAAGGATAAGATTTGAAACTAACAACTAAACTTGATTGACTGGATAACTTAGTGTATCTAAGTCACAGTCGGAGCTCACTAGTATAACTGCAAATTTCTAAATCAATCTACAATCAATTAACTTATGAGGTAGGTGGAAAAAGGTGCAACTCTCCCTTATAGCATGCATAACTAGTGCTAGGATAACTGAAAGTGATCTAACTGATTGTATCTAGAGTTTGAATCAGCATAAATGATTACCTACCACAACCAATTGATGGAGGATATTGGTGGCCCTCAGAGTGGGATCGTATAATTTAGGGATTGGTACCGATGGAGACAATGGATCCAATGGCACTAGTATCACCAATGGAACCAGTGGCACCAATGGCACCAATGGCACTAGTGGCACCAATGGCACAAATATTCATGGTGGCACCAAAACTGAGTAAATGACTCCTAAGTTAGGAAAGATGGCCAATTAGACTATATTTAGACAAAAAAGGATTATTAATCCTAACAAAACTCAGTAAATAACTCCTAAGTTAGACATGATGATCAATTAGACTATATTTAGATAAAGGAGGATTATTAATCCTAAAAAACTGAACTGTTCAACCAACATGAACCATCCCAAGGAAAGTTTTAACCTTTCCACAATGATATTAGTAATAATATTATACAGGAGGTTACATAGAGAAATCAGTCGATAATCAGCAAAGGATACAGGTCTATCCAACTTCAAGATAAGTGTAAGATATGTAGTATTCAAAATATTAGGTAGAACCCCCGAGTTCCTAGAATATTTGATGGCCTGCACCATATCCATACCCATCAAGTAAAAAAAAAGTAGATAAAATTCCACCTTCCAACCATCAAGCCCCAGACTCTTCTCCTTGGAAAACCCTTTCAATGTCTTTTACACCTCACCTAGAGTGATAGGCCCCTCAATAACATCACAATCAAAACTGTCAAAGTAGGAAGGGTAAAGCTTGATGATATTCAACTAATCACAAATATTGGATGACTAAGGCTCCGTATATAGATTAGAAAACTAATTATTAGCCACTAATTTGATGGAGTTCAAATCATAGACCAAACATTATTAGTTGTTTTTAGCTTCCCAGATTGAATTAATGAGTCTTCTCTTGTTTGCAAAGTTATGAAATAACTTTGTATTATCATCTCCATCCTTCAACCATATAGCATGACTTTTATTTTTGAGTGTTTCCTCCTTGTGAGAATGTAACCTCTTCTTCTGCGAAAACAACACCTTAAGTGCCGAACAAAAGACCCTCCGAAAACATACCATCATCTAATGCTTCCTCAAAATAATGTATGGAAAATTCAACCTCACATAAGTAACTATCAAATTTCTTTTTCATCTCCTTCTCCCAACAAATGACTAAGGGTCGGAGCTTATTCAACTTGTAAATCATAGATTGCATGGGATAGAAGTGAGGAGGAACTTCAACAGATAGAAAACCCCAATTCTCCACATCCATAGTATTGATGTCTTCCTCAAGTATACAAGTGGGATTAAACTTGAAATCATATGAAGTAAAGTTGCGATCAAAGTAAAATTGTAGAAAGATAGATTTATGATCAGAAAATCCAAAGAAATGTTCTAGGAGAGACATATGCCCAACTAATCACATAGGGACTCTGACATAAAGAAACAGTTCAAATGTTTATCAATCCCAACATTACCACATCTGCCATTCGTCCAAGTAGGAGAAATTTCCATCAGTGTAACATCTAGTAACTAGGCATCCCCAAAGAGTGATACAAAATAATCAACCAAGGGGCCAAGGGTGTGACAAGCTCCCCATAACTCATCTGAAGACCAGGTTAAGTTTAAGTCACCCAGAAGAATAAGATATGGTAAAGAGATTAAACCAAAGGTCTTGAAAGAATCCTAGAACAATTTCCTGTTTGAGTACGACCCATAAATATTAAGAATATGAAGAGGTAGATTAAGGCATTTCAATTTTCTATAAAGAAAAATACCTGCACAAGAATTGAAATCTATTAGGTCATCCAAAAGTGGGTGCTAGGCCACCAAGCTCATTGAAAAGGCCCCAAAGCATCAATGGCACTGACCTACCACCCCAGTCTTAGACATAAGAAAAAATAACAGGTTGAAACCCTCGAAGAAATAGTTTCGTAAAGCAATACCATAGCTGGGAAATGAGAGCGAAGAAGTCTTTTGATAGAAGCTCGCTTAGTGCCATTGCCAAGCCCTCAAACATTAAAATTGAGGCACTTGATCCAGTAATAGTGGGATGGGCCGCTGAATCTCTAAGAGCCCGAACAGTGAGTGAAGAAATAAGATCAAAACTATAATACAAACCTTAGATTGATGAAGGATTTCTCTCTAATGGAGTCTTTAACCCCTTTCACACTTCCCTTATAATATTTCCTAGGCTTCAGAATGGAGACATTTACGGCTCTGATTGAAGAGATAGGTAAAATATCAGGACTTCCAGACTCTTCCACCACATCGAAAGAGGGGAAGAGATGTATCCTTGAACCATAGATAAAGAGTCACGATAGCTAGGATAGGGATAAACTGTCAAGTCCTGCTCAGAAGAAACATACTGAATCGATGACAATGAAAGAGCAATATCAAAAGAAGAAGTCAGGTAGTGACGTAGAGGAGGGAAGTAGTAGGGAAATAAAATAGGCGCATCACATCCCCCCGCTGGATCTATTAGAGAGGGTTCCTTAATTCCAATGGAAATGATCCCCTCCAAAACGTCTCTACCCTACCCCTCAACATGGGTAGGAATAACTGACCTGGGTGATCCATCCCAATATACAAGAGACAAAGCATCCATCGACCCACTGTCATCCAAGATAGAGAGAGAGCTTAAGATATCAATAGCCGAGATGAATTTTAATAGAAGAGGAGTCAAGTGTCAAAACTTACCCACAAATGAGAGTGCTAAATCCTTGTCAAGTAGAATATGAAAGGAAAATTCCTTGTCAAACTGAACCATTTCACCATCTGAGAACATATTTTCATCAGTTGGACCACTAGATGAATACCTTTCATCAGAAAATGATATTTAGAATGATCAGTCGACCAAAAATAGTGGCATCTAAATGGGTCCCTCAAGTAGTCTAACTGCTAAACAAAGGTCCCACCATTCGAGATAACCTCCATCTCTATCGGAATACCCTCCAACAGGTCCATTTCATCTAACACCTATAGAAAAGTATGTTTAAAACCCAAGAGCTATCTGTCTTCAATAAGAATAAACTTTCCAATGGAATTCACAATCCCCATGAAACACTACAAGTTCCAACACTAGATCAGGAAATCTAGCAAGATGACCCAAAGGTGTCTCTTAACTAGACATTTAGTTCATGGGTCAAAACCCACATGACATTGACTAAGCATGAGGGAACCCTTACCAAACACCCAAAATTGACCTTCGATATCCTATCGATCCTCCTCATACAGACATTGAAACCAAACCCAACCATTAACAAGGATCAACACCTTAGGGATCAAATTGAGAATAGGCTTTGAGTGATTGCAAAACTAGGAAAAAATGGTTGAATATAAATTAATAAACTCAAAACAACCATCGAGAGCACTATGAGACAACGCCGTCACCATAGCCATGGTGGAATCCTTTCCCAAGATGTAGACAGGGTGACCACCCTTAACCTTTTCGAAAGTAATCTTTCGGGGTCGAGCACAGGAAGATGTGAACTAGGGATTAATAGAGGAAACCACACCCTCCCGATACCCTGAGAAGGTCATGAAAAGAATGGCATAGGAGCATCCCCATCATATTTCCTGTCAAATGGAGTGGAACCATCAAAAGCGGTGAAACCGGTATCGGGGAAGACACCCCTTTAGAATAGTGAACCCTATCATTAAGGTTTATGTGTGCACCTGGGTCCTGGAGAAAACAATTTCGCATACGCCATACATAGAATTCCGAAAAGAAGGACGTTGACCACCTAGGAAACAAAGCAGAGGAAGGGAAAAAAACCACCTTCACCACCAATAGGACTGAAAGCCTTGGAGATGAAATAATAATAGAAAACCCTAAAAACACCCATGGTATAGGTTCCACCGGAAAAAAGCTAAAAACTACCAGAAACCTACCACCCTTAAAACTAAATCCACCCAAGAAGAAACCATAGAATGGAAGACCATACAAGACGACAAGTTCCCATTTTTTCAACTAGTCAATACTAGGTCTATCTAGTTGATAGGCTGAAATACGGTGACACTTGACAAACAGGTAATATAAAACAAAAATAAGAAAAATGATCGAAAATAAGAAAAAACCATAGAGCAAGCGACAAATACCAGGGGATATCTCGAAGAGATAAGACTACCCATCAGACCATTGAGAGACCAAAGTCGACCAGTGAAAACCCACATAAGGATATTTACATGAATCAATTGCACATGCTACATAAATTGTATAATATGATTTTGAGAAATAAAGTTAAGCTAACACTATATTATTTAGATTTTGGATTTTGGTCAATAACGTTATGCTAAGATAAAATTATTTATAGCACATCCCCATCCATGGTGGATGGAGAATGTGGATGGAGAATATGGACATGTATATTTGACATACCACTCTCTTTCCATTTGTTGGTAATGATCAAACTTGTGAGTACTATAATGAAATTATGGATCTTTGTAGCGAAATCCAAAAATAAGTTGCAGTCCGACTAAATAAGTAAACAAATAGAAATATTGAAGAAAATTCCAAATGTATTTTGTTAATTGTCACTTAAAACAATTATATTTTAGTAATCATATCAATAATCATATAAATTTCACATATAACATTTAATGCTTAGAATACTTTTAAAAATACATCCTTATCAAATTCTTTAGAATCCATTCCTTCTCATTACAAGAAAATGCGTAAAAAATGCAATAACATAATGAATTCTCCTAATCATTCTTGAGGATAAAAGCACAAGCATGGATAAAGCAAGATGTGAAACAATTTTTTTATTATCAGAATAGTGAGAGCTTGACCACGGTTCAAAAAATCCAGTATAAGCTCATGAACTTAGAAAACCAGAAGGTGATTTTATAGTGGATTCATTTCACAAACTGTTGCATTGCATCAAACACAAAAACCTTCATGTGGATCAGGTTTGGGGTAACCCTAACTGTGACATGTTCAACACATATAATTATGTAATTATATTTCATATTCAATTTTTTTTCTTTCTCAAACATGCATGTGAGAAATAAGAAATGAATTATCCATTTCTATATAACTTGTAAATTGCAAAAGTTTCAAGAATATTAACAATAAGATTGTATTTTATGGTCTATCAGAAAAAACTAATTTATTTTCTTGTTACTTACAAATATCACACCATCATCACATGTACCCTAATATTTGTTTCACAAGCAATTTTTCAAGCTATTGAAATTCATTGACGTTATTGCAACTTCGTGTTGCTCTCTATTTTCCCTAGATCTCATCTCTCCATCACACATTGAGAGTGTTATTAAATATCGATCTAGATCCAATGTTGCTTGATTGAAGGCTCAGAATTAAGATCGAGTTGAACATGATACACCATTAAACATCTTAATGTAAACAATTCAACTCCAATAGAAAGGAAATCAAGATGGACGAAATCCAACCTAGAAAATAGTTAATAAAAATACCATACAATTAAACTCAACAAAATGATTCACAACAATTCCCATACAAAAACCCTTCTTACATATTAAACGACTATGGTTATAAAACTCCTTCCCTCTTTATTTGTGTTGAAAACCATTTATGAAATGAAAACTCTCATCCAAAACCCTCGTTGGAACATAAATGTAGGTGAAAGTAAATTCACCCTTTCGATATTTTCTACCAAGATCCCTTCGCCAAAATGCTTGGTGGATGAAAAACCCTCACGTAAATGAAAATATTGTGCAATGTTTGTAGATATTTTACCATGCAAATATTGTGCAATGTTTGTAGATATTTTATGCACTTCCCGCCGAGCACAGGATTCATCCGACACGTTGAGTTATAACTACAATTGTTAATTTCCACTGCCACTACAAGATCTAATTTCATTTGCATGTGTTTAACTTTCAATACTAATATTTAATATTCTTCTAGTTAATATCGTTGCTTTCCAACAACTTTCTTTTATCCATGCATTGGCTACCACTTATTCATGGCTCAACTACTAGTTATTTTGATTTTCTTAATATTTCTATAATTATTTATTTCAAAATTTGAATGATGCCCATAGAATAAATCTAGATACTACACTTCTCTTGTCCTCCTATAATCTACAAAAAAATAGATGGTAATTTATCCCCAAATTCTAAGATATAAATTCCTATCGATGTAAAAAGATTCTTCTTTAAAAATGGGCCATCTATCCTAGATAACTCTAAAATTTAGAACCATCTCTAGGAATTCTCTACCGTGCATGATAGTCCATATATTATATTATTTTTTTGCACTTAGATAGTTGCTGGAAACAATGAATTAGATATATGATGAAGAATTTTGTGGGGCACCTTATTTGATCTTGATCAGTGTGATATCTACTAATTCCACATTCATGGCATTGTTTTTTTATGCATGTTGTATGTAATATATTATATGATCATTAGGACATGCACAATGGTGTTATATTTGATTCCTATATCTTTTGTAATGACACACATTTCTCGATATGTGCAAGGTAAAGTATCTGATGCTGGTAAAGGAATATCACCTAACAGTCTACAAGAAAAATAAAAATTAATATATTGAAAAAATAAAATTAATAGAATATATATTTGAATCACAAATAAATCACAAACAATTATTTTAAATACATATAGAAAAATATTGCATATGATAACACCTACATTATTCTTATGTTTGAAATACCATTCATTACCTCTAAGCTCAATAGAAATTAAATTATAAAGAGAAGACTTATCTTTCATTCATTGTATTAGAATTTTTTTCCCTTATCAATAAGAGGTACACAATTAATATGTTCATAGCTATCATCTGCAAATGCATTTTCATTCATGGAAGTAAATGTGTCATGGATCAACCTATTTATCCCTTCATTCTTGATAATATTAGGGCCATTTTGTTCCATAGTATCAATTCAATTTCGTCAGCCTCACCATATGTACTATGAGTTGTACCATGTGGAACTCCAATCACTCGCATTCTTGTCTTTGTAATGTAAATTACAACAAATTAAATAAATCAATATCAAAATAGAGAAATATTAAATCTATTGAAAAATGTATCATAAGCTTGAAATTGATAAATTAGCAAGGTGTGATCTTGTTTTCCACCTTCCAAATTCACATTTTTTAAGCAATGTTTCCTATATGTTGACTTAACAACTTTTCTTCTCTTTATCCCTTTTCATTGCATACAAGAGAAATAACTTTTCTCATCATCAATATCAAGATCAATATTAAGATGTTTATATTCAGATGTTTTATCCTGATTGCTAGTGTATGCAAAATAATTTATTTCATTTGCATCAAGATCCACAGTGGCACTGAATACATAATCAATGTTTGATTATGTAAGATCATTTTAGTCAAACACACTAGCACCCTAGTTAGCATTACCTCACATTGTTTTCGAACCCAATTTACCCTTCTCCTAATTATCATAAAAAAAAATGTTTTTTGTTTTTCTACATGATTGACGTTTCAATCTTGCATGCAAAAATTTGGAAAATTTTGGGGGGGAAATGGTAGTTAATGTTACTTCTTAGACGTCCCTTAATATCATGGATGATTTTAAGAACACCCCCGAATTTTGTATCTATAATAAATGGGTGAATCTCCCTAATAAATAAGAAAAATTCAAGGCTATGTTATCAATAATATAATGTATATATATAATTTTTTGGCTAGTCTTTCACTCTATTAAAGAAACTTGTAAAATATTAGTGAAGCTTTCACTGAATTATAAGATATTGTAAACTATTGGAGAATATGTAATATCCCACTTTTTGTACCCTGAATACTTAGTAACTGTAAAAATGTTTATTGAAATTGTTCTAGTGAGGAGCTCAAGGCCAAGGCCCCACCAAAAACAATCCTTGCAGCTTATGTAAGTTAACTACCTAAGTGGAAAACTTAAGAGACTTGAAAATAGTGACTAGTATATAGTTTACTGTATGCGACATAAATACGAAGGATATATGGAGTTAATACATACATACATACATACATATATATATATACACTGACGTTAGGGAAAAGCCTACATTAGGTGGCAGGGTGAGTAAAATGTAGTTAAAATATATTTTACTTAAAGACCCCCTCATAAGAAATAGATAATCCCTAACAAAATGTGAATTACAAATAGCTTGTAATTAAAGTATGCTTACCCACAATAAGAATAATTGAGAAGTATCTCCTTGAGCGTACAGTATACTTAATCTTATTAACTTTATTTTTAGCTAAAAGAGATATCTTTGGGAGACTGAGGAAGAAGAGGCTGGTGGAGCTGGATGCATGCCCCTAATTAATTTAGTTGTCGGCAAAACTAAAGGAAACCTGCATGGGCACAAATAGTGGCAGAATTTATTGCCTTGATTTGGGGAAGCTTGGAGCACCTTGAGAAGAGAAAACCGTTACTTCCCTGGTTATTTAGGAGGTTGCGAAAGGTTGTTGAGGGGGATCTGGGGGAAGCTTTCGATAAGGAATAAGCTCTGCATTTTCCATCTCTACATTTGGCTGGGAAAGATCTCTGCTGTTGAAGATGAAAAACATTGGTTCCTGCGTGGGGATGACTCCCTGCCACCCATGCCTGCATTGGGGATCAGCGAGGAGGTCTTCCTTGGAAAAGGATGAGAAAGGGGCTAGATAAATAGGTGAATCGATGGGTATTTCGGTGATGCGCGTTTTGGAGTTCTGATCCACATTGTAGATCTAAATTTCTCGCGTCCTCTATGGCTTGACACTGTGGGATTTTGGATCACATCCATACGAGGTAAGGGGTATCAACTCTACTTGTCTTTGATAATTGTAATCTGGTATACAATGTGGGATTAGTGTGCCTATACCCCCTGCGTCCGATTATTTTTAATTCCTTAGTCTTATTTTACACTCGGGTTTGAACCCTACCACTGGATTCCCAAGCCTGCGCACGCGTTACATGTTGGGTGAACCCGATCTGAATCACACCGTTGAGTTACAAGCCCGTATGTGAATTACATGTTAGATTGGCTTGGATCTAAACCCGCCTTTTAGTTCCACACTTGCGTATGCAGTGCATGTTGGATCGACTTGGATCCCCATCATTCGATGTTTTTTTAAAGACTTTGCATGGTATGTTAGAGCGGCTGTGATATGAACCCAACGTTGATTCCTAAGCCTATGTGGGAAACATCGTATTTCCTTTTCCTTTGCTTATTTCCCTTCTGTATTAGGCATGTAACTTAGCTTTATTTTTCCTTACATGCTGGAAAAGGGATTTTAGATGAAACAAGTTTGTTTTTTTAGAAGCAGATGTTTCACTTAGCAATCGTATGCAGCCGATGTAGGGTTTAACGGATACGGCATGTATCTCCTTCATCCTTGACCGAATAGTAGCCACTCCCTAGCCTTCTTCTGTTAAAAAGAAAAAGAAAAAAAAGAAAAGGGGTTTTGAATACTTGTAGTAGTATATCCCAAGGTGGGTGCAGGCGCTGGGCCACATGGGAATTTTTTAGAAAAATGATGTGTGATTTGCACACTGTCTTTTATCTTAAAAGTCAGGCTTTGTTCCAGAACTTAAAATATGTAAAATTCATCCTTCAGGGAAGGATCGACACGCTGTTTACCTTACAAATGAACTCATCTGGTAGGGAACCTCCAGTGTTGAAGTAGTTGGTTTCCAGTTCTTTATTTTGATGGAACTTTGGAATGGAAATACGTTTACCATAGAGCTCTGTTATTGGGTGGAAGTTGTCAAATGGATAGTAATAAGTATGACTTATTGATTAGTAATATGTTGTATTCGCTTTAAGAACTTGTAAGCATTGTTTTTAAATATCATGTCGATTGGGTGGAAGCAAAACCCTTGCAGAGCTATTAACGTTTTCGTTATATAAAAAATGAGTAAGGGGGCGTTCTATGTGAGAAACAAGCCCTAGAATTACAAATGCGTTGAGCAGTGAGACTCTTATTTTAACCATGTGCTTTAAACCTTACTGTAGACAAAGAGCACATCACCTGCTCATTACGGTGAAACCAAGTGTATAAATTTTGAAAAAAGAAGAAGAAATGTTTTAATAATTCAAAACCTTGGGTTATGTCTTGTGCAAATGAAATTACCCTTTTTCATTGGGAAGGTTAATTCTAGTTTAAGTCACTTTTGGATATAACTACTATTTGAAAACGCGAAGGAGGTGAACCGTCTTTGGAGAAAGTCAAATCCAAGATCTATATTTCGTTTTGGGAAAGTTTGATGTATCGGTCCCAAAGAAAAAGGATCTCGGTAAGGATATACAATTTTAATTGTATTTTTTCAACTAAGGGTTTAACGAATAAAGGGAAGATATAAATGTATTATGTTGATAATCAAACCTTCGTGAAAGTTCATGAATAAGGACGAAGTACCTAAAAGGTAAAATTTAGTATTTAAGAGTCTAGTTGGATGGCTAATCCTATCTAAATTTATGAAGAAGTGATAGAAACCATGTAAGTTTATGCTTGTGAATTATATAATCTCCACTTGATTAGTTTAGGGGAGAAGTTTTGGATTTATTTTGCGATGGTAATTCTCATGTCTTAAGAAGAAGATCTTGGGCTAAGGCCGGAAAGAAAAGAGAATGGGAATAGCAGCGGTTATGCTGCGGAAATTGTAACTTTCGTTATCGATTATTAAATAATAAAAGATTAACAATTTTGGTGGACGTAACCCCTGGTTTGGGGTGAACCATGTATATGTTGTTTTGTTGGTGGCTCTTTTGTAGTTGTACTTTAAGTTGCACAAATTTTGTTTGTATTGATGATTGATCCACACATGTTTTCCCATCTGCTAGCATCTTCTACACTGCAGTTATTGATGTTAAAAGGGTGATTGGGTTATGCATCTTGTCTTATCATTATAAGGTTAGTTTTTTTGTAACTTGTAAATGATGATGATGAAATGCTTTGAACTACACCTTTTAAAGATTAAGAATGATGATTTAGGTTTACATGTTTAGAATATCATTGATAGAATATTTCAAAGATATGTTATTGATATGAATGAAATTATGGTTAAAGTTGCATATAATTATTCATGGAGGAAAGCCTTATTCATGTAAATTTTGACACTAACACGATTGACTCCTTTGTAGTAACAGTGAAACAAAGAATTTTTACCCCTTCTTCACACATAATGGCATTGAAGTACAAGGGGTATGTTACAGGTGGTATCAAAGCCCAAGTTGAAGCACTTGGACCTACATGGGCTGAGCGTAAAGTAAACAAGTTTCACTAGTTTCCTTGTTTCCTTGATGTTATAATTATGAAAATAAACCAACCAAAAATTATTTTCAGAGAAAAAGAATTGATGGGTTGGAAGCCCTTTCAATCAATAGATGGAGGTTATGCTCAAACTCGACCGAGAGCCTAGTCATATCAAACGAGATAAGTACTTTTCATAGGTTGAGTAGAGACTCAACTAAAAAGGTATGAAAGAGTGTCTTAGAAAAATTGATAGATGCACAATGCTTACGATAAAATTGTTACCGACTACTAAAAGTATGCATATAATGTTTATTTATTTATTTTTATTTGAAACATGGAAGGGATAGTATAGATTCCAATATGTATATGTAGAAGTTATAACCAAATCAAAATATGTATACGATTAGTGAAAGACAACGATTCTTTATTAAGCCGATTGACCCATCTTCGATGCACCAGTAAGGATGTTACTTAATAAAAGTTTGAGGTATTCTACTGAAGGGGAATTGTGCCTTGTAACAGGTTGGTTATTAAATGTGTCGGGAAGAAATATGTTGTTACTAATATACCTCAAACATTGATCAAATAGGATTTTTATTGCATTATAAAGTGACTTTAATTTGCTAGTGACAAAAGAGTGTCTGCTTAAATGCTAAGAAATAGCACTTTTTGCATAATAATGGTAAGCCTCCTTGACAAGAAACTTACTAGTTTAGGGCTACATTGCAACATATAATAAATGATTTTGTTTATAGGAGAATGCAAAGTATGCATTGGAAAGTTAGATCAATTTGTATTTGGACACTAAATTTAGTCTGATTCAAATATTCATTATAAATCTATAAACCTTCTCTGGTATATATATATGGGTAATGGATGAAGGGTAGTGTAAAGATAAATGGATTGATATAAATATTGGACATGATCAATTAGGAAACTATGTGGTGAATAACTATAGCTGGATCACCTATTGATAAAAGGTGAATTAGTCTTATTGACTTGGTCTCACTATATAATCGAGAAAGCTTTCTATAACTGCATTTATTTTTGTTAAGAAATAATTCCTCACTTAATGATAAGAACATGAAGAGTTATGCTAACAAGGGAAATATGTAGATCGCAAGAAATTCATGGGAACCTAGGAATGTTTATTATTGTCGAACCAAAGTAGCTTTCTTAAAAGAGGTACCATGTTAAATCTTAAAATAATTATTGACATGGTGTATGATTAAAATATTCTTAGAATTCCATGGTGATAGGTTACGGTGAATATTGTTGAATATTGACTATAAGTCTTCTAGACCTAATTTAGGGTTCATTATTTGCAATAAATAAATGTAAGTGGCTCATGAGAGTGTAGTCCAAATTCTTAGAGGTATCATCATGTGAGGGAATATGGGAAAATATACCTATATAACTTACCTAAAATTCCTTGAGGATAGCTATTAAAGGGAACTTGATAAGTTGATCAATTAGGAGTAACTGTATTACCATTGACACTCTCTAAAAAAATTAACCGCAAGCTATCACCTATAGTAAAATGATTTAAACACAAGGGCAAGTAATACCAAAATAGTGGCTATGCTAAAGGCATATATTATGTTGTCCAGATTGTACAAAATATGAATGGCATCAAATGAAGGTTAGTGGTGTTAAAGCTACCGATACTATAATGTATCATTTTCCTATAATTGTTATTGTACAATAAATTGGGTAATGCAACTAATTATACATCTTCATTGGCATTATTGATCCCTTGTACATTTTCATAAGAATGACAACATTTGTTATAGTAATTCTTCAAGAAAAAGAAAAAGAATTAGACTGCTTATGAACTTGCACCACAAATACCGCTAAGGTAAAAAACACGATGTGTTGTGCCTAAGGTTACAGGTCATATGGAAGGAGTACACCTATATAAAGGCTCTCATTTTGATGAAATAGAAAATTGGTAAGATATGACATGAGTAGTTGAGATATGAAGTTACGATAAGCAGTTGCTTTGTTTACTTTGGATTACTAATGTTATTTTCCATGTCCCCAGCATTGCCACACATGAATGTGGTGTAAACTTGGAATATTCCTTCACTAGCAATTATCCCAAATATAGGCGAGTAAGGATGTCTAAAGATATTGATATTGAATTGATTAATGTTGTATAATGCTAACATTTCAGGGCATGCTAAGAATACTATCAGTCGGAATTGACCATTAGTAAGAATATTCACTACCTCAAATAATGAGGTTAAGAATGGGCAATGTTCTACTTATTATAAATTGTCTAATTTTGAGGTTTTGTAAACCAAGGATTAACTATGGATGATGTTGTTTATATACATTGTAGGCTTCACCAAGATTATGACCATTGCTATAATCAATGTACATTACGGTATATGAATCCACCTGCGTATGTAAGTTGCACTCAATTACTCAGAAATGAGTAAGGAGTAATGTTTCTAGATGATTTACAAGGTTATATAACTCATGAATGGTGATTAAATGATTAATTAATGAAATTATAGGTTATGGATAGATGCTTTGACTAACCATGTAGTCAATTCATGAATTGGGACAATGACAGTAAAGTCATGCTAAGCACCAAGGAGTGTGCATTACAAATAGTCAAAGCTAAAATTTATACTAAATACGAACAAGGAAAAATTGAATGCTGCAGGAGCACCATGGTGTTAGGAAAGTGATTGATGCATGAGCACATTGGTGTTAGGCATATATGCTGCAGGAGCGCAATGGTCTTAGGCAAGCGATTGCTATGTGAGCACATTGGTGTTAGGCATATGGTGTGGAAAATTAAGACCTAGGCAAAACTGGACATCTGGAAGACAGGACGCTGTTTGATGTCACTGAGGAGAAAACTTTTAACTAGTGGTTAAAAGGGAGAGTACCCTCATAAATTGTTGTAAGTCCACACGAGAATGGAAAAGGAAAACTCAAGGGAGTTTGGAAAACATAATGGACGTAAAACATGTTAATGAATTTCCAAGTAATTAGGCTATTACATGCTTAATGTGTAATGTGGAGAAAGGATTTTCTCAGGTCGAGGATGACATAACTATAAAAAGGTTGGAGATAAAACCAACACCCAAAGGGTAGTAATTATGTTTTATTGATGGAAAAAAAATTGCGTTATGAAAATGATGGGGTATTATGACACCAATGAAAACTAGAAAATTGTAGATTTTTACAATACAAAAGGATCTATGGCTTTTGTTTAAGTTGAATGATAATTTTGGACCTGATTTACTGAGTAAAAATTTGGGCTAGACTCGAACCTTGTGCAGGAAACTGCAGGTCTTGAACGATAGCAACTTAAGAAGGAACATGAAAGATCGACAGAGATCAAAACGAGGCAGACGAACCAAGAAAGATGACTCATGAGAAGCAACAAATTGGATGGAAATTGGAACACCGAGGACGGTGTTAATTTCAAGGGAGGGAGGATGTAATATCTCGCTTTTTGTACCCTGAATACTTAGTAACTATAAAAATGTTTATTGAAATTGTTCTGGTGGGGAGCTCAAGGCCAAGGCCCCACCAAAAACAATCCTTGCAGCTTATGTAAGTTAACTACCTAAGTGGAAAACTTACGAGACTTGAAAATACTGACTAGTATATAGTTTACTATATGCGACATATATACGAAGGATATATGGGGTTAATACGTATACATATATATATCTATATATATATATATATATTAACTAATGTTAGGGAAAAACCTACATTAGGTGGCAGGGTGAGTAAAATGTAGTTGAAATATATTTTACTTAAAGACCCCCTTATAAGAAATAGATAATCCCCAACAAAATGTGAATTACAAATAGCTTGTAATCAAAGTATGCTTACCCACGATAAGGAAAATTGAGAAGCATCTCCTTGAGCGTACAGTATACTTAATCTTATTAAATTTATTTTTAGCTAAAAGAGAAATCTTTGGGAGACTGAGGAAGAAGAGGCTGGTGGAGCTGGATGCATGCCCCTAATTAATTTAGTTGTTAGCAAAACTAAAGGAAACCTATGTGGGCACAAATAGTGGCAAAATTTATTGCCTTGATTTGGCTGAGAAGCTTGGCGCACCTTGAGAAGAGAAAACCGTTACTTCCCTGGTTATTTAGGAGGTTGCGAAAGGTTGTTGAGGGGGATCTGGGGGAAGCTTTCAATAAGGAATAAGCTCTGCATTTTCTATCTCGGCATTTGGCTGGGAAAGATCTCTGCTATTGAAGAGGAAAAACATTGGTTCCTATGTGGGGATGACTCCCTGCCACCCATGCATGCATTGGGGATCGACGAAGAGGTCTTTCTTGGAAAAGGATGAGAACGGGGCTGGAGAAATAAGTGAATCGATGGGTATTTCGGTGATGTGTGTTCTGGGATTGTGATCCACATTGTGGATCTAAATTTATCGCGTCCTCTATGGCTTGACACTATGGGATTTTGGATCGCATCCATACGAGGTAAGGGGTATCAACTCTACTTGGCTTTGATAATTGTAATCTAGTATACAATGTGGGATTGGTGTGCCTATGCCCCCTCCGTCTGATTATTTTTAATTCCTCAGTCTTATTTTACACTCGATTTTGAACCCTACCACTAGATTCCCAAGCCTGTGCATGCATTACATGTTGGGCGAACCCGATCTGAATCTCACCATTGAGTTACAAGCCCGTATGTGCATTACATGTTAGATTGGCTTGGATCTGAACCCGCCTTTTAGTTCCACGCCTGCATATGTAGTGCATGTTGGATCGACTTGGATCCCCATCATTCGATGTTTTTTTAAAGAATACGCATGCTTTGTTTGTTGCATGGTATGTTAGAGCGGCTATGATATGAACCCAACGTTGATTCCTAAGCCTACATGGGCAACATTGTATGCCCTTTTCCTTCGTTTATTTCCCTTCTGCATTAGGCATGTAACTTAGCTTTATTTTTCCTTACATGCTGGAAAAGGGATTTTAGATGAAACAAGTTTGTTTTTGAGAAGCAGATGTTTCACTCAGCAATTGTATGCAACCGATGTAGGGTTTAATGGATACGGAGTGTATCTCCTTAATCCTTGACTGAATACTAGCCACTCCCCAGCCTTCTTCTGTTAAAAAAAAAAGAGAAAAAAAAGAAAAGGGGTTCTGAATACTTGTAGTAGTATATCCCAAGGTGGGTGCAGGCACCGGGCCACATGGGCATTTTTTAGAAAAACGATGTGTCATTTGCACATTGTCTTTTATCTTAAAACTCAGGCTTTGTTCCAGAACTTAATATATGTAAAATGCATCCTTCAAGGAAGGATCGACATGTTGTTTATGTTACAAATGAACTCATACGGTAGGGAACCTCCAGTGTTGAAGTAGTTGGTTTCCAGTTCTTTATTTTGATGGAATTCTGGAATGGAAATATGTTTACTATAGAGCTCCATTAGTGGGTGGAAGTTGTCAAATGGATAGTAATAAGTATGACTTATTGATTAGTAATATGCTATACTCGCTTTAAGAACTTGTAAGTATTGTTTTTAAATATCATGTCGATTGGGTGGAAGCAAAAACCTAGCAAAGCTATTACCATTTTCGTTATATCAAAAATGAGTAATGGGGAATTCTATGTGAGAGACAAACCCTGGAATTAGAAATGCGTTGAGCAGTGAGACTCTTATTTTAACCATGTGGTTTAAACCTTATCGGTAGACAAAGAACACGTCACTCACTCGTTATGGTGAAACCAAGTGTATAATTTTTTATTTTTTTTAAATGTTTTAATAATTCAAAACCTTGGGTTATGTCTTGTGCGAATGAAAAGACCCTTTTTCATTGGGAAGGTTAATTCTATATTAAGTCACTTTTGGATATAACTACTATTTGAAAATGCGAAGGAGGTGAACCCTCTTTGGAGAAAGTCAACTCCAAGATTTATATTTCGTTTTGGGAAAGTGTGATGTATTGGTCCCAGAGAAAAAGGATCTCAGTAAGGATATACAATTTAAATTGTATTTTGTCAACTAAGGGTTTAATGAATAAAGGGAATATATAAATGTATTGTGTTGATAATCAAACCTTCGTGAAATTTCATGACTAAGGACGAAGTACCTAAAAGGTAAAATTTAGTATTTAAGAGTCTAGATGGATGGCTAATCCTATCTAAATTTATGAAGAAGTGATAGAAACCTTGTAAGTTTATGCTTGTGAATTATATAATCTCCACTTGATTAGTTTAGGGGAGAAGGTTTGGATTTATTTTGCGATGGTAATTCTCATGTCTTAAGAAGAAGATCTTGGGCTAAGGCTAGAAAGAAAAGAGAATGTGAATAGCAATGGTTATGCTGCAGAAATTGTAACTTTCATTATTGATTATTTAATAATAAAAGATTAACAATTTTGGTGGACGTAACCCTCGGTTTGGGGTGAACCACGTATATGTTGTTTTGTTGGTGGCTCTTTTGTATTTGTACTTTAAGTTACACAAATTTGTTTGTATTGATGATTGATCCACACATGTTTTCCCATCTGCTACCATCTTCTACACTATAGTTATTGATGTTAAAAGGGTGATTGGGTTATGCATCTTGTCTATTATTTTTTCAACAATAAGCTAGAATTATTAGGATCTTTAACTGAGAGAATAACAAGCACAGCAATCAAACACAAGAGACAATGAACACATTGTTTTTACTCAGGGAAACCATAAAGGAGAAAACCCTGCAACTTCCTTAGAGATAGAACCAGAACCAAAATAGAAAAAGTGATATCAGACAACAGTAATTTTCTTCTTGTCTAGCCCTAGTGTCTTCTCCTTCCTCAACTATGCACTACACTTGAGTGTGTGTGAGTTGTGTGATAAATAGAGGCTCCAGTTCTCTATTTATACTAATCCTGGCATGACTAAAACCCTACTAGGGCCAACCTCTACTAGGAGAGTCTAATAACCGTAGTGCCCCGGAACTACGGGGACTTTAACCCTTAGATAATTGGAGGGTTACTCACTATGACTTGACATGACTTGTTTACATAATAGATCCTCCTGATCGGAACATCGGGGCATGAAAACATGAATCAATTACATAATAGATACATCCCAGAATAAACATTGGGTTACAAGACATAAGATACATAGATGAATACATTCTGAAGTTAGTACAAATACATCAACACTCCCTCTTAACTAGGAAGGTATTCCTTCGACACAATTTTTAGCACCGGTCTTCTTCTCTACATCAACTAGATCATCTCGTTATCTTCAAGTCTTCTTAGTCTTCAAGTCTTCTTCATCTGTGAGTCTTCAAGACATCTTCTTCTTCAATTCTTCTTCGTCTTCAAGTAATCTTCTTCTTCTTTATCATGGGATCTGCATCATCATGACTACTGGCTCATCATTGCTGGATCGTCACTCGATCTGGATCATCATTAAGTTTGGATCATCTCATCTAGATCACTTGATCTGGATCATCGAATCTGGATAATCATCACAATTGGATCGTCACTTGATCTGGATCATCATCAAGTCTGGATCATCTCATCTGGATCACTTGATCTGGATCATAATCAAGTATAGATCATCATCTCCTATCTCATAATGGTGCTATCTCGATTCTTCTTGTCACAGGAAGTTCTACAGAGTCAATCCTGTAGGCCTAACCTTCATGTAGTTCTTCATTAGTGCTTATATCTGACACTTAAGTCAGAATGGCCCGCCCAGCTCTTACATCTGACCACATCTTGTCAGAAAGGCACGCCCAGCACTCACATCTGACCTCATCTTGTCAGAAAGGCCCAGCACTCACATCTGACCATGTGTAAACACATCGCACCAGAATGGCTCAGCACTTATATCCAACTTCATCTTGTCGAAAAGGCTCTACACTTACATTCTACCATGTGTAAACACATCGCATCGAAAGGGCATGCACTCACATCTGATCATGAAGGAACTAATCCCATCATCGCATTAGAATGGCCCCCAGTCCCAGACTGAGCTACCTGGTAACTGACTAGGTGCCTCCATTCCTAGAATGGCAGTTTCCCTTACAATTGTCCTACTCGACAGAATGGCCAACACTCACATCTAACATGGAAGGAACTTAATCCTTTAGCCATGACAGAATGGTTCAGCCCTTACATCTGATCAAGTGGGAACACATCCCTCTATCATATCAGAATGGCTTCTCAGTCCTAGACTGAGTTTTCCTGGTAACCGACCAGGTGCCTCCATTCCCAGAATGGCAGTTTCCTTTACGTCTATCCTACTCGACAGAATGGCTAGCACTCATACCGGACATGGAAGGAACCAATCCTCTCACCATGACAGAATGGCTCGGCCCTTACATCTAACCATGGAAGGAACCAATCCTCTCACCATGTCAGAATGGCTATGGGTCTCATCACTTTCTATTGGAGGAAACCTCGATCTGGAGAACACCAAGCTTCTCCCTAAGGTACTATAACTTCATCCTAGCCAATGGCTTTGTCAATACATTAGCTATTATTCCTCCGTCGCAACATATTGGAGCTTCACTACTCCCCTCTGCACCATATCCCTGATATAGTGATACTTGATCTCGATATGCTTTGACTTGTCATGGAACACTAGATTCTCTGACAACTTCACGCAACTCTGGTTGTCACAATGTATACAAGTAGCATCCAACTGGAGATCAAATATATCGGATAGTAGCTTCCGCAGCCATACTGCCTCACAACTAGCTGAAAAAGATGCGACATACTCTGCTTCAGCTGTACTCAGTGCCACACAAGATTGCTTCCTGCTAAACCAAGAGATCACACCTGATCCCATTTTGAAGCAACATCCTGAAGTGCTCTTCCTATCAATGGCACTGCCTTCCCAATCTGAATCAACATAACCCTCTAGGTTAATCTTCTGATTCACATCGTACTTGACCCCATAATCAACTATACCCATCAGGTACCTCAGAATATGCTTTGCATCAATCAAGTGAACATTTCTCGGATCTGTCAAGAACTGGCTCAAGGTGTTCACAACAAAGCAAATGTCTGGTCTCGTATTCGTCAAGTACATCAAGGACCCAACCATATAACGATACATCGTGGCATCAACCATCTCTGATGAAGCATCACTCAATAGCTTCAGGTTCGGTGCCATAGGTGTGGCCATAGTCTTGCAGTCCATCATCCCAAATCTCTTTAGGATCTCTACTACATACATCCCTTTTCCAAGGAAGATTGCATCCGTACTCTGCCACACCTCCATACTTAGGAAATAATGCATCATACCCAAGTCCTTCATCTTGAACTCGTCAGCAATCTTTCTCTTCGTATCAGCAATCAACCCATCCATACCTGTCACAAATAAATCATCTACATATAGTAGAAGCATCACTAGGTTTCCATCTTCAACCTTGTAGTAATGGTTGGAATCTGCTTTACTCTTGGTAAAGCCCAAACTAGATAGAAAGTTGTCAATTCTACCGTACCAAGTCCTGGGTTCCTGTTTCAAACCGTACAGGGCTTTCTTCAATCTGCATACATGAGACTCCCTGTCATGTGTCTCAAAACCGAGTGGTTGTTCTACATACACTTCCTCTTCCACTACACCATTCAAGAAAGCAGTCTTGACACCATCTGGTGTATCTTCCATTTCATTACTATAGCCATAGCAAATATTGATCTAATGGAAGTGTATCTGGCTACAGGTGCAAAGGTTTTTTCATAATCTATTCCTTCTTTCTGAGAGAAACCTCGAGCCACAAATCTTGCCTTATATTTTTCAATGATACCGTCTGCAGCATGCTTGATCTTATAGATCCATTTGGAAGTTACAACTGACATCTCTTTTGGTCTTGGGACAACATCCCAAACATCATTCTTCATAATCGACTGATACTCTTCGATCATAGCATCCTTCCATTCTTTCCGTTCTACCTCTTCTTCATAACTGGAAGGTTCTTTATCAATGAAATCACATAGTAAAGCTACATACCTAGAGTAGGATCTGGTCCTCTTTCTTTCTCTGTGATTCTCTTCAGGAGCCCCATATCTTTCCGCACCTTGGATAAGTTCTCGTACCCAAGCAGGTTTCCTCTTATGAGGATTCTTCTCTAGAGGTGGATCTATAGGTCTTTGTGGTTCTTCAAATTCTCGATCTTCTTCTTGAATTTCTTCATTCATGGTTGTGTCATGAATTCTAGGTGCTTCTGCTTCTTCAGGTTCTTCAGTAGGTCTCTTTCTAGATTTGTTGTAAGCTATGTCTTCATCAAATGTCACATCCCTGCTGATGTCAATCTTCTTATATCCTGGGAAATAGATTATGTAAGCCTTTGAACTTTCAGAGTATCCCACAAATATACCCTTCTTTCCTAAAGGATCTAATTTTGTTCTCTTCTCTTTTGGAATGTGTATGTATACAAGACAGTCGAATATTATGAGATGGATGACTTCTAGTTTCTTGCCGGAGAAGACTTCTTCAGGAGTCTTATTCTCAAGTACTCTATGTGGAGTACGATTCTGTACATACACCGCTATTCTAGCAGCTTCCGCCCAAAGATGCATAGGAAGATCTTGATCATGAAGCATTTCTTTAGCAGCTTCCATGATAGTTTTGTTCTTCCGTTCTGCAATCCCATTCTGTTGTGGATTATAAGGAGTAGACAATTCCCTCTTAATCCTTGATTCTTTACATAGCTCCTTGAATTCATTTGAAGTGAATTCTCTGCCATTATCTGATCGAAAGGTCTTGATCTTCTTTTTAGTGTGATTCTCAATCAAGGCTTTGAATTCCTTGAATTTGCTGAATACTTCATCTTTATTCTTCATGAATTAAACCCATGTCTTCCTAGAAAAATCATCAATAAAAGAAACATAATATGCATACCCTCTTAGTGAGTTTGATGAGATCGGACCGCATACATCAGAGTGGATGATTTCCAAGATTCCTTTTTCTTTGCTTTCACTACTTGGAAATTTCTTCTTTCTGTTCTTTCCTTTTGCACATCCTTTGCAGACCCCATCATGTTTTGCTTGCATTTCTAGAAGACCTTCAACAACTTTGTTTGCAATAGGTAGTGCTCTATAATGCACATGTGCAAGCCTTCTATGCCAAATCTCACTTGGCTCTACTGTGTCATGGACCAAGGCTTGTTCTGGATGGCCCTTCAATTTGTACAAACCTCCTTCTTATTCACCAATCACTACCACTTCATCGATAGTATTTCTTCTTGGCCACATGATGACTTGACCATCTATGAATGCAACCCTCATTCCTTTTGCATCCAATGCTGATATGGAGAGAAGGTTCTTCCTGAGTCCTGGCACAAACAATACTTCCTTCATTGTTAGATACTTACCAGAGTCTAGTTTATAGGAAGATTCCCCACTACCTTTTATTGGATATTGGTAGTCATCTCCTAGCTTCACCTTGTGAGGTGATTCATGTCCTAAAAGTCTCACAAAGGATTCCTTGAATCCAGTCATGTGTTTGGAGGCCCCACTATCAATAAGCCAATCATCACTTCTATGAGTAATGTTTCCTGTGAGAGCGGAGATCAAAACATATTCATCCTCGCTTGAAGAATATTCACTTTCATATTTGGATCTCTTCTTGGATGGTTCATCATCCTCTGCAGCATGAGCATGATGTCTTCTCTTGCTTCCCTTCTTCTTGTGAGAGCTACTTTTGTTCTTAGGACAATCTCTAGCAAAGTGTCCTTTTTCATCACATGTATAGCAAATAAAATTAGACCTATCTCTAGGCTTTCTATAGTTATTCCTGTGATGAGAGTACTTACTTCTGTGATGGCTGGATCTGGATTTCTTGGATTGTGCTATGAGACCTTGATATTCACTTCCCATCTTCTCTTCTTAAGCTGTTATCCGAGCTTCTTCTTGAGAACATTCTACCCATAGTCTGCTGAACTTGACTAACTTCTTTCTAGCACAGATCCCTTGAATGAAAGAGTCCAATGTCCTAGGGAGACCATTCAAGGTGGTCATCACTATTTCTTCATTCTCCACTTCTTCATCTACTACTTCCAATTGTTCCTTGATCTGAGAAACCCTTGTGAAGTAAGACTGGATAGTCTCTGCATTCTGGATCTTCACATTCTTTAGTTGATTTCTCAGAGTCATCTTCCAGTTTATGTTCTTCCCTTCAAACAATTTGGTTAGGGCATCAAACATAGCTTTAGGTGTCTTGAGAGAGGATAACTGTGGGATAAGGTGATCCTTGATAGAATTAGCAATGATCCTCTTTACCATAACCATCTTCTTCTTATGTAAGGCCTTTGCCTCATATCCCTCTAGAACTGGAACCTCCTCATGGATGTAGGAGTCTAATTCATTTTCTTCCAAGACCAAGGAGATCCTATACTTCCAAGATCGGAAATTATCAGCTCCCTCAAGATTTTCATCAAGCTTGGTATGATGAGACATCTTAACAGAGAACCTCAAATGGAAATACAAAAGATTTTAGATCTTACCAGGTTCAAGATGTCGGATCTAAAACTTAAGCTGAAATCCTGTAGTACTGGATTAGGAGCAAATTAGGCTTTTGCTTTTCCAGAGTTCTACCCACCCAAATGCCTTCAAATTTGTCCCTAACATCAATTTTGGGGAGGAGATCAATCCATGCCTGGGCTCACTAAAAAATTCCTCTTTTGTGAAAATCCCTAATTTCTGACAGCAATGACAGGTCCAAAACTGAAAAACCTCAGAATTGTATTATGCTTCAATAGAAATATGTACCCTAAGGAGGAGAGTTATTCCACCTTACTTTTGCTGAAAATATTTAGAGGAAGATCCACAAACTAGGAAGCCCTAGTTCTCGCAGTTGCATAGTGTCTTCTTCTCAGGTTAGCTATGATACCATGTTATTTTTCAACATTAAGCTAGTATTATTAGGATCTTTAACTGAGAGAATAACAAGCACAACAATCAAACACAAGAGACAATGAACACAGTGTTTTTCCTTGGGGAAACCATAAAGGAGAAAACCCCGCAACTTCCTCAGAGATAGAATCAGCACCAAAATAGAAAAGTGATATCAAACAGCAGTAATATTCTTCTTGTGTAGCCCTAGTGTCTTCTCATTCCTCAACTATGTGCTACACTTGAGTGTGTGTGAGTTGTGTGATAAATAGAGACTCCAGTTCTCTATTTATACTAATCCTGGCATGACTAAAAGCCTACTAGGGCTGACCTCTACTAGGAGAGTCTAATAACCCTAGTTCCCCACAACTGCGGGGACTTTAACCCTTATACAATCAGAGGGTTACTCACTATGACTTGACATGACTTGTTTACATAATAGATCCGCCCAATCGAAACATCGGGGCATGACAACATGAATCAATTACATAATATATACATCTTGGAATAAACATCGGGCTACAAGACATAAAATACATAGATGAATACATTCCGAAGTTACAAATACATCAACATTGTCTTATCATTATAAGGTTAGTTGTTTTGTAACTTGTAAATGATGATGATGAAATGCTTTGAACTACACCTTTTAAAGGTTAATAATGATGATTTAGGTTTACACGTTTAGAATATCATTGATAGAATATTTCAAAGATATGTTATTGATATGAATGAAATTATGGTTAAAGTTGCATATAATTATTCATGGAGGAAATCCTTATTCATGTAAATTTTGACACTAACATGATTGACTCCTTTGTAGTAACAGTGAAACAAAGAATTTTTACCCCTTCTTCACACATAATGGCATTGAGGTACAAGGGGTATGTTACAGAATATTTCATTAAAGTATAAAATATTGAAAAAAATTGGTGGACCTTTCATTAAATTATAAAACCTTGTAACATAGTGGTGAATCTATTGCTAGGAAGAGTTATATTTTAATTCTGGAGATTACTAGTGTAGTGTAATGGAAGAGGATATACTAGAGCTTCACTCTCTCAACTCCTAGACCCTAAAATGAACAAATTCATGAATGAGAAGATGAGGGATTTATTTATACGTTTTACAAGCATTATTGGGTCACTCACAACTGGAGGTGTTGGTGAAACAAACCTACACTAATTAGCTTCATGGAAAGTTGGGACTTCACTTTCTATCTCGTCTCTTAATGGTCCAATGAACATCCAAGGACCCAAATCTTGACATACCGACAAACTGATTGAATTGAACACTTCACAGCATGGAGTAATTATTACAACATGAAGTATTATTGAGACCCACAACCTTAATATAGTATATGAATTTCCAAATATCTCATTTTTAAGATACCTTATAAGAAAAAAATATCCTACTTATCCAATTATATATATGAATGCCACTTTTTCCTTTCTTTCATTGACAATCAAAATATGAATTATGTCATTTGATTTAAAAAATTTAGAGATAGTTAGAAATTTGCAATGGTTAATAGAAATAATAACATACAGTAAAAATAATAGAAATCACATCAATGTATCATCATTCATATCATTAGAACTTCTTTGTTAAAGACTACTTTTTCTCAAATAAATTGAGGAGGTGTTTGTATCCATGTCCTTGAAAATTTTGAAAGCATGCAAAATGTGGTAAAATTGTTTACGACCCTCATTGAATAGAAACAACTAGATATCAAATAAATAATGTCTACATCTCAATTCAAACATACTTTAATGTACCTTTTTAATAAATTTTATTACAATGACCAATTTTTTACTTGTTTCCCTATTTCGACCTTTGACTAGTTTTGATGTCTAGGTCTCCAAATTGACCCAAATGATCCCAAAGATTTTGAGAAGGTATATGAATGATATTAATACTTTAATATTATGTTCAGGGATGATTTATTAACCTCCAAATACTTCTGCAAACTTGTTTAATATTCTGGCCAAGGTAGGAGTTTTCAATAGCAAATTGGGGTTCCAATTCCCCCGAGGTAAATGCTGAAAATGGCTTTCCAAATGCTCCAAAACCCACTCGAATTACTGAAAAGAGGTAGAATATTTTTAAGGAACATTATTAATGTCTCATTTGAATCATTATTTAGTTTATAAATTATGTTATAATTCTCTTGCAAACAGCTACAAAATCACTAGTTCAACCCTTGGGGAAATGTCCCCAAATCTTCTCCAAATGCAAATAAACTGAGTAAGATGACTTCAAATGCTTAAGTTATAGAAATGAAACTTGTAATACTCATAAATGGAATTCCATCCATCTTAAATATATTATATAAACATTCTTTCATTCGAAATTATCAACATTACAATGGCATACATCAATATAGTGGGGGAATGGTCATTGTTTTCTCATTAATAATCACTTTTACATAAAACCATTTGGTATTTAGACCTGATACTTTATTAAGATGAATAAAATAGTATATTTATATTATTAAAATCATAAATGGACAATGAAAATCTCTCCCATTGAGTACAATAGATCACCCAAAGCGCAATCCCTCCATGTGCAAGAATATGCAATAAAGACTAGAAATGGTTGAGAGAATGTGTTGCACTAGAAGAAACCAAGAGATTCCCTATAGATTAAAACTAAAAATAAAAACTCCATTAAATCTCCATGAAATACCTTAATGTCCTCTCCAAACACCAACTTGGATGAGAATCTTTCACCCTCGAAATTGGCTAAGGCAAGAAACTAATCATCCACTAGCTCTCTCTCTTCACAAATGAAAAATTATCAAATCATCAAAATACATTATCTTGGTTGATCCCTGTATTTTATAAACATACTTAGACTTATAATGTTACCAATCCATCCACAAACTCGAGCCAATTTGAATTAGGGTGTGTGCTCAAGATTTGTCATGTGTCCTCCCTTCCCTAGCCTTCCATCTTCCCCCAATTCGAGTAGGGTCCCATTGAGCTTCCCCAACTCACATGAGAGCCTTATTGGATCCTATATTTAGGCCTAACATGTCATAATGGTCATATTTTAGCCTTCAGGTCTGCAATATGTTGTAAATGTCATAGCATCTTCATCATTGGTTTCATAGATGTCATTGATGTTAGGGAATCTAGCCCAAGTGTTCAAGACGGTCCTGTTTGACTCCTCCTCTCCCATGTAAGTTAAATTTCCTTCAAAATTCAACCTATAATGCATATGGCCAATTGTATTAGCCTTCTAACTCATCCAAGAACATTAGTATTCCCATGGAGTCGAAATTGCAAGAGGAGGATGCCATGTGGCACAGAAATTCTAGCTTGTGTGGGCCCCATAATCTCCATGTGTCTCCATGCTCCATTGCCACTTCAATTTTATATTTTATTTATTTAATTAGATCCATTATTAAATATTTATTCCATTCTAATTTCTGAAAATAATTTATTATCTCCCTTATTAAAATTCCAAATGTATCTATCCAACCTAGGGAACTAGTAGGAATGATGGAATTGTCATGCTATGCAATTCTTTGAATGGGTACATTACAGTCCTCCCACCCAATATTTCTTGTCCTCAAGAAATTTAATATTTGTATGCTGCAATATTTTTCATTTTCCCAAGTGGCATCCTCATTTGGTACTCCTTCCTTTGCACCAAGTGCTATGTTATGGTTCTGCTCATTAAAGTTTTTTTAGCTGCAATTTTAGTAGTGCCGCTCATGTACTGCACTTTTGTGTTCCCAAAAGTAGAGAGATGTGGATTTTGCATATTTATATATCCTATAGCATCACCATTAAAACCAAAAGGATTAATCAAATCCATAAAACACATTTTTTTGCAAATAATCTTTACCTCCATATTTTGGAAACCTTTTCTGAACTTTCACCCCTTTTTGCTTCTGTGTAATTATTTGAAGTTGGTACTGAGTTACCAAGATTTGAGTTTCTTAAGATTCCAAGAAAATATCAGAGATGGACTGCCATGCTTGTTGTTGCACTACTCTGATTACAATCATCTCCTCAAGTGGTGACTAAATCTCCAATGTTGGTTGTTTCCCCCAAAACTGAAACCAATGAGACCAAAAATGATTTCAGGGTCCCATATGATCTCGATACATGCATGGTGTGAAATTTCTATGATGAAATTCCATGAAATCCAATCAGGTGAAAATTGAATCCATCTCTCAAAAGGTATCCCACATGGGAAACTAGAACACTGCTCTGCAAAGATGAACTCAAATAACTGAAGGTTGGTTTTCTTTCTCAAACCAACAACCAAACTGCTACTCCAAGTGAGATGAAACCAAGCAATTCTAGTATCACATTGCTGGTATTACACCCTTAAAAAAATCACGCATTAGAGGAAATTTCAACTCAAAATGGCCCTTTTAACTTTTATTCAAATTCCATGTCATCATGTGTTAGCCAATGAAATTTCTTTAAATTTGAAATACCGTATAGGTCTTAAACACTTTTTTAATATAAATTTGGGGATAGGTATCATAAAAAAAACTACTTTTTCTGTTTGTATTTTTGACATATCTCCCTATGTTTTTACCCAAACTTCGATCGGGAGAGCTCGTTGGATGCGGAATTAAATTCCGCATCCAACGAGTACCCACTCGACATACTTTTGACGGACCCCGCTACCCCCAAAACAAGAAATACCTGAAAAAAATGAAATGATGATTCATTTTTTTCAGGTATTTCTTGTTTTTGGGGTAGCGGGGTCCGTCAAAAGTATGCCGAGTGGGTACTCATTGGATGTGGAATTTAATTCCGCATCCAACGAGCTCTCCCGATTGAATTTTGAGTAAAAACATAGGGAGATATGTCAAAAATACAAACAAAAGAGTAGTTTTTTTCTTTTCTTCCTCCAAAATTAATAAATATTATTTTATTATTTTAATTATTATTGTATTAGTTCATTTTAGGAGGCCCATTTTGAGTTGAAATTTCCTCTAATGAGTACAAAATATAGATCATGAAAGAACATAACAACATCATACACATGTACATCAAGAAGGTACCTCATCAAAGAATCAGGAAAGTGCTTGTACATCCAAGTAAGTATATTATCATGTAGCCCATAAACACAAGCATCAAGTATTATATCATATCTTCCCCAATGACATAGGTGAGGATCCCATGTCCCATAATGCTTCTCCAAAATAATATAATGTGCATTAAGATAATCAACCATGTGTTCTTTCATCCAAGAAGTGAATGAATAGCCTCCACCAAAATATGAACCAAATAAGGAGAAAGGTCTCCATATCTTATGTTCATATTCCATATTTTGGTCATCTACTTGGTTATGGGTTCTTTCTTAGAAGCCTTAATGTTTATTTGTCACTCTAAACCTTAAGACATTCTATGAATTGAAACATAAAGTCATTCAAAGATAGGTCTGAATGAAAAAAAGGCTACCTAATCAACATATCAAAATATTTTTAGGTTTCACAATGTGATTTAAACCACCAACTCTTATACCATGTTGGAGAAAACTAGGGAATTACAAATATAATAAATCAAAGAGATAAGTATTCCAAGAATATATGTTCTTAAGAGACATTGATTTAGCATTTAAGCACACCATACATAGAAAACACATCAAAAATGAATTTTTCACACATTACACTTCACAATTATAATTTGACCGGTAGGATCATTCTTTTATGGGTCCAAGATGTAACAAACACCCTTGAACTGAGGAAGAACGTGTCCACATACTTACCCATAATAGATAATGACATCCTTAAATTCTTCCATTTCTTTTTCTATAGGTGATTGTTTTGTTTTGACATTTTGATTAGTTTGTTGGATTAGTTGACTTCTCCATAGGTCAATGGATCCTACTGGTCAAGAGTCTAGTCAACCCATCATTCAACCAACTAATCAACCACTAAGTCAATTGTTGTAGTCAACTATCAACTATTGACTTGCTGTCACAAAAAGTTCTAAAAGTGTGATGAACTAACATCAATTGATGTTCCAACAATTTTAGTTGTTTATTATAAAATACTTTTAGATTCATATCTCACTATAAAATCTACATCCCCAAACTTCAACGTCATGGAAAATTACTAGGATAATTAACATGTGAAAGAGAAGCTTCATTTTATCCATCCATAACTTATTTGGTTTAGAATTACTTTTGAGAACAAAATAGTCATTCCAATATCTAACAATTCTCCTTTCAAAACTACAGTTACAATTTAACTTATGAAAAATACAAGTTCCAAGTTATAGTTATCATAAAGAAATCAAGTTATATGGCATGCTTATATTCAATCATCATTATCTTTGTTTTATCATAATAATGAGTGCAAAAGTTTTTATGTGTATTTAGTTGATGTTCAAAATAACAAGGATGCATTACTAAAAGAATAACGTCTAAGGAGGAGGATTCTTAGCTTTGAAACATTAATGCTAGCACAATCTAGCATCCTTGAGACATCTTCTATCTTTTCCTAAAATGAAAACTTCTAAGTTTTTTTCCATGGAAAAAAACCATATTTTATTTTTCATATTGAAAAACTTGATACATTCTTCAAGTGTTGATTTCACTCACTTTTCAAAACTTGATACAATCCTAAGGTGTTCAATGCACTCATTTTTCTTTCTGTCCCACTCATTTTGGCTGTTTTCCCATAATATTGTCTTCCTCATAATTTAAAAAAAAAACTAAACTTACAAAATAATCTCTTCACACATTATATACATGAAGTCCAGTTCTTGCTTCCATTTTTTCATTTGTTCTTTCTAAATCTAAAAACTGATTCTTATAAAAAACATTTATATAAATAAAAATTACAAAAGTAGCTTGTACGTATGTTTTCTCACCAACAATGTATATTTTCTCGATTTTCTAGTTGAACTCCATTCCGGATTCTAGAGAATATAATCGTACATGTTGGAATTCTCAAGCCATCCTTTGAAAGTGCATCTTCATGTTCATTTTGTTCTCTGAAAATGTGGCAAATAAAAAAAAAGAGTTGAAAGCTCCAACTAATTGTTTTAGATTGCTTCCAATACCTTTGATATTGATATTATGCATATTGCAGCCCCTGCTCCCCTCATATACTCAATCCATAATTCAGAATCACCATACACTCTAAAGTCTTTGATGCTTGCTTCTAAATAAAGCTTAAGAAAATATTTTAACACCAAACCTTCATCCTTGTTGTTAGTTCCCCTGCCACTATTTTCCTTAAATGTTACTTTATGTGAATAAAAAATAACAAGAATTCCTCCCAATCCAAAAAATTCTCATGTACAAGCTCCATAAAAAAAACCTTTGCTTCCTAGACTTTCCTAGTTTAGAGCTCTTAAGACCGTCCCCTTTGCAATTGTTTCTTTTTGTCTAAAGAAACAATGCATTGCTAAAACTTGAGAGATCACAAAAAAAGAAGGAATTTGTCCATCTTCAAAAATATTTTCATTTCTCACTCTCGAGATACCTCAAACTATTAAAAAAGGAATTCAATTAATTGATTTTAGTTCATGTTTCTCAAACTGTTGTTTTAGATTTGCTTCTATATTCTTAGCTTCTCAAAGATCGTCTAATTGTAGGCTATCTTGTATGCCTTTCTAGACATGTTTTGAAAATAACACTAATTAAAAAGTTGGTCTATAGTCTCTTCGTCATCCATACACAGACTACAGATCCTCGAGCCCTTTATAGTCCCTTTTCTTAGCTTGTCCCATGTAAGAAATTTTTCCTTTTAAGGATAAGCCACATGAAGGTTTTACTTTTTTTTAGGATCCATGGATTTCCAAACCACCTTCCAACAACCATTCTTTGATTTTTCAAAACTTCCCAAAATAACTTGTAAGCGAGTTTCACCGAATGGAAACCAGCTACCTTATTCCTTGTCCAAATTAGTTTATCGAGTTCTTAAGAAATATAAATAAATCCCTTATGCATTTCCTCAACCCAACCATTCCATTATTCAATCCAAATCCCTAATAGTTTGAAAGATTCTGTCATTTTCCAACTCTGCAACATTTTGAAATTACCAACTAAGATTGTCACCTCCCTCACAAAAACCACACCTATGTTATTGAGTTTCCTTATCAAACCTAATGATTCCTCCCTATCAAGGACTGAGAATCATTTCCCAACTTCCATGCCAATAGATCTCCAACAACAGTCAATGCTTGATTTAATGCTTTCCAAAACATAGAACATCCTTAGAAGTTTTTGTTTAAATTTCTTATCCACACCAAGGTGTTTTTCTCAGTCAAATATTTACATATTAGAACAATTTTCCATTTACCTTCCTTAGTAATGAAGTTCCATATCGATTTTGCTACTAGAAACTTTTTAAATCTAAACCATGCTTTCAATCCTGTCCAGCTTTTTCTTTGAGCTTAGTGTATTCCTTTCCCCGATTTTCCTTTCCACAAAAAATTGAAAAATATCCTTCTTAACTGGTTCAAATTCCTTTTACAATATGTGAGCTTATGAGACAGAAAATAAAATAAAATAAAAAATAAAAATAAATAGTACGACATAAAAGGAAATAAAAAATAACCAATAGACACAAAAATAACTTTATTGGACCAATAGAATATAATAAGTTTCTTTCAACGTAGTACGATTACTTATAATTTTGATATACCTTATCCTCTACAATTATAAAAACATAATATGCATTAATAACCAAATATTTAATGGGCTGTGTAGGTGTAGAACATAATATTTAAATAATAAATATAAAGGAGAAGAATATGTAAGGCACTGTATGGGATTTCATTTTTTTCTATAAAGAGATTTTCATTATATCTATTCCCACCTCTACGTTCTTATTTTTTAAAAGAGCATTGAAATTTAAGTATGTTTTTAAAATACTTAAATTTCAGGTATGTTTTTAAAATAATTGTAAGGTGTCTTGGATGAGTGGATAACCATGAATGTAGGGTGATGGGAATTATTTTTTTAAGAGCAAGGATCATTAAGCTTGTCAAAGTAAAGTAAATTTTTACAATCATATCACTATCACCGTTGTTAGGTTTTATAAGTTTTATAGTATGCTTTAAATTTAAGGAAAGATGATTTAGAATATATGAGAAAATTGTTTATTGAAATATTTAAGTGATAAACTTTAATTAAAATAAGCAAAATCAAGTGGAAGATTATATGTATCGCCATCGCGTACATCCACTAAAAATGCGAGGTCATGTATGTATGTAAATTTGATTCGTCGTGACCATGTACATGTAACCAAGATAAATAACATATAATGTCGTGAGCACTATGGAAATATGATTTATATTGATAATAAAAATTAATTGCTCCTTCAAACTTGTGTCTTTGTAGTTGATATAAAAGTAATAATAAATTAGAAATAAAATCTTCCTTTTATATTTTACATTAAATTGTATATGTGTGTTTTCAAGGGTAATAAGAAATAATTTATCATATATTGTTTTCTCTCAATAATTTGTATGCAACTACTAATAAAGAAAATAAGATGAAAACAATGTCTTTAATTTCCTTAATTGTGTTTCAAATTGTGGGCTTCAATAGCCTAAAAGGTTTCTTGTGATTGGATACTAATGAAATCTTCACAAGATTAAATCATATTAAGAATAAAAAAAAAAACATTATTCAACATTTTTAAAACCTTGATGGACTATGTTTAACATTTCAACTCATCTACTATGCTAAGAAAGATTTGAGTTATAGACATCGAGAGTCATAGAGAGGATGATGTAAATTTATTCACACCGAGTACCATAAATTATATACATAGTTGGTCTCCAATAAAAAATTATAGCCATTGAAGACATTCTATGTAGAATTAATTCTACAATAACCCATGGCCATACTTACACTAAAAAAATATTTTATTTTCTTTATCTAATAAAAATGAATACTTCACCCATAATTCTTGAAATCTTGGTAGCCTAAAATAGTAGACAACATTTCTATTGTTTGAAAAATATCGTTGGAAAATATTTAAGGAAAAGTATGAATCAAGGTTTGGAAATAAAGATGGATTTCAAATTATGGTGAGGTATTTCTCTAAGTTGAGGTATATCACTTTTCAAAGTGAAAACAAGGTATTCCATCACTGATATCATGTAAATTATTCAAGTTAAGAAGGGGATCCTCTTAGATCAATGAAAATTGCTCATCACTAGTAAAAAAAATTAGATAATAACTATGAATTATGTCAATATGGAATGATCAAGGATTTATATATGAAATTGCTGTGATGCTTCATGAAGGAATCTGAAAACAAGGCATACCATCCACATCAAACCCTTATTATTTTAAGCCCACAACCCAAAATAAAAACCTCTTTATATTTAAATAGAAATATTTTTCAACTAACCACCTTTAAAGAAGCGCAATGAAGAACATCTAATTGTCACATATGTTGACTCCAAACGATAATGATATCATTAACAACTACCAACACCATGCTTCGAATTTCCAATTCAGTAAATATAAACAATTTTATTAGTTTGTAATGAATGGATTAACTCCACATATATTATTAGATGTGTTGGAGGATACTAGTCAACGATTCGACTATGTCCTCTTGACCGACCACCCAATGGTCAACCCCGTCCAGTCGATTCGGCTAATTAGAGTGTTAGGATATTCATAGTTGTATTTTTCTAATTGATTGTATATCATATATATGTAGTTAAATTTTTCATCAAGACAATATAGATATGAGTATCCTTAATTGTATAATGTGGCATTCTGAAATAATATTAAACTTGTTACTAGTGATACCACTACTCCATCTTTATTCCCTTCCTATGTGTATGTTCTAATGTATGTTTATATGTTTATAATGCACTACTTGTAGCCTCATGCAATCACACAAATTACAACATTGGTTCCATTGTTGGTAGTACTAAACCAAGACATAAAATCAACTTTCTTACATAGATGGTGGGTGAGGAGGAAACATGATAATGGTAGAATAGAAAAGTTCTTAATTACATCAAACTATGCTAGAAGAAATAATATGAAAATCATAAAGGCCAAAGAAATATTATTCACAGAATCACGTGAAATACTTTTAGAGGCCATTTCTCAAGAAATAAATAAATTCCTCAATAAGGTTCATGACCAAACTCAATATCAGAACGAAGCATTGTTGATGCACAAGCTTCACAATGACGACAGGACAAACTTGTCTGAGTGGGTTGAAAAGATAGTTGAGTAACTTTATGAAGAATAAGAAATAGAGGAATGAACATTACTCAATGATGTAAAATCTAGGTTCTATAGTTATTCTCACGGTATCTTCTTATGTACAATTTCAAGTCTCCTACATAAATTTTTAATTGATAAAGGCACCGACCATAGAGTTAAATATCGAGCACCTCTTGGTCATGGTTGTACACATTGGGAAAAATGACACAAATACATAAAGAGGGTGGGAATACTTTCTCAAAAAATGATCACCATTATTGAATTCAATTTCCCTTCCCATCTGTAAGTCAGGTTGACAATAGGGGGGTCACTGATCATGCAATGTAAATGAGTAGTTGATGCTAGTCAAGAAATGGAAATAAAATGAAGCAACTGAAATCGCAAGTACGACTCACTGAAGTAATATGGTCAGCCACAAGAGTATTACTCATATTCAAAAAATGGAAAGGGATTAACAATAGAAACAAAGGGAATTAATATAAAGGACATCTTAAGTTTGCTTTGGAATAGAAGAAATATGAGAAAAATAGACAAGAAATGTGTACAATTAAATGGCATACCTGATTGGAGGGATAGTTAACCATACAAAATAAAGTATGAGGTGTTGACACAGGGCAACGAACTATAGTTGGTAGAGAAATTCTTGGGAATCCTACATATAATAATACCCAAAACTATGACTTTTGTAAACCCGTTACCAATTTGTTCGACCCATGGCTTGAGTGTAAGAAAGATAGTAGACTCGTGACTTACATACTAAACTTAGCCAAGGAAGCTTATGGATTTGACTATAAAATTCTAGATGAATCAATAATTGAGTGATGATCCATATAACATTACATGGTAATTGGATTACATTTACACTTGAGCTCCAAAAAAGAAATTTTCATTTATTCTATTCATATCACACGTAATAAAATCAATTAAAGCACACGGTCATTTAGAGGATTGACCACATGAAGGATCCCAACTAAAAGAATTTTGACTATTGTATCATACAACATGAAATAAATAAAGAAGTCCACCTAGGATTGGTAAACTCCTTCCATGGAAAAAACATTTTTTTTTAATATGGATTGTCATCATTCATTTCATTTTCCATTATATGAGGTTGATGAAGACCTTAAAAGGAACTAGTTATTCTATCAGACCATTTGAAAAGCTAATCTTTTTCATGAGGAATCTTTAAAAATGGCATCATTATTGGTGCACTCTAAAAATTGTTAAATGTACAACATCACCAGTCATTCTCTATTCCAATCTTGTGTGCATCTAAGATCGGTCCTCATGTGTTGAGGTAGGGATCCTACATTGGACTCAAGAACTTGGAATCGAATTCTTGGGTTGGACTCAAGAATGACTAGGCCTTCTGTATAAAAGGTTATTCTTCATGTGTTGAGGAGAATGCTTTGATTGATCAGAGTGATGATGTTGTAAAATAATGTTGGACACGGATCTGGACTTATTTGTCAATTCATATTTTTATGTGGACCTTGAATTATAGTAAGTACCCATGAGGTGGCCCTCTAGTTACAGTAGGTACCCATGAGGTGGACCTCTAGTTATAGAGGTAAATGGTTTGCATGATGCAACATTAATGTTGTGTGATGTATTAATAACCATGATCATCGATTGCTATTAAGCATCCTTTAGAGATTGGCATTTTTTGTTCAATTATTCTCAACTATGCATTTAATGTCAAAGAAGAAAGGCATGGTGCATTGATTATGCAGGATTGAATAAATCAAGGTGCATAACAATTATCCAATAATGAATTTTTTCTATATATTTCACGGGAGGATAATTTCCCATGTGATGATTCACTACACATTGATTTGCAGTGATTCTTGCTAATTATTAATGTGCTGGAAAAAATAGAAAGATAATTTGATCAATCTCTCTTCTATATTACTCTATATCTACACATGGGGTGTATGTTCTCTCTTATCTTGCACCCAGGGTTCCAAAATCAAACGGCTATTGTAAATGACATTCTTCTCTATCTATCATAATTATATTCTAAACATTTGCTACAATTTTTAATTCTCGTAGTTTTGAGGGTTTTCCTTAGCGGACATCCCATGTTATGGTTGAATGTTTTTAATTTTACAAATGGTTCAATTGTTCTCAACTATTCAGTATTTCCTCACTCAAAGTTATAAATATTGAAGCTCAACATATTTGCACAAAAAAAACAAAAATGAGCACCTACCTACTCTATGAACTTTATGGAGAATCATTCTAGAACAAATAACAAGATAAAGCATAATTTTATCACATTTTTTTGAACTAAAGATAGAAATAACTTATCTACTAAAAATCTTAAAGAAATCATACAAATGTCGAGAGAATTCGTTCGAGAATATGATAAAAGATATAAAGAAGTACTCAATCAAATATCATATTAGATTGACAAAATCATTCTTATTCAATGGTTTGGTGTGGGCCTCCTACATAAGAATAGAATACCATTGGGGTTTCATTAATTTACAACATTTGAATATTCTTTAAAGAAATCACAACAAATTGAGTCCTATGATGACTTTCTAGCCACACTTGTTGATGGACTATTAGATGACAAACTTGAAATCATGTAAATATCTGTTAATGAACTTTGAAGGCCACACCAAAGACAATTGTTGATTAAGTGATGATAAGAAAAGAGTTGTATGAGCTATTCATACTGAATATTATTGTAAAAGTTGTTAATTATTATAGGTTCACTCCACGAAGGAATTCCCATTCAACACATAATTTGAATCCCAAATGGTGTTCAATATATGAATGAATTACCCAAAGTACTATCAAATGTGACTTAAATATGAAAAAGAAGAAAATTTATCAATTGGTCTATTAAGATGAAGCCATCGACTAGAATGAGAAGAATGGTCAAAATTATAGAAACAACGACTATAGTAACATTGACTATAATTGAAAAGTAAGATATAATGGTAGAGGAAGGTACAATCATGAACAAGGTAATTAATTTGATGGAACAATAAAGTCTAGATGATATGTCTACTTCTGTGAATAATATCTTATTCCAAACTGTCCTTGGAAAGTTAAGAATAATCTCAAGTTTTGTACTAAATGTGGAGTGGGTGATCATTCCTTAAAAGATTGCCCCATCATACTTAATAATATAATTAATAAGAAAAATGTTGATATTTTGTCTAGTGTTCCAAATCATGAAATTCTCAATACTTAAAATATGGATACCCTAACCATAATAGGTCTGAAGACTGGAGGTGATAATCCATACATCACCAAAGTTCAAATAAAATAAAATACTTATCCTAATCCTAACAAGAAAAAAAGGCTTTTAATAATGCTTAAAGAAGCTTTGAAGGATTAGCATGTCAATAAGATACTTAAGAGAGAATTAATAAAATACTTTATGAATTATTGCAACTTCTCACAAAGGAAGATGGTGTTTCTCCTCTAATTGATTTGACGTATATTACGAGAAGTAATATAGTGACTGATAAGGTAGCTAAAAATATATGTCAACTAAACAAGAAAGGTGAAATTGATATCAACCCTTTCTTTGACATTGAAGTCAAAGGATATTGTATTTTGCAAGTCACTCTTAACTTTGGGTTGCAAGAAAATATAGTGACAAGAAGTACTTGGGAAAGATTACAACAACTAGAACTAAAGAAGTAAGGAATCTACATTAATATGTTAAACTAGTAGAAACAAGGAAGGTCTTCCTGCATGCATGTGTTCTTGCATGCAGAAGACTTAAATTAATAAACCAGTTGTATTTAATTTACTTTTCCTAGGTTTACTTTGGAAAATAAATCAAAGTGATCTAAATTAACTTTAGTGAACCACTAGTTAAAGTGAAAGTGAAATTAGGGTTTTCGCTTTACCTAAAGTTATAAAAGAGAGATCAATTGGTGGAGAGAACACACACACTTGTATTTCGACAGAGATAGGATACAAATAGAGAGAGAAATTCAGATAGAGGATTTAGTTGAGAAGGCGAAAGAGCGAGCAGCAAGATCATTGAGCTTCGTATAGTTGTGCCATCCACTAACACAGGAGGGTGTTGAGGTTTAGATGGGATTTTCCCAGTGATTCTACCGGGTACTGCATTCACCAGGTTTGGGTGAATTTTTAGTGATTGTAATGTTCCATATTTTATGATAATAAAATCTATATATGACTGTTGCACCAGTTTTCCCATCTTGGGTTTTTCCAGGGGTTTCCATACCCAAAATAATAGTGTCAATATTGTGATGTGATGTTGTGATTTATTTCTCAATTTTATATTCTGCTGTATACTATAAAATATATTCATATGTGGTTATCAGTTGATATTTTGCATGCATTGCTTAGCTCTAGTTGAATATTAAAGGAAAAAATACATGGTATCAGAGCTCTGCTGAGCTAAAGTGAAGAGATTTGCAATAGCAAAGATATATTAGGGGAATATCTATAGGAAGACACAAACCTAGACTTCCAAATGTAGGGTTTGATAGGTACACTTCACTATGGCCATCCAATTGAGAGTTGAGGATAGACTTCAGCGTGCTCAGAACTTTCCTACACGGAAAGAGGGGATCACAAAGATCGTGGACATTAGTGATGCTGAGGAGCACATTGACTCCACAAAAGCTACACCCACAGATCCAACAGATATGATATCCTGGAAGAAGATTGATTACAAAGCCATGTTGATTATCATGGATGGAGTGAAGTACCATATAGTCCCTCACCTTTCTGGTAAGAAGACCACATTGGAGATGTGGAAGGCTTTGGAAATTCTGTACTGGAGCAAGAACGAGAACTAGAGCATGGTGTTACAAGAGAGGATGTGCAACACCAAGATGACCAAGGGAGAAGGAGTGGTGCCTTATCTCACGAGGTTCACACAGATTGGGGATGATCTTGGAGCTATTGCCTCTAAAACTGATGAGGAGGAGCTAGTTCGGATAGCCCTCAATGGCTTCTCTAAGCCATGGGACACCTTTGTCAAATTTGTTGTGTCTAGGGACACTCTCCCTGATTGGCAGAGACTATGGGATGAATTTGTGTAGGAGGAGACCCACATGGGTCAAGGATAGGGCTCATCCAGCAGTGCCCCATAGATTGAGGATGAGGAGGCTCTAGCCCTTACAAGGAAGAGAAAGGGGAAGGAAAAGAGGAAGAAAGATGGTAATAAGAACCTTGACGTGTCAAAGGTCAAGTGTTTTATCTACTACAAGTAGGGACACTTTGCCTCCTAGTGCCCAGACAGGAAGAAGAAGAGTAACACTCAAATGGTTGGATCCGCAGAGGTGGATGAGTTCAGCAGGAACTTCAATGAGGAGTTTTGTTTGATAGCTTACATGGAAAGAACCATAGGGAGAAGCATATGGTACATTGACAGTGGAGAATATAGTCATATGACTGGACATAATATATTCTTCAAAGACTTGCAGTACGGTGGAACAAGGATCCACATTGAGCTAGGTGATGATGCACAGTATCAGGCACAGGGAGTTGGCACTGTTTCATTTAATAGGGATTCTGGAAAGCCCCTCAGTTTTCTTGATGTGTTATATGTTTCAGGACCGACCAAGAACCTTATATATGTCTCCACTTTAGAGGACAAGGGATATCAGGTGAAGTTTCATGACCATAGAGTGTTTATCAGGCCCAAGGGGTCAAATAGAAGCTTGTAACGGGTGATTGGAAGAAGGACCAGGAAAGTGTACAGATTACACTTTGAGCCTGCAAAGGCTCTAGTCAGTAGCAACAACAACAGCCAGGGTGAGTTGTGGAATAGGAGGATGGCACACTTACACCATGGAGCACTGAAGCATTTGAGACAAAAGGTTATTGGAGTTCCTCGGGTTTAGGAGGAAAATCATAACTAATGCAAGGGTTTTTCTTTGGGGAAGAACATCAGGAAGCCTTTCCCACAGATTGAGAACAAGTCTAAGGAGCCCTTGGACTTGGTGCATTCTGATGTATGTGGACCTATGAGTGTCCATTCATTTAGTGGTTGCAGTTACTACATAACTTTCATTGATGACTATTCTAGGAAAACCTGGATCTATTTCCTGAAGGCCAAGTCAGAGGTCTTTGAGAGGATTTGAGAGTTCAAGACTCTTGTGGAGAACCAAACAGGAAAGAAGATTTAGGTGTTAAGGATAGAAAAAGGGGGTGAGCACACTTCCAATGATTTCATGGAGTATTGTTCGGCTGAGGGGATCAAGAAGGAGCACACTGTGCCTCATACCACATAACAGAATGGAGTTGTAGAGAAAAAGAATGGGACTATGGCTGGAGCAACCAAGGCCATGCTATTTGATTAGGGATTACCACTATTTTTCTGGGCCGATTCATACAGGACTGCAGTATACATTCAGAACAGGTGTCCCCACACAGCCTTGGGGAGGAAGACACTGGAGGAGGTATTCATAGGCACTAGGCTATATGTGAGTCACATTTAGATATTCAGCAATGCCTATTATTATCATGTTCATGCTGACAATAGGAAGAAGTTGGACCCTTTTGGAGAGAAGGGTTTACTTGTTGGTTACATCGAGATTTCGAAGGCATATAGAGTTTACATTCCTGCTCGCAGGAGGATCATTGTGAGCATGGATGTCTAGTTTGATGATGTAACACCTCAGTTTTGACCCCGTTGCATTAGATGTATATGATGTATATATTGAAAATGATCATGGTGCAGAGCTAAAGGCCAAGGCCCCACCATTGATTGGCTATGCTATGTTTCGGGTTGAAATTGTCACCGATGGTATATCGAGGCATGCGGCATACATATCAAGTTTTTCCATCATGTAAATATGCATCTTGAATTAAATAACCCAACCAGCTCCTTTCATGGAAACTAAATTCAGAAGGGGCATGATTTTCACAAGGATAAGGGGGATGTCAAACCTTGAGCCATGAGAGAGAATCCATGTGTCACCACCATGTTTTGATGTTCCCATATTTCCTTGTTTTATCCAACCACCACCATTAAAAGCTCTGCTGTTAGTTGGGGCAGTTATGGCTAGGAGTGACTTGTGTGGCAGGACTATCAGTCCTTTTCCACACGCACACTCCACCAGTGGGTTGACCTCATGATGGCAAGAAAAAACCACCGCCATCACTCCAGCGGACTCTCCACTCTCTCCACGACAGTTCTGAAACACTCACACACTCCCGACTATGCCATTCTCTCCATAGTATGTTCATTCTCATGCACATTCATCTTTTTTGTTGATCTCATGCAGCCAGGAGGGGAGCCGCTTATCGGTTGTCATTCACATTTTTCCACAGAGTGGAATCTAGTGTGTTCTCCCTCTGTATTTTGGGGTCTGGCACAAGTTTCCCTCATGCACAAATTGGGAGACTGTATTTTCTTCCCTAGTGTGGTCTGTGTAAGTTTTCCCGGTGGCTTCGTTACCCAAGACAGACTGTTGTTTTCCCCATGTTGTGAGTTGTGTTTACTGATACATTTTGGGACTATTGTAATGCACTTGGGAGTCATTTTGGCCACGATAGGGCCAAGAATGACTCAAGATTCATTTCCCTGTCTAAGGTGTAACTGCTGATTGATTGAATGCATGCAATGGTTGGTCTTTGGACTATGTTGGGAGCAGGGATGGGGGCTTGGGTTACTTGATAAACCTAGTGTGTTTGGAAACCACACAGATAGAGCTAGAGGGATAACTTTCTCCTCCACCACCCCTAAATAGAACTGGAAGGGAAGTCAGGGCCTGAGGGACTGTGTAGCAGAGAAAGGACCGATTCCTTGTGTTGGGTGTGTGTGGGTGTCTTAGAAGCCAGGCTAGTTCTGGTGTAGGTGTTCCTAGCTCTGTAATGGGCTCACCAGCTTAGCGTTTAGCCTTTCCTAGCTCCTTAATGGCCTGATAAACCTGACCATGTTGGCTTGGTTGTCTTGTTGATGGCCTGATAAACCCAACTATGTTGGCTTGGTTGTGTTTTGTGTATCCTTGGCTAAGTGTAAGCCTGCTTGTTCCTTATTCCTCAGAGAATCATGCCCAGCTCAGGGGTGGCAGCATTGCTGAGAGATTAAGGAGCACACAGGCCTATGGTTGGGTGGAATGTTGCAGCGATGTAGCTAGTTGTGGAATGAGTTCTTCATAAGATAAGTAATCTCATCTATTTTACATCTGCAATCTTATTTACTGTTAATGATTATGATGAACATGTTGAATGCTTGTATGAATGTATGTTGCTTCCACTGTGTATGATAAATAATTGTATCTGTGTATGTTCTACTTCAATTCATTTTGTTTCAATATTTTATGAATGCATATGTTCATGGAGCTGGTAGCCCAGATGGTTAATGCCATGGTATCATCCTCTTCACCTGTTGGAGGGTCGGGGATGTTACAGTGTGGTATCAAAGCTCATGTTGTAGCATGGGCCTGAATGAGCCATGAAAGATGCAGTGATAGAGGCAGGATTTCTTTTTTCGTAGCAGAAATCAGAAGTTTATGACAGAAAACTTCTACAAAAATTTGTCTAAGTGTTTGAAGTGTCAGTTCGTCGGACCACTTAGTGGGACGGACTTCCAATGCAACAGACAGCTAGGCGAAAGCACACCTGACGGAGGACAGTTGGAAGAAAATTGTGGAAAATTTTCTAAGTTCTCATTGGCTATCAGTGGAACTTAATGGATGTGGGAGCCACAGTTTCGGCAAAAATCAGTCGAAGACCGTTGAAACACCGGCTCGATGTAGTGGAAGAAACGCCCGATGTTGAATTTTGGTGCCAATGAAATTTTTTTGTTCAGAACATCGATGGACGTCAACAGAAAATAGTTGATCGAGCACTCGCCGTTGTGGATGGCTAGACAACTACGCGTCCGACGGGTAAGGCCTTCGACCGCCGACGCCATAAAGAAAGAAAGTTTAAAAAAAAAAATTCAAAGGCCCAAAATTGTCGCCTATTGGAAGAAGATAGCATTTCGTGCATCCACCGTAGTGGAAGCCTAGAGCACTAGTCTTCCTGTTAGAATATAATCCGTCAGGATTATTGTAAATAAATAATTAAATAGGAATCTGAATAGTTGCCCGGGAAGGTGAAAAGGCTGGTTCTCAACCGCCTCATTGTAATCTATAAATTAATGTTTTAGTCGTGAATAGAATATCAAATTGGGAGTTATTACCAACAAGTGGTATCAGAGCAGAGCTGTCTGCCATAACTCCTGGCTGCTATTCTACTTGCCATTCCATTGCCAGACTGCTCCATCAGTCTGCCAGTGGAGTCGCATGCAATGTATGCGTTACTCCAGCTGCCTGCGTTTATTCTCTGCTAAAAATTTGTTGAATTACCTAACCCTAAGTTGTAACCATGCTCTCCATTCATCTTCTGTTGTTTATGCTGCGTTCTGTGATCTATTACTGCTGCGTTGAGTATATTTGAGTATATCTGCTGGTTGGAGACTGATATATCATATATCTCTTACTGGTGCGTAGGGCAGACAACCATATTGTGTGCCTCTACTACGATTTTAAAGACTGATCATGCCGCGACTTTATGTCTGTAATTCGTTGGAGTTTTTAAGCTCTTGAATGACTGTGCTGGAAATAATACTCGTGGGGATTACCTGCCTGTAATATTTGCTCTCTGCTTGTAATATCAGAGTCTTTATCTATATGATGTGTGAGATTAAGTATTGAATATGTTATCGCTGGTGTATTGATACCCCATTAAACTTGCTGCATCTGGAGCTGCGCAAACCCGAAGTGCATGTTGAGACTGGACAACGCGGTGGAGAAGATGAAGCACGGTGATGTATTCACGCCCTGCAGAATATAGTGCTGCGTGGGGAAGAGACAATGATTTGGAGATATAATGATGCATTCACTATGATAGATATGCTTACATGATATATGTTCTTGCTGCTTCTGCGATTGCGTTGGAGGCTGGTTGGTGGAGAGAAGTTACCTCTGGTGCCAATTTTCTGAGTAAAACCCTAATTTTTTTTTTCTGAGAAAGCTGCCTACGTGATGAGGCTGTGATTTCTGGAGAATGATGATGTATACATGCTGAGATCTCCGTTGAGATTGTTTGAAGATTAAAGACTGGGATTTGATCATTTAAGACTACATTGGAGACTTCCTGTGAAGGCTGCGTTGCAGACTACCTGGTGCTGGACGTTCCATGTTGGCTGATGAGTTGAAGACTGACTGCCTGGTGCTGCACTGAAGACCAGCGTGGAGTGAACCTGAAGAGATGCGTGGAGAGATTGTGCTAACTGCGTGTATCCTGAGCGTGAATCCTGTGCGTTGAAGACTGAAGTGTGACTGCGTGTTGAAGAGAAGACTGTCGTGAATGATTATGCTTGCTGCGCTGAAGACCATCCTGCGTTGAAGACTGGTGTGTTTGACAAATGATTTTGAAACTGCAAATACCTTATCCAGAAACCACGGTTGAAGTCTTAACTCTTCAGAGGCTTCCAATACAATATGATTTTGGAGCTTTGTTGAACTACAAACAAAATTTTGACAAGTGATGTCCCTTGGCACACCTGGTGGGACAGACTCCAACAGCTACCACCATGATCATGTAAAACTCCAACGCTAAGAGATGCGTTTTTACTACAAATGAAGCTGTGAAAACTTCATGTAAAGCTAACCGTAAGGTTGAAGCGTGGATCTCTCTCTCATGTGAAGAGACTACTGTGAACGACAGATGGGCAAGACCAGTAAGGTTTTCTTTTTTTGTTGTGTTTGTGTTTGATTTGCATGCAACTAGTGGGGATGGTCACTAGAACCCTAATAATGTATTGGGTGGAAGTAACAG
>LPNX011126518.1:245756-262538 GCA_001517045.1 Pseudotsuga menziesii | reverse complement strand
AAAGATACTTATTGCCTAATGTGATTCCTGACTGGAGCAAGGGTATCCTCATTCAAAATTTCAGGAAGGAGTGGATTGAGCCTTTAAGGATTCTTCAAATTTATGTGACCTGTGAAGGAAGATATTCATTTGTCTTTAAATACCACTTCAGGTTCCTGCAGCACATAATAGGAGTTTCAAAAATGAACTTGCCCTTCTTTTTCTTAAAAATCCTGCAGAAGATGTCGAGCAAGATAAAGCAGCAGGATGATCACACCTCCCAGTCACTTTTTCACCATGGCCTCATCAAACTGATTATCACCACAGTGTTGCAGCATGAGGGAAGGACTTGGGATTTCTTTTTGTTTTGGTCAGATGTTCATCCTGAAAAAGAAGATCAGCAACCAAAGATACAGACTGATAAGGGGAAGGTTATGATAAAAAAGCTAGGTCACTCAGTGAAATCTACAAGTAAAGATGAGGTCAAAGCCAAGAAGGTGACAGAGCAGGTAGCAAAACAGGTGAAGGATGACAGTCAGCTCAAAGTGGTTTCAGAGTACCCTAAAGCCAAGTACTCATTGTTTGCAGGTGAAGATGTGCAGCCTTGTTTGAAATCACCACCAGTAGCACATTCTGAGCAAGCTAGGACTGTTGATATAGAAAGAGCTGCTACTCTTGAAGAGGAATTACAAACTAAACCAAGGAGCCCTCTTACCATACTATCTGAAGATGAAGGTTATTTACTGGAGGATGAACAACAGATTGTTGAGACAGAGTCAAATACAGGAAACACATGAAGCACCTGCAAGAAACGAATGATGGATTATTCAAGGTTAATAAAGGGCTGGTAGAAAAGTTGTAGGATATGCATAAGCATTTTTTGGAGCTGTCAGAAGTTTCTAAAGAAGTCCTTAGCAGGAAAAAAGTTGCTAACAAGTACTGTGCAAAGCTGGAGAAGACTGTTGATCATCTACAACGGGAAAATGAAGACTTGCAGAAAAGGATAACTGCTATAGAGAGAAAGGATAAAAGAGCTAAGAAAAGGGCTCGAGGTCTAGATGGTATATCTTTTCTTGTGGAGGCAGCGAAGGAGATCTGAGGCAGTTTGTAGTTAGTGGTTCTTTAAGATAAATATTTTGTTTTTGGTTAAGAGTTTGCTATTTTTAGCAAACATGTAATTTTGTAAAAGTAACTTTTTATTTTACCTATTTAGTGACTCGATGGAGGTAGTTAGGAGGTGAAACCTAACTGATTTTGGGAGAACTTTCTTATTTAAATGAGTTAGCAAGACATTGTGAGGGTTCTGGATTTTGGGAGCATCAGGAGGTCTGCTAGCTGATTATACTTTCAGGCTTATTCAGTGATAGGTACTGTACTCTTATATACATTTACTGATGAAACTATGAATATATGACTCTTTCCTCTTCATTTGGTTTGTGTTGGCTTTATTGTGAGCTTGTTTAGCTTCTTAATTGACAAATTCAGTGCTGGTTAATGTGTATTTTCTGGTGTTGCTTGTCCATTATGTGTGAACTTCAATACAGACTATTTGTTGGATTTTTGTGATATACATGCATCTTTATCAGTTATATGTGTTTGATTTAGTTGTTGCTTATTTACTGAATGTAATCCCTGCATGATCTTGAAACTTACAACCAAAAACACATAAACAAAAACCCTAAACCCTATTTTGAATTGAGTTTTTTCTCTTGAGATTGTGTTGGCTTGTTCCCCTAGCCTTAGGAACAATTTCTGGCACAAACAAAAAGGATCGGTGAAAAATAGTTGATTGGTTTTTTGCCATTGTGGATGCCTAGAGGACTAAGAGTCTGACACCACAGTGGGATGACGTTCCAACCGCCAACAAAACTGTGATCCACAAAAATTATAAGGGGATTTTTGGCTGCCATTGCAGAATGATAGACCACTATAGTCCCGATATGCGAAAAGAATTAGACAAGCAACTCACCGATCGGAAGTCTAGATGTTTGCCTATAGAAATGGTAGGAAGATCACTTTCCGTAGTTGCGGCTGCAAAAAGGACTATGCACTCGATGCACAGTTATTTTGCTCTCCGATACAGATCGAAAATCTAGTTGTTTTGACCACCATAGAATCGGAAAAATAGTTGGGAAGAGATCTCAGCAGACTGTCCGTGGTCACAGAGCTGAATATGAAATGGAGAAAATTCCGTGTTTTGACATAATTGTTGTTTTATAAAATTTCCAGAAGAAAAGGTAAGTAGTTTTAATTTATGTGAATGTTATGCACCTAATAGTTTGCTGCTAACACATTTGCAGAACTTTAGATAACTTCCAAGAGCAGTACTCCAAAAAGAACAGTGTGGTAAAGCCAGAGGTGGTTCAGTCATGAGAACCCATGATGAGTATGATGCTCAGGATTCTTATGAGCGAGCAGAAGATGCCATGGGAGAAAATGTCCATAATGGAAATGATGACATAGAGTCTAATGGAAAGAGATTCCAGGGGACACTGTCCGAGGTTGCAGCCACCATGAGAAGTTTGTTCAAAGCCCAGGAAGAATAGCATCAGTTGAATGCTGCAATGTTGCAAAGTTTGGCAGACTTGCAAAGAAAGATAGACTTTGGATGAGGTACAGCAAGACCAGAAGGCAGTAAGAGCAGTACTAGGAGAAGGAGAAGGACTTCTAGTCGATCATCTGATTCTGAAGAATCCAGCAGGGATTCAAGTTCTTCTTCTCATAAAAGGAAAAGAAAGAGACACCATAGGGATCGCTCTTGGGATGAATTTAAGAAAGCTAAACCTCCTACATTTGATGGTGAGGTAAAGATTGGACAAGAGGATGAAGCTTGGCTTCTTGGAATAAACAAGTACTTTCAAGTGTATGACTATTTGGGAAACATGAAGGCAAGAGTTTCCATATTCAATCTGAATGGAAGGGCATGCATTTGGAGGGAACACTTCAAGCAAGTAAAGAGGATCAGTGAAAGGAAACTTAAGTGGAAATAGTTCAAGAAGTATTTCAAACAGAAATACCTCTCTAACATGTATTATGATGACAAGATTAAAAAGTTCCATGAGCGGAGACTGGGACAGGGGACCATGGAGGAATATGCAAATAAGTTTTTGGAGCTGTTGAGGTATGTATGATACATCAAAGATGAAAAAGTGAAGGTCCAGCATTTTTTGAGTGGATTATCTCAGTCTTACAAAGATAGAATAAAGTTTTATGAAACTAGAACTCTTGAAGAAGCAATAAGGAAGGCTAAGTATTGCTATGGGTAGAGAAAAGGTAAGTCGGATTACCATAAGGAATGGAAGGACAAGAAGAATGAGAAGTTTGACCAAATAAAGAAGGGTTTCAAACCTTCTAACTTCAGGAATCAACAAAAGCAGCCATCCCAAGCTGTGAGTAAACCAATTTGAGTGACAAGAGAAAAGCCTAAGGATCCACAACAGAATAGAGGGCCACTTTAATGTTGGAAATGTGGAGGACCCCACATGCGCAGCAATTGTCCACTCGAGAGTGAGAGTGCAAGACCAGCTTATAACATTCAAGAAGCAGAAAAAGTGGGTCAAGTAGCAAGGGCAGTCCCTAGGATTTATGCAGCACTGGAGGACCGCTAGGCAAATCACCAGTCAACTGTGGTTGAAGTAGCAGGTAAGATTGTTGAGCAATCTGTTTCTATTTTAATTGACCATAGTTCCACTCATAGTTACATTACTCCTAGAGTAGTGGAGATTTGTGCTTTTAAGAAGGTAAAGCATAGGAAATCTTGGTTAGTCTAGCTAGCCACTGGAACTAAGAGAAAGGTCAGTGAAGTGGTAGAGAAATGTCCATTGGTCATGGATGGATTGGTCACTTGTGTAGATCTGAATGTTCTACTACTTGGTTCCTATGATGTTCTCATTGGAATGGATTGGTTAGAAGCTCACAGGGTGAAGCTTGACTATTACAATAAGACTTTCGAATGCATGAATGAATAAGGGAACCTAGCAGTTGTGAAAGGTATTCCAAAGGTGATTTCAGTAAGGCAGGTTTCAACAATGTAGTTAAAGAAGTTCTGTAGGAAGGGTTTCCAGTTATATGCAGCTCATATTTTGGAGACATCAGGAGTCAAAACTCCTAGGTTGGAGGACTATCAGGTGTTACGAGAATTCAGGGACGTGTTCCTTGCTGAGATTCCAGGGATTCCTCCAAAGAGGGACATTGAATTCACTATTGAACTTGTGCCAAGAGCAATGCCAGTGTCCAAGGCACCCTACAGGATGAGTACACTAGAGATGCTATAGTTGAAGATGCAACTGCAAGAGTTGTTGGAAAAGAAGTATATCCGGCCGAGTGTGTCTCCTTGGGGAGCACCAGTTATGTTTGTAAAGAAGAAAGATGGTACACTCAGGTTATGTATTGATTACAAATAGCTGAACAAGGTTATTGTGAAGAATAAATATCCTTTGCCTAGGATTGATGGCCTCTTTGATCAAATGAGAGGGGAAAAGGTATTTTCTAAGATTGAATTGAGGTCTGGTTACCATTAGGTGAGAATCAAGGATGAAGACATTCATAAGACAGCCTTTAGGACAAGGTATGGACATTATGAGTTTGTAGTGGTACCATTTGGTCTCACAAATGCACCAGCTACATTTATGTGCCTTATGAATAGTGTCTTCAATAGATATCTGGATAAATTTGTTCTTGTCTTCCTTGATGACATTCTTGTTTATTCTAAGAATGAGGAAGGGCATGAAGAGAATTTGAGATTGACGTTGAAGTTGCTCAGAGAGCATCAGCTGTATGCGAAACTAAGCAAATGTGACTTCTATAGGGATAGAATTCAGTATTTGGGTCACATTATCTCAGAGGAAGGTATATCTATGGACCCTGAAAAGATTGAAGCCATTATGAATTGGCCTACTCCAAGAAATGTGACAGATGTAAGATCTTTTATGGGACTTGCAGGATACTACAGGAGATTCATTGAGGGATTCTCCAAAGTTGTACATGCCATCACTTCTTTGCAAAAGAAGGGGATGAAGTTCGAATGGACATCGAGGTGTGAAGAAGGTTTCCAGCAGTTGAAGAATCTTCTCACCAATGCACCTGTATTGAAGGTTACAGATCTAGAGAAAGATTTTGTGGTGTGTATCGATGCATGCGGACAAGGGCTTGGAGGAGTCCTTATGCAGGACAACCACGTGATATGTTATGAGTCAAGAAACATGAAGGAACACGAGAAGAACTATGCCACTCATGATCTAGAGCTTGCAGCCATAGTACATGCTCTCAATATGTGGAGACATTACTTGATGGGAAGGATATTTGAGCTCAAAACAGATCACTATGGACTAAAGTATTTGTTTGATCAGCCTACTCTAAATGCTAGGAAAGCAAGATGGCTAGAATTTTTATGTGAGTTTGATTTCAAAATCAAGCACATAAAAGGAAAAGAAAACAAGGTAGCTGATGCACTCAGCAGGAAGATGCAAGAAATGCATGTGGCATCTCTTAGTAGTTGCCAATCAGATTTGAGGCAACATATTGTTAATCATGCTACTGAAGAAGAATTGTATGAGCAGGTAAAAGACAAATTGCAGTAGCAAAGTCTTGAGAAGAGGTATGAGGGATATAAATTGGAAGAAGATGGACTTCTCACTTATAAAGGTAGAATTTATATTCCATATGTAGCATGTTTGAGGAGAGTTGTTATGGATGAAATCCATCAAGCTCTGTATTCTGGTCACCCAGGATATCAGAAGACAATTGCTACAGCTAGGAAGCGATACTTTTGGCCAGGAATGAAAAGGGGCATGGCTGAGTACATTTCAAGGTGCATGAAATGTCAGTAGGTAAAGGTTGAGCATCAACATCCAGCAAATTTGTTGCAGCCCTTGCCAGTTCCAGAATGGAAATGGCAAGTTATTTCCATGGATTTTATTACAGGATTGTTGATGACTTGGAGACAACATGATTCCATCATGGTTGTGGTGGACAAGTTGACAAAGGAAATGCATTTTATACTAGTTAAGTCTACACATAAAACTGATGACATTGCAAATATCTTCATGAACGAGATTTTCAAATTGCATGGATTGCCATAGGCAATAGTCTCTAACAGAGATGTCAAGCTCACTTCCAATTTTTGGAAGGGGTTGTTTGCAGACTTGGGTACAAAGCTAAACTTCAGCACTGCATACCATCCTCAGATAGATGGGTAGACAGAGAGAGTTAATCAAGTTCTTGAAGATATGCTTCGCATGTACGTGACGGACAAACCAACCAAGTGGGAAGATTACTTGCACTTGTTAGAGTTTTCTTATAACAATGGACAGCAGGCATCCTTGGGGATGAGTCTGTATGAAGCTTTGTATGGAAGAATATGTAGGACACCAGTGACTTGGGATAACCCAGTGAACAATATTGTACTTGGACCAGAATTTCTCAAGGAAATGGAGCAAGAGGTTGTAAAGATCAGGCCGAATCTGAAAGCAGCACAGGACAGACAAAAAAGCTATGCAGATAAGCATAGGGTGAATAGGGAGTTCAGTGTTGGGGATCATGTTTACCTCATAGTGAGGGAAAGGAAGAGTTCCTTGAAGCTTGGAAGTTGTGCCAAGCTGTCACCAAGATATTGTGGGCTGTTTGAAGTGCTTGAGAGAATAGGGCCAGTTGCATATAGACTTGCATTTCTTGCTAGCACTAGGGATCATAATGTTTTTCATGTTTCTTTGCTTAATAGATATGTACATGATCCTAACCATGTGATAAATTGGGATGTGATTCAGGTGGAACCCGAGGGAGAGTTTCGAATTGAGCCAATGCACATCCTTGACAAGAAGGTCACAATGCTCTGGAACTGAGCCATAGGGTAGGTAAAGGTGCAATGGGAGCACTATGGACCTGAAGAGGCTACATGGGAGTTGGAGGATGCCATGTGATTGGCACATCCATTTTTGTTCAATTCTACAAAACACTGAGGTGATACCAGTGTAGCATTTTGTTCAAATTTTGTAAAGAATTGAGGACAGTGCTATTGAAGGGGGAGGGGAATGTAACACCTCAGTTTTGACCCCGTTGCATTAGATGTATATGATGTATATATTGCAAATGATCATGGTGCGGAGCTAAAGTCCAAGGCCCCACTATCAATTAGTTATTCTATGTTTCGGGTTGAAATTGTAACTGATGGTATATTGGGGCATGAGGCATACATATCAAGTTTTTCCATCATGTAAATATGCATATTTAATTAAATAACCCAACCAGCTACGTTCACGGAAACTAAATTGAGAAGGGGCATTATTTTCACAAGGATAAGGGGGATGTCAAACCTTGAGCCATGAGAGAGAATCCATGTGTCACCACCCTGTTTTGATTTTCCCATCTTTCCTTGTTTTATCCAACAACCACCATTAAAAGATCTGCTTTTAGTTGGGGCAGTTATGGCTAGGAGTGACTTGTGTGGCATGACTGTCAGTTCTTTCCCACACGCACACTCCACCAGCGGGTTGACCTCACGATGGCAAGCAAAAACCACTGCCATCACTCCAGCGGACTCTCCACTCTCTCCACGATGGTGCTGAAACACTCATGCACTCCCGACTACACCATTCTCTCCATAGTCTGTTCATTCTCACACATAGGCATCTTTTTTATTGATCTCACGAAGTCAGGAGGAGAGCTGCTTATCGGTTGTCATTCACATTTTTCCACAGAGTGGAATTTGGTGTGTTCTCCCTCTGTATTTTGGGGTCTAGTGCAAGTTTCCCTCATGCATAGGTTGGGAGACTATATTTTCTTCCCTAGTGTGGTCGGTGTAAGTTTTCCCGGTGGATTCGTTGCCCAGGATGGACTGTTGTTTTCCCCATGTTGTGAGTTGTGTTTACTGATATGTTTTGGGACTATTGTAATGCTCTTGGGAGTCATTTTGGCCATGATAGGGCCAAGAATGACTCAGGAGTCATTTCCCTATCTAAGCTGTAACTGCTGATTTATTGCATGCGTGCAATGGTTGGTCTTCGGACTGTGTTGGGAGCATGGATGGGGGCTTGGGTTGCTTGATAAACTAAGTGTGTTTGGAAACCACACAGACAGAGCTAGAGGGCTAAATTTCTTCTCCACAACCCCTGAATAGCACTGGAAGGGAAGTTAGGGCCTAAGGGACTGTGTAGCAGAGAAGGGACCGATTCCTTGTGTTGGGTGTGTGTGGGTGTCTTAGAAGCCAGGCTAGTTCTGGTGTAGGTGTTCCTAGCTTTGTAATGGGCTCACCAGCTTAGCATTTAGCCTTTCCCAGCTCCTTGATGGCCTAATAAACCTGACCATGTTGGCTTGGTTGTCTTGTTGATGGCCTGATAAACCAAACTATGTTGGCTTGGCTGTGTTTTGTGTATCCTTGGCTAAGTGTAAGCCTGCTTGTTCCTTATTCCTAAGAGAATCATGCCCAGCTCAAGGGTGGCAGCATTGCTAAGATATTAAGGAGCACGCTGGCCTATGGTTGGGTGGAAAATTGTAGCGACGTAGCTTGTTGCAGAACGAGTTCTTCATAAGATAAGTAATCTTGTTGTCACGTCCCCATCCCTCACCCAGCGAAGAGGACGTGACGAACATCAACACAACTGAGCAAACAGCCCATGAAGATAAATCAGAGGAGATCAATGCTGAAATTGGGAGCTTAAATAGGCATCATAACATGAATGCCAAGCATACAAGAATGCACAGATGCATAATCCTTTAATTATACAACGGAAACAAACATACATTCCGCCATTGAACATGTTCATCATTTCAGATAATACAGTATATAAATTTCAGGGGTGAAGTAACCAGCGACACTTATCTTTTGATGAAGAATTCACCCACAACTAGCTACGTTGCTGCAACGTTCCACCCAACCATAGGCTAGCATGCTCATCAATCTCTCAGCACACTGCCACCCCCAAGTTGGGCATGATCCCTCAAGGATAAGGGTCAATTACAGGCTTACACATAGCCTAGGGGACATAAAAAACAAACCAACACAGCTGGGTTTCACAGGATTTCAACAGACAGGCCAAGCCAGCACAGTCCGAAGACTAACCATTGTACTCATGCAATTACTTAGCTGTCACAGCTTAAACAGGGAAAATAAATTTTGAGTTATTCTTGGCCCTATTATGGCCAAAATGACTCTTCAAACAAAATTACAACAGCCCCAAAGATGTAAGAAAGACCCTAGCAACACAGCCAACTACGTGGGAAAACAACAGTCCCGAAATGTATCAGTGAGCACAACTCACAGCAAACGTGGGGAATACAGCCTGTCCTGGGCAACAAAATCACGGAGAAAACACATAAATACCACGCAGAGGAAAGGGAAAAATACCAACTTTCGATAGCCACAGCACCCACGATTTCGCTGGGAAAAGAACAACGTGGGAAAACTCAGAAATTCCTATGCGTGAGAGGAAAAACGGGGGAAGAATCCCTCTGCGTGAGATTGCACAACAATGGAGGCCCTGTGTGAGGAGAAAACAACTTCGTTTTTGTCCGTGGATGAACAATCAATAGACAGGACGTGAAATTGCAGTGCGTGGGTGCTCAGTAACTCGTGGAGCTAAGAAAATGTCTACCTGAGACCAAAACCGCCCAGAGCCTGTGCGTGAGGAGGATCCAAAAACAAAATCGTGGTGAGAGTGAACAGGCCAGGGAAGAGTGCGTGAGGGAGAAGAATGGGCAGACGTGGGTGAAGTGGGCAGGTGGGCAAAGGACTGACAGTCCTACCACCCCACTCCCAAAGCCATTAAATGCCTCAACCACCAGCAGCCATTACTCCTCAGCTACCCAACAGAACTTTAAAGAGGTTGACAAGGGAAGATGGAAAATCAACAAGGTGACCAAACTTGGGTTTTTCCCCCATAACCAAGGTTTGACATCCCCCACCCCTTATCCTTTCGAAACCATGCCCTTTTCATTCAACGTTGCACTGCCGTAGCTGGTTGTGGTTTTAGTTTTAATTGATGTGCATGTTTACATGATGCCACATTAAAATGTGACGGATAGCACGACATACCATCGGCAATTATCCCCATTGCCGAAACATACACAACCAAATCGATGGTGGGGCTTTTTCCTTGAGCTCCTCACCACGATTAATTACAATATATACATCATGCAAACGGGGTCGAAACCGGGGACACTACATTCCCCTCCCCCTTGGAATAACACCGTCCTCGGTGTTCCATTACATATATACAATACATATACAATTGTACATCAAAATTTCAAAATTGCAGATCTGTTCCACGTTCAATCATCTACTTTGAACGTTCACGACCAAGCCTCTCGGCTTCCATGGACTTTTCCTATTGGTTCTCAGCTTCTAGTTGATCCCAAAGTCTAGGAACTTTACGGCTATTTCCTTCATCATGTTCCCTCATTGGACAGTCCTGACGTAAATGATGTCCTCCGCATCTCCAACATTTCACTGGCTGCTTCATCTTTACCTGCTCAATTTCCTTTGAGTCTTCATGCCTGGACCATTTCTTATCGGGTCACTTGGAAAATTGTCCCAATGCTGATCCACCTTCCTTTCCTTTGCCAATTGCTCCCAGAAGGCATTTCACCTCCCTTTGCAAACCAATAGAGTCTTGTAAAATCTGGTGGTTCATTTCGCTCTGCCTTCTCTGTATCTTGAGCATCTCCCCAAGGTTCTCTTGGGTCTTGGCAATCATTTGAAGGAGACTTCCAGCCAATTCCAACAACTTTTGATCTGCTTCCATAATCAACGTGCACCACCTGGTTTCACTTTTATCACCTGTGAAATGCACCATTGAAACTCTATCAGACCAAGCATAATATAGGCATCAAAATCAATTAGTTAATTACCCGATTGGCATGACAGTTCAAGTTCCATTAAGGAAACTTTCATATTTTTCATGCCTTTCCCCAACAAGCACATGAGCTCATTCATGTCCATTCGTGGGTAGGGAATTAACCATTCCAACATTCACAATTTACTTAAGTAAATACACACATTTTATTCTCAATCATACATGCATTCAACAGTCCTTTGTTTTCACAATGCATAAACACATATATATATATAATAAAAAGGCGAGAGAGAGCAGTAAGAGTTTTTCTCCTCTTTGTTTTGTTCCATCCTGGAACCCACACCATCATAGTGGCTTTTCACGCTCTCAGCCTCGTTCACTTCACCGTGAATGCTGGACCAATCCTTCTTGGTCGTGACACTCAGTGTCTTCGGTCTATTCCAGACCTTTAAACCATGGAGTCTCTCCACATGGTTTGTCTCGGCGGCTAGGACTCCCCCATCTTACTAGCACCTTTTTCATTACCACTCATTCCGAGCTTTCCAGGACAGTCACATGTCCACATGCACCTCTAGGATGCTCTCATAACCTTTGCTTCCAATGGTACCTACATTCAAACATTGAATAGATTCACATGTTTAGTTTATTCTCATTAGTTTTATCTTGTTCTAGAGATAAAAAATCATAACCAAATCATATACACATGTATATTCATAAGCAAAGTAATCTAATACTTATCTGTACTATGCATTTCCTCGTTCATCCACAGGATCCTGCTTCGCTTTGCAAGCCTTGGGATTGCCTATGGACTTAGATGTTAGGTCAGCACGCCGACTGCTCCACAACATCAAATAATTAATGTCCAGCTAGTACATAACCATGTCAACTGGGCTTGGAACTTTATTGTGACCATTTCCAGGTCTAGGATCTACTACGGATCCTTAGGCATGTCACAGCCCATCATATACTTATGTCAACAATGACACATACACTTATATCAACATACACTTATATTGACCATGACCCTTACTCTGTAACCCCTCACAACAACCATTTACCATTTTACCTTTACCTTTAGCCTGTCAACACAAGCAACACAAGCAATACAAGCAAACTCATCAGCGTTATTGCTCTTAAAACCATGATCATATTCCATATCATTCACTATCAAGTATTGAGACACCAGGAGTGCGTCCACTCCCCAAAGTGTAATCAATATTGAAAACCCTTTCATGACTCAACACCGGAAAGGTGTGCACCCATTCCCGGCGTGATCCATGCAGGCCTTATTAATACTCAAGCAATCGGTCATCATGGAAATAAATCAAAACATGTTCTGTATATGGAATTTAAGAATTAAACATTCATATTCATAGCAAGGGTTACAGAACACTTATCCATTTGCCGTCACAGTATGCCTTTATATCTGTTAGGAACCGTCACGGAGTTGGGAAAGGCCAAATGCTAAGCTGGTGAGCTCGCTGCAGAGCTAGGAACACCTACACCAAAACTAGCCTGACTTCTAAGACACCCACACACACCCAACACAAGGAATCAATCCCTTCTCTGCTACACAGTCCCTCAGGCCCTGCATTCCCTTCCAGTGCTACCCCGGGGTTGTGGAGGAGAAAGTCAGCCCTCTAGCTCTGTCGGTGTGGTTTCCAACACACCAGGTTTAAGCAAACCAAGCCCCCATCCATTCTCCCAACACAGTTCGTATCCACACATGTCTTACCGACATAACACATACCATCTCACTCATGTTATTACCAAACATGCAGTGCAGATGAGACATTCCAAAATGTCTATCGGCGTTTCACCCGAAACCCATTTCCAGGGAAAACCTTCACATGATGTTTGGATCTTGCAGGTCATCACACATGATCTTCCTGCAATGTGTACCCATGACACATTCATCAAATAGCCAAACAGTCAATCATTACCCGATATTACAATCCCAAATTGATTGTTCCATAACCAAGCAATGACATTAGAAATCAAATTCAATAAGAATTTGCAATTCTATCTACTACAGAAATTGACTTGCTCAATTGTGGGTTTCTTGCAAGCAGCATTACTATGCCCATTATAATTTTATGCTTACTATCATAACATGAATACCCACTTACCATGTGTCCCTCCTGACACAATCTCTCACAAGCCAACAATGGTTAGTAGTCGTCGGCACTTTCTTCAATTCGAAATCCACAATTCAAATTTAACAACCCATTATGCATATCAACTACTTTCACAACCATGAGACTTCTTCTCATAAATGGTAGATTCTAGCATTGGTCAGGGTCTTACCTCTCATTGCCATGCTCGTAATAATCTACCTGAAACATGAGTTTCAACCAACCAAACAGAATCTTATGCAAGCCAACAGTGGCTAATGGTTGTCAGCAATTTTCTCAAATCCGAAATTCACAATTCAAATTTTAACAACCTATTGTGCATATCATATGGTAGATTCTGGCATTGGTCAGGATCTTACCTCTCAATGCCATGCTTAAAATAATCTACCTGAAACATAAGCTTCAACATCCAAACACAAGCTTATGCAAGCCAATAGTGACTAATAGTTGTCAGCAATTTCTTAAATTTGAAATTCACAATTCCACTTCAACAAGCTCCTTCACATGGTAGATTCTGGCATTGGTTAGGGCCTTACCTCTCAATGCCATGCTCGAAGTAATCTACCTGAAACGTAAGCTTCCATCAACCAAACACTTGGTAAGTATGGATGCATATACCATCCCATTGCTACAACCATCACTGGAGCATTTGCAGAATTTATAAAATTCAAATAATTCTAGCTGTTAGTCAAATCAATATATACCAAAACTCATTTGCTTCATGCAATCATTATCATACTAGCATTGCAAGGTATAATCACATCATTCATGCAATTAAATGAAGTGGTTACATCCTCCTTACCTCACAGGCGTATCATTCATACCACCTTGCTCTTCAATAGAGCATTTCTGGCAGTCAACTGATCATGACTACCCTGCATTCATAACAGCCTTCGAAACAGTTCCAGAATTATCATTAATTCACCATTTCAGTCATTAGTTAGTCCGCATATCACATGCATTCATCTCAATGCATTCATGCCATACATCACAACATTGCACCTACACTTATGCAATCAGTCACTCACACCCTTCATATGTGTTAGAATATAATCCGTTAGGGATTATAATATTGTAAATAAATAAATAGGAATAGTTGGAAGCCGAAAAGGCTGGACGGAAGGTGAAATAAACCGTCACATGAATGTATAAATGAATGCTTAGCCATGAATAGATTAATTGAATCGGGAGTTATTACCAACAAGTGGTATCAGAGCTTGGCTGCCTGCCAGCCGTAACTCCTGCCTGTTGCATTTCAGCCCTGCCAGTCTGCTCCTTCAAGCTGCCTACCCATCGCCAGTCTGCCCTCTACTCTTCCCTCCTGCCATACATTGTATGCGTTATTCACATGAGTAATTCGTTTTTGTAGAGGGAACCCTAATTTATAGATGCGATTTCTGTGCTTGAAAACCCTAATTTTTACTGGCCGCCTCTTCATTCCCATCGCTCCTTTATATGTTGATACTGCTGTGTACGGTGGAGACTGATGTGGAATTTGGAGACTGTATCCGAGTTGGTATATTGTAGTGATAATACTTTGAGACTCCAGCTCTCAACTATATAAATCTCGTCCAAGTTCCATGTATTGGTACTCAAGTCATAAAAGCAAACTCCTAGTGTCACGACGGGATCATAAATACCAGTCCCAGAGTCATAACGCCCCCTCACTTCGATTCCAAAGACGTACAGTCTATTTTCAATGTGCTGAAACCCTTTAGTGGGATTTATTTTGAAGTAGCGGTTCAGTGAACGAACATCTGGTAGCTGTAACGCCGTCTCTCGTTCCAATTGCCTCTCACTATTTACGTGAAGTATCTTATCATAAACTTCATTTCCTTTTTACGTGTGATCCATGGAACTTTATTTTCTGTGAAAACGTCCTCCTAAACTCCACATATCTTCGCACCTTCACAACCATTGAGGATTGTAGTTCATTAGGACTTGAACTGCTTTCTCCATTTGAACCCAGGCCTGATATTAGGGTTAGGTGCTGAACCTTAATTCAGCCTTTCCCAAACATTGTTTACGCTCTAGCAACCATCTCTATCCATTAAACTATTAACTCCATGAACCGCAGTTTGTTTCTGTAACAATAGTCAATTTGATTTCTGCGTGAGCTGTGCTCTCATACTGCGTGGAGGCCCATGGAGCTGTGCTCTCATACTGCCTGGAGGCCCGTGAATGCTATGCTCTCATACATTTGCGTGGAGATTGTGAAGACTGCGTTGTAAAGAGACTGGAAGCTGCGACCTGTGCTGCGACCTGCTACACCTGCTGTGACCATCGAAGAGTGCGTTCTACCTTGTTGACACTGTCTGCGTTGAGTATGGATGCTGCGTGAAGAGACTGTTTTCACAGCGAGACCGCCTGAGTGAACAGACTGCCTGCATGGTGAACCTGCCTGGAGACTGCCTGCTGCCTGCGTGAAGAGCCTGCATTGGAGATATAATGCTTGCTGGAGATATTATGTGTTGAAGACTGCGTTAATAGCGTGGAGTACTGCGACCTACCATTGATCGTGAAGACTACGTGGGAAGAAAAACCCTAATTTGAAGCTGCGAGCTAGGTGTGGGACGTTTTTCTGTGAAGACTGGTCGTTAGAGACTGCATATACCTCTCTTCATCGTAGAATAAGGCGGTGATGTCTTCAAGTGCTTCTTCTACAGTACTTCTGACTGTAGAGGCGTTTTGACGATTTCTGGGACAAATCTGAACATTTGGATCATTGGCATGAATCTTGGCCAGGCACTTTCCAATTAATATGTTGCTTATATTTATAGAACCAACATATTAACTTGCAGGAGGAATTTGACACTTATGATCCCAAGGCACATTGGTTTTTGATGCTGCCATTCCTTAAGAAGAGGTCGAAAATCATAGAAATTGCTGCAGCACGTGATATTGTTTTTGCTTGACCCAATCTGGTGTTTGTGCAGCTTTTAGCAGGGAGGCCAACCAAAAATTAAAAAAAATATGCTACCTGAATATAAGCCCAGATGAAGTGATACGCAGCCTCTTTTACAATAAGAATAATGATTCTCTTATCACAGTGTCAGTATATGCATCTTGTATGAGTCCATGCGTTGTAATTGTTGACTGTGTTTATGCTGACTGATATATGCGTTGAAGGCTGTAAGAAGTATGTTAATATTGCTGTTGTCTACTTCTTGAAATGCTGCTGAACCTGTGGAGCTGTGAGCCTGTGTTGCTACAGCCTGTTGAAGACCAATCTCAGTATTCAGAATACTGAGACTGATATAGTGCATTGTGATACTGAGACTGATATATTACTCGTGATTGATATATTTTGTATATTGAAGAAGCTTGTGTATGTTCATCTGAAGCTTGCATTGTATTCACCTTGGCAGAGACTGTAGACCTGCAAGGTTATTATTTTTTCTATTTCTCTTTGTCATATCAAGTTTATTATTGTAAATTACACTAACAGTTGTAAAGATGCACTCTTTGGCATCTAGTATTGGTGCCGCCCTAGCTGGCAAAGACCAATCCAAAGACCCTTCCAAGGGAGATTGCAGCAAGAGAGGACCAGGAAGAAGAAGAAACTTCAGATGCAGAAGGGGCAGAAATAACTTCACCAAAAGATAAGACTTGCAGTGCAAGCGTTGCAGAAAGACTGGGCACACATCAGATCAGTGTTGGGCTTCGTGGGACTCCATCAAAGACAAGCACAACCAGAAGAAAGATGACCAAGATGCTAGTAAATCTTTTGATTCTTGTATTGTTGCACATTGTAATCTTGGATTTAATGAAATGACTTCTCTTTCATCTTATAAAGATTGTTGGCTACTTGATACCGGTGCAACATCACACATGACATTTAGAAAAGACTGTTTTGAAGAACTAAATGAAACAATAGATCG
>LPNX011126518.1:147765-243241 GCA_001517045.1 Pseudotsuga menziesii | reverse complement strand
GGATTATAATATTGTAAATAAATAAATAGGAATAGTTGGAAGCCGAAAAGGCTGGACGGAAGGTTAAATAAACCGTCACATGAATGTATAAATGAATGCTTAGCCATGAATAGATTAATTGAATCGGGAGTTATTACCAACAATATGCATACATCCATTGCATAACTACAAGATTCATAAAATATTTCTAATGCATATCCATTCATGCTATCTTGCATTCAATATACCGTGCATGGCCTAACCATGACTAATTCATATAGGATGCATGATTATAATAAATGTCATCAACATATATGGGCATGACACCTTTTTTTATATATTCCAGTATCCACATGGTATGAGGTCTCTTACCTTTACCACTCCTTGGAATTTGTCATAAGCAAACTCTTACCTGCATGGGTCTTACTTACACCCTTGACATGACCAATTTGGTTGGTCCTTGCAGGAGATTGCAGAACTTGCTCACCAACTTTCGTTATGGACTCGTTGCCTTATCCCTTTCTTCATAGGGTTGCTGGTCACATCTGTTAGCATCAGCAACATATTCATCCAGGTCCATGTCATCGTTGGTTTTGCCACTAATTTCCAATATCAAAACAATGATTATCATTAGTGGTTCATTATACATATATATATTTTCCAATATTCTTACCAATCATGCAATATCCTATGCATGCAATACATATCCTCATGTATTTCAAGCATAAACTTAGGAAATGTAACATAGTTAGTAAGACAGGGTTTTTTTTAAGAAAAAAAAAAACTTCCCTTTTCAAGTCTTTCATCCTCGCATGGAACTCCTTTTCCACACAGCAACGGTTGACTTCATAGTCCTTGCTGCCCCTAGGCATGCAATTGTCCAGATTTGTCCATTTGATAGCAGCGGCCATCATTAGCACTTTGCTGCTCCATGCTTAGATGTTGGTGACTTATCCTGGTTCCCCACTAGATAGGCTTTCCAACGCCTATTCACATGCGTCATTCTGACCTCGGGTGTGAAAACCACACCACTTCTAAGAATAAAGACTTTCACCAATCCTTGGCATTTTATACACCACTGCATTTTGGTTTGAAATGCTAACTTCAGCCACCTCACTTCCATGGCACCATTCGTCTTTTATGAATTCTAGATTCTACAAGAATGACTGTCTCAAGGGACGACAGGGGTCAAGGGGGCTTGCCCCCTTGTGGCTTCCCTGCAGTGGCAGGTCGAGGGCAGCGCCCTCGTTTTTTTTTTTTTTTTGTAAAATATTGATTTTCGCACAATCTGGTGCATAAGATCACTGCCTCCTTTCTCATTTTCAGCCTTGAAATTCCCCTGAAAAACAGCTGAAAAATCCCTCTGAAAACAGTTGAAATCGGCTAGGAAACCTCACGGAAAATCAAAATTTCTCCCTTGCAGAATCGGCTCTCACTTCATCTATCCACCCGACGTATCGGCTCTTGGAACAATCATCACATCCGTTGAATCGGCTCCCAAACCAATTTCGCAGCCGCAGAATCGGCTCTCAGAAGCTCCAATCCTTTCGCAACAACGGCTCTCGAAAGCTCCAAACCTTCCGCAATGTCGGCTCCTTGGAAGCTCCAAGCCTTCCGTAACTTCCGCTCTTACTTGGAGAAATATCAACGTCGGGCGTCGGCTGACTCTGAAATCGGAAGCCAAATGACTTTGGCTTCCACAACGGTGGCTCAACAAAGTCCGAATCCTTCCAATTCGTGAACCAACTTCGAGACTTAACCTTTTGACGTGTCGGAAATCGGAAGACTTAACCGTTTGGGCTTCCGCAATGGCGGACGAAAAACTTCACCAATTCGTCCACAACGGGGAATGCCCACTTCACCGGCTCTTTCGATTTGGCACTTAGAACCACTTGACAGTCGGACCACTCTCCCTCCCGATTTCTCCAACACTTAGCCAAATTTTAAATCTTTTTGCGGCATAAGCGATCGGACGGATTATGAGTCGGATGCAGAATCGCTTCACCATCTGCAACGGCAGATGGGAGACTTCACCAATCGTTCCGCAACAATGGAAGTTAACTTTGCCAGTCCTTCCCCAACGGAGGAATTCCACTTCCTCCAATGATCCGACCGCTCAACACTTAGACCATTTTTTTCTGAGTTCGTCTGCTCACTGTTGTTCTGCTGGACATAGAGGGTAATTCTGCCCTCTATCAGCGGCTCTTTGTTGGCCCATAGAGGCCCATTGTTGTAACCTTCGCTCTGATACCATACTGTCACGTCCCCGTCCCTCACCCGGCAAAGAGGACGTGATGAACATCAACACAACTGGGAAAACATCCCATGAAGATAAATCAGAGGAGATCAATGCTGAAATTGGGAGCTTAAACAGGCATCATAACAGGAATGCCAAGCATACAAGAATGCACATATGCATAATCCTTTAATTATACAACGGAAACAAACATACATTCCGGCATTGAACATGTTCATCATTTCACATAATACAGTATATAAATTTCAGGGGTGAAGTAACCAGCGGCACTTATCTTTTGATGAAGAATTCACCCGCAACTAGCTACGTCGCTGCAACGTTCCACCCAACCATAGGCCAGCGTGCTCATCAATCTCTCAGCACACTGCCACCCCCGAGCTGGACATGATCCCTTAAGGATAAGGGTCAATTACAGGCTTACACATAGCCTAGGGGACATAAACAACAAACCAACACAGTTGGGTTTCACAGGATTTCAACAGACAAGCCAAGCCAGCACAGTCCGAAGACTAACCATTGCACTCAGGCAATTACTTAGCTGTCACAGCTTAAACAGGGAAAAGAAATTTTGAGTCATTCTTGGCCCTATTATGGCCAAAATGACTCTTCAAACAAAATTACAACAGCCCCAAATATGTAAGGAAGACCCCAGCAACACAGCCAACTACGTGGGAAAACAACAGTCCCGAAATGTATCAGTGAGCACAGCTCATAGCAGACGTGGGGAAGACAGCCCGTCCTGGGCAACAAAATCACGGAGAAAACACATAAATACCACGCAGAGGAAAGGGAAAAATATCGACTTTCGATAGCCATAGCACCCACGATTTCGCTGGGAAAAGAACAACATGGGAAAACCCAGAAATTCCTGTGCGTGAGAGGAAAAACAGGGGAAGAATCCCTCTACGTGAGATTGCACAACAATGGAGGCCCTGCGTGAGGAGAAAACAGCTTCGGTTTTGTCCGTGGATGAACAATCAACATCCAGGACACGAAATTGCAGTGCGTGGGTGCTCAGTAACTCGTGGAACCAAGAAAATTTCTGCCTGAGACCAAAACCGCACAGAGTCTGTGCGTGAGGAGGATCCAAAAACAAAATCGTGGTGAGAGTGAATAGGCCAGGGAAGAGTGCGTGAGGGAGAAGAATGGGCAGACGTGGATGAAGTGGGCAGGTGGGCAAAGGACTGACAGTCCTGCCACCCCACTCCCAAAGCCATTAAATGCCTCAACCACTAGCAGGCATTACTCCTCAGCTGCCCAACAGAACATTAAAGAGGTTGACAAGGGAAGATGGAAAATCAACAAGGTGACCAAACTTGGGTTTTTCCCCCATAACCAAGGTTTGACATCCCCCACCCCTTATCCTTTGGAACCATGCCCTTTTCATTCAACGTTGCACTGCCGTAGCTGGTTGTGGTTTTAGTTTTAATTGATGTGCATGTTTACATGATGCCACATTAAAATGTGTCGGATAGCACGACATACCATCGGCAATTATCCCCATTGCCAAAACATACACAACCAAATCGATGGTGGGGATTTTGCCTTGAGCTCCTGACCACGATTAATTACAATATATACATCATGCAAATAGGGTCAAAACCGGGGACATTACACTTGTCTATTTTACTTCTGCAATCCTATTTACTATTAATGATTATGATGAACATGTTGAATGCTTGTATGAATGTATGTTGCTTCCGCTGTGTATGATAAATAATTGTATCTATGCATGTTCTACTTCAATGCATTTTGTTTCAATATTTTATGAATGCATATGTTCATGGCACTGGTAGCACGGATGGTTAACGCCATGGTAGCATCCTCTTCGCCGGTCAGAGGGTCGGGGACGTTATAGATGGGGACAGGGCCTTGCAAAGATCTATGGACTTACCGAGAAATAAATAACCAGCACAGGGGTCGGGAGTCAAGTTGGAGGAGATAGATGTACAAGTACATGTATAGACACACAACACATGTTCTGGTGGTCAGAGGGAGTCAGGTGGACATGATCCTTCAGTTATTGACTTGAAGGATGAGCTGCCACTGGAGACAGGTATCCAGCAGCCACAACAGGTTGACACTAGACCAAGGCCTAAGTGGTTTAAATACACAATGTCGGATTCCAGGAAAGTAGATCCTCCATAGACATCTTTTAGATGGAGTGTACCACCAAAGAGGCTTAGTTTTATGGCACTGATGATAGAGTTGATTAACTTTGAACCTTCCAGCTTCAGGGAGGCTACACAAGGGTTGTGATACCTTGTGGAGAGAATCCACATGAGCAGAGACATGGTCAAAGTATGAGAGACTATTGATACTCAAGAAGAGTTATAGTATGGACTATCAAAGAATAGTTAAACCTCTCAGAGAGGTAGCTGGGATGCTGTAGTATAAAGAGAAGAATCAAGGAGAAAGTGACTAGACCTTAAAGAACATCACAGAAAATGGAAAGCTCACAAATAACTTCTCCAGATAGTAGAAGATTCAATAAGTTAACAAATGATGAAGAGTGAAAAGAAAATATAAGATTCAACATTACACATTTGTTGTATAATGTTGTAAGTGATGGATTTAAAATCCATGGTTTCTAGTTCAGAGAAACTTTATCCTGGATTGGATCCAAATGTTGCTACTATGTGTAAGTAGCTGGTTGGTCTTTGAGCATACCTGTTGTATTTTATGCTTTCTACTAGGAATATGTTTGAATACCTTTGAGGTACATTAGAATATTCTCTTTATTGTGTTTGTTACATGGCAGACCTATTTTGATTATGTTATCCATATATTGTCTTAGCCTGAGATAAGCTAAGTGTAATTTGTGGCTAGTACTACAAAAGATAAGTATATTATGCCTAGAAATATAGAAGTAAGATGCATGTCTAAGAGTACTTCAAAGAAAAATGTGTTTTGAGGACAATACTACTTGTTGAGGAGTAGTGTAGCCTGGGAAGCTACCTACTAGGGTGAAATACTTGATCCTATAGTCGTTAGGTGTTAAATAGTCAAGCTTCCTAGAATACCCTATATGTGCGTCATGATAAAAATACATTGAGATGAAGTTTTACTTCATTGAATTCATGGTCATATAAATTGAATTATAGTACATAGCTACTGATGAGAAGATTACAGATTTGTGACAAGTTTCTATCTGTGACGAAGTTCTAACACTTTTGAAATAAGCTTGGTATGGAAGGAAATTCCTAGTATGGCAGAGAATGTCTCCCTTATTGAGAGGGAGTGTTGAGATTACAACATCAAAATTCATTTTGTGGTGTTGTGATTAATATCAAGATAGTATATTACAACATCAAGAATCATTTTGCGGTGTTGTGATTAATATCAAGATAGTATACTTGTGACTAATATCAAGTCTTACAAATATCCTCATATGAATAAGGTGGTGATGTTGTAAAGCTTGTGCATAATATAAAGATGAGTCATGTGAGTAATATAAAGCCAAGTCTTGTGAGTAATACCAAGGAAGTAGACTTGTGAGTAATATCAACTTCTATAAATATCCTCATGTTGTGATATGGTGTACTTTATTGTGTAAACTGGATATACTATGTGATGTATGGCTAGTCATGGTGAATAGGTGCTACAAGTATCCTTTAGGGATTAGCTACCCATGGAGAGATTTACTTTAGCATGTGACTATATGACCTGAGGTAATGCATATGATAATAGGTTCGGAAACAATCTTGAGTATGATTTGATATAGAATTAATGAAAACACATATGGTCCATACAGAGAAAATTAATATGAGCACAGAGATGGAGATAATTTGAACTTCCCACGTATGTCTCCAAGTGAACTTAAATTAATAAGACATTAGTTGAGTCTCAGTTGTGGTCAAACAAGTTCAGTTAGTTAAGGAATCAACTCCTTAATTTATGCAAGTGGTTGTTGTAGATGACATTGATGGAGAAGCACTTGTTACATTCAGTTCTATTACATTCTATTCAATTCTACTTAGTTCTATTCAATTATGTTCAGTTACATTCAGATACATTTAGTTACATGCAATTCCATTGATTTTAGTTTAGTTCATTCAGTTAACAACTTAGTTAGAGGCAATTAAAATCAGTGAATTAATGGGGCTGCATGGTTGAAGATGAGGCAATGTTCTCATTATTAACAAGTTAATGAAGCATGAAAATATTCTCTACCTTCATTGTATGAACTAATTTGACTTGTTATTAAACTTTTATGCACTTGGAAACATTATCACAGTGTTCCATTTGTTATATTTTTAATGGTTATACAATATCTAAAACACTTAGAATCATAACATCATAGCCATAAGCAAATGATCATTGAAAGAAAGACAAATGCAGCAACACAGGAGAACACAAGAGAACACAAATATTTTCCTCGAGGAAACCACACAGGGAAAACCCCGAAAAACTTCCTCAGTATAGAATTCAACTAAGATAGTGTAAAACTTCATACAACAACTTCCTCCTTTCTGGTGTGCTACCACTTATCTCTCTTGCTAAGAACAACTTGAGTGAGTGAGTACAAATGAAGAGGAGCGCCCTCCTATTTATATTATTTTGTTGACTTGACCTCTAACTTGGTGGGGTAGACTTCACTAGCTGTTTGAGCCTACATGTCCAGCTGGACATTATAAATAGCATTTATTATATTGACACTTGGGTAGTATTTCCCCAACTTACAACAGAGAGTTTACCTTATGACTTTTACATGACCAATTACATCAAGGACATCTCTGAATGGAGGAAGAACATCTCCAAAGGAGAACACGACAAAAGTACAATACAATATCTTCCAAAGTTACAATATTTTAACACTCCCTCTTAACTAGGAAGGTACTCTACATCAACAACAACCATCATTTAAACTGTACAACTGACCAGTGAATCTCTATATGTCATCGAAAGTTTTGGAATGTCATCATACATCTTCATCAACGATATCAACTGGATCATCTTCCGTAATCTTAGTATGTAAATACTAAATCATCTTATATATGTGTTGGATCATCTACTATCAGTATCATCTTCTAGATCATCCTCTGTAGTATCAGTATGTGGATACTGAATCATCTAAATGATCTTCTATAGCATCAGTATGTAAATACTGAATCACTTTCTGTCACATCAATATATGAATACTTTATTGTCTTCTGAATACTGAACCTTCTTTTGTAACATTAGTTATGTGAATATTGAATCATCTTCTGCCATACCAGTATGTGAATACTGAATCTCCTTCTGTCACATCAATATGTGAATACTAAATCTTCTTCTACCATATAAGTATGTGAATACTGAATCTCCTTCTGTCACATCAGTATGTGAATACTGAATCTTCTTCTACCACATCAGTATGTGAATATTGAATCTTCTTTTGAAACATCAGTATGTGAATACTGAATCTTCTTTTCAATCATCTACTTTCCAGCATTGGTGCTAAATCCTCATCTTGTAACATCATCATCTAAGCAATCATCATTTGCATCTTCATTATGTGAATACTGAACTATCATCATCTGTATCTCCAGTATGTGAATACTGAAGGCATCATCATTTGTATCATAAGTATCATCATCTGCATCTTCAGTATGGGAATACTTGAAGCATCATTATCATCTATATCTTCAATATAGAAATAGTGAAACACCATCATCTGCATATTCAGTATGGAAATACTGAAACATCATCATCTATATCTGAGACATCATCATCTACATCAACAATATATAAATACTGAAACATCATCTATATCTTTAGTATGAGAATACTAAAACATCATCATCTGTATTTGAGACATCATCATCTGCATCAATAGTATATAAATACCAAAAAAATTTACAACTTCGTTAGAATGATAGTGCTAAAAACCAAATCATTTGTAATGCTAAATCATCATTTGCATTACCAACATAGAGATGCTGGAACACCATCATCATCAACACAAAGTGTTGTGACTTAAACTACATTAATAACACAGGGTGTTAAGACCACAATCATATCAACAACAACACAAGGTGTTGGGACCACAACCATATCAACATCAACAGCACAGGGTGCTGAGACCATAATCATATCAGTAAAAACACAAGGTGTTGGGACCATAATCACATCAACATAATCAACATAGGGTGTTGGGACCAAAACATTATCAGCACAAGGTGATGACACCACAACATAGACATAAGATGTTGGGACCATAACCACGTCATCAGCATAAACATGTTGAAGCAACATCATCATCAACATCAGTATAGAAATACTAAAATTGCCTTGGAAATTATTTCAACAATCAACAATCATCAGTGTAGTAACACTGAAACTTCAACAATCATCAATCATCGGTGTAACAACACTAAAACTAACTCAACAATCATCGGTAAAGTAATACTGAAGCACACATCTCAGCAATCATTATAACAATACTGAAGGAATCATTTCATCAAGCATCTCAGAAAGCATCAGTATAACAATACTGAAACAATTGACTCAACCATCATCAAACCATCTTAGCAACCATCATCAGCAATCATTGACAATCAACAATATAAAAATACTGCGACAATCATCAAGCATCTTAGAAGTCATCATAAATCAACAGTATAGAAAGACTATGACGACCATCAAGCATCTTAGCAGTCATCATCAATCAACAGTATAGCAATACTTTTACAACCATCAACAATCAACAGTATAGAAATACTGAGGATACATCTTTCCCTTCATCTTCTTCGAAGCAGCTTCATGGTGAGTTATCTAGTAGATCCATCCAGGAATTTTGTCTAACTTACTAACTCTTTCAAGCCAAACAAGCTAGTTAGATAGATGGATCTCCCTAGGGACCTAACAATCCTTGTTTGGCTTACTAACCCTTTTGGGCCAAACAAGACTAGCTAAACATACTAATCCCCCTAGGATTGATAGGTCTTTAGTCTGGCTTACTAACCCTTTCAGGACAAACAAGCCTAGCTAGATGTACCCTCCTCTAGACTGACCTACCCACCACTGCATCCAACATCTGTTGTCACTCCCTCTTTCGAGAGAGGTCCTTTTGGACTACACCAATCTTGTCTCGAAAGTATTAAAACTTTACATGAGCAAGAGGCTTAGTCAATACATCTGGTACTTGTTCCTTGGTGTGAACATACTCGAACTTTACAACTCCCTTCAGCCACATTCTCTTCTTGTACATCTGCAATTGCATCGTACATTTACAACTTGCATCATTCTTCTTTTGTGCATCCGCAACTATATCATACATCTGTAACTTCATAATTTCTTCTCTTGTAGGTGATTGCATACAATCCTTCCTACAAGTCAAATACAATTGTTATTATTAGAAAATTTTCATAACATATTCAAAATGACAACTTCCAATGCATAAAGATGTATGTAATCATGCAACTATTTCTACTAATGCAACAATCATCTAAGCCACTTACCCATCACCTAAATATTAGTAGTAAACTACAAATATTCTACTATACATTTCCTAAATCTAGAAACATATCGTGTACACATATTTGAACATCTGAATATATAGGAAATGACTATTCAAATAATTATCTTTGTTTGTTTAGTAGAATCCATCTTGATTTCTGTCTTCCTGAATTACTAGAGTCTCTGTCAAATGTGTTCAACTTCATCGTCTGATTCTAAAGGCCCGTTCCTATCTTGCTCATGATTGGAAATACTGAGCAAGTATTCTTACACCATAGATCACATAGAACTGTGTGTGTCTTACTAGTGTATCTCCTCTTATCCAATGATGAAATGGATAAGAGTATAATATTCATCTTCATTGGTATAATTCTTCTGGATCATATTGCTCATCACTTGAGGAATATTTACTTGATTTATTCTTAGCTACAATATATTCATCCTTGGTTGCATTTAGAGAAACAATTTGCTTTCTGCAATACGTTGGAGTACATAGTATTTTCAACTCAATCAAAGTCATCATACCTTTGCGGTACCCTTTAGGTACCACACTATTTTCTCTACATATTTTACTTGGATAAGTAAAATTTCTTCTGGATTTCATCATTATTTTAATTTCAAGAATCATGTCAAGATGCTCGAGCTTTGAGATATATGATAGTCACTGCCTCTTAGGTGGAGAACCATCCTCCCTCTGCATATGTATTAGGACATTGGGGTGACATGCAGTCTCTTATGCTATTAGTCTTCTTTGTATCCATCTATGTCACTAGATATCAGGATCCTTCATCTCAAACTTGGTTGCAATTTTTCTCTCGTCCTTTATAGGATTCTATCTTCAACCTTGTAGTAAAGTTTGAGATCTCCATCACTCTAGTTGATCCTCAAGTTTCTCATGTGACTATATGCGCCATCCCATGGGTGCCTACTGAGTTTGTACAGATCCTTCTATACATAGGTGGTTCTCTGTAGAGAGTCTCAAACTATATAGTTTGCATGACCTGTTCTTTTACTTTGATAACACCAATTTTCTAGTATAACATCCATTACTAAAGACATGTGCCTAGCACCTAGAGCAATGTCTTTCCATAAATGAATCTCTCTTTTGATAGAACCCACAAACCTTGATTCATATCTTTTGATAGTTCTATCGGCGGTATACTTAGTTTTATATATTTACTTGGAAGACTTTACAAAACTTCTCTTCATGTTTCAAACTCATATCCAGACATCATTATGTATGATCGACTGGTACTTCTTAGATCATATCATCCTGACATTCTTCCTTCTTGGGACATTCTTTTGCAAGGTGTCCTTTCTCATCACAACCGAACTATTGAGTTGTGAGATGTCCATCTATTCTTGGTGGGAATGTTCTTCCTTCTCCTTCTTGGCATGGGTTGTTGGGGATTGATTGTCATCTCTTCTTCAGCCAATCATGCATTTGTTCATATGTGATATTCCTACTAGGACAACTTTCTCATCTGGATTTGGAAAACCATTCAAAGTTGTAATTTATGCTTTTTCTTCTTTGTCATTGTCTTTAATGACTTCTAATTGCTCCTTGAGATGAGGTGTTCTTGTGAAGTAATCATTGAATATTTTCTTCACATTATTTGAGTTTATTTTCCAATGTCATCTTCATTCATAATGTTCATTGCATCGAACATATCCTTGGGAGTCTTCCAATGGAGGTAGAAATTCTTCATCTAGATCTGTATCTTCTTCTTTGACATAGTTCTTCATGGAATGCTTGTTCAAGTATGGTAAGCACTCTATAATTCCATGCTTAGAAGTTCTCGACTCTTTCAAGCTTGTCTTCATGCTTGGTAATGTTTGTCGTTATGAAAAAAATGAGAACCTCAAATGGAAGAAAAGAGAAAGAAACTTACTAGTGAGAATGCTTCAACTTAATGTTTGCTTGAAGGATATTTTGAAAGACTACTTCTGGGGGACCTAGGGTTTGATAAAAAAACCATAATTTTCCAAATTAAGTATCTTTCATATCTCATTGTATAGAAATATGCGCCTCCTCAAGGAAAGCTTAGCAGTATAATTATTTTCCCAAAATTGTGGACGGAATTGCAAAATATTTGATGCCCTAGTTTCCTTTGGCAGCAGTGTTAGGTCAAAAAAATGAAAGATCACAGAATTTGAAACTTCTTACATAGAGATATGCACCTTCCTTGGGATAATTTGATGGTCCTCCTTCTTCAACTGATTGGTGGATGGCAGTGCTTGGAATAGGAAGCCCTAGGTATTTTTCCCGGTTTCTTCTGCAGTAATGACTGATCTTGTTTCTACAATATCTACAAAATTACTACTCCTATGTTTCTGAAAATTCACACTAAGGTAGCCTCACCTTATGTTTTTCCATAACCGCATATTAGAGCAGAATTAGTTTCATAAATTGGTACTTATGCTAATTTTACCAAGGTGACTTATTTCAAGACTTTTCATTATAGAGAACTTGTATGTGATTCCCCGTGTCACCTATTCATCTTCAGGGTCAAAAATTTTCACCATAGAAGCTACAGTCCGTTCACTTTCTGAAACATCTTACGAAATCTCATTTGGACATTCCTATCTCGAGATATAGAGATTCTCCCTAGGTCACCTGTTTAAGGTTGAAATATGGGAGAGGCTAGAACCCTGAGGTTGAGGAATCATATATCCTAAATTATAGCAAATATGAGACTGCAACATTTACAAAAGGTACATCCAGAATTTATCTTCATCTTGTAAAAGTTTTAGCTCCTGATAATTCTCCAATCTCAAGATATGGAGAATTTCCCAAAATTACTATTTTTTGTCTTTTAAGGTTTTCAATAGCTGTAGTTGTAGCACTGTTTTGGCTACACAAAGACTTATTTTAGGGTAGATCTGATACCATGTTAAGATTTTTAATGGTTATACAATATCTAAAACACTTAGCATCATAACATCATAACCATAAGCAAACGATCACTAAAAGAAAGACAAATGCAGCAAAACAAGAGAATACAAGAGAACACAAAGATTTCCCTCAGGGAAACCACAAGGGAGAAAACCCCGCAAAACTTCCTTAGTATAGAATCGACCAAGACAATGTAAAACTTCATACAATAGCTTCCTCCTTCTTTTTGGTGCACTACCACTTCTCTCTCTTGCTAAGAACAACTTGAGTAAGTGAGTACAAATGAAGAGGATCACCCTCATATTTATATTCTTCTGTTGACTGGACCTCTAACTTGGTGGGGCAGACTTCACTAGCTTTCCAAGCTTACATGTGATCCATTGTCCAACTAGACATTACAAATAGAATTTATTATATTGGCACTTGGGTACTATTTCCCTGACTTACAATAAAGGGTTTACCTCATGACTTTTACATGACCAATCACATCAAGGACATCTCCAAATGGAGGAAGAACATCTCCAAAGGAGAACACAAAAAAATTACAATTGAATATCTTCTGAAGTTACAATATTTTAGCACCATTTGTTCTCTACTCTCTTGTGTTCTTAAAAACAAAATATGTTATTTTGTTGTAATCATTATCTGTCCATTATCAACAATCCTCTAAGATTGTTTGATGGGTTTTCTATCCTTCGAATCAGTGGAGGGTTTTCCTAGGCTATATCTTGTTTTCTATGGTTTGATTTATTTATGTCTTTGGATTATCGATGAGATTTATTTACACTGTAATTGTGGATTAAAGATTTAAATTTAAAGTTTACTCATATATTGTCAAACACTAGTAGTACCATACCTATTTCGACAGCTTTTCCAACATTAAATAAGACAACAATCACCACAAAAAGAAATTGTCTTGACTATGTTGACATAGGATACTTAGAAATCACTTCCCACTAACGGAGGATACTAATTTCAGAGTGCAAGGAAAATATAAAAGTATAATAAAAAAAACATAGTATCAAGGATTGACATACCATTTCACCAAATGACTAGAACAATAACAACAACTACAGTATTTTCACATGTGAAGGATTTAGATGAAGAGTTAGATGATTTTACAAAGTAATTAATAATTAAATGAATAAATGGTGGAACAATGCTAACAAAAGACTCAAACTTTTGAAAATGAGTAGGTAGATGTGTTAAAAACTTGCAAAGTAGAAATTGAATAGGTCATTGTTCCCCTAGTAGGATGACAACTTGAGAAACACCTTGGAAGGACTGAATGTTTGATTGGGTCCACACTAACATGATTCCAACAATTCCTTGACCAATAACAACAAAAACAAGATAACTATGAGACTAGTTTACTCATGGAAAATCAATTTAATTTTTTTGAAGAAACATACAAGAAACTTCAAGAATGTAAAGTTAGTGCAACTAGGTCATGATGGTGTTTAGCAATTGGTTTTCATACTATTATAAAAGTTTGTGTTGAACTGTAGAATATGGAAACCAACCTCTATTTATTATATACAAAGAAGACCTTGGAAAACCCAAAAGCTAGCAACATTTTCGATGAACAAAATATTATGCAGAAACATCAAACTTTAGATTTTCAAAAGAAGGAACACCAATGGCTACATGAATATAATACAATGCAAGGAGAAGTGAAATGATTGATGAGTTGGATATACAAGTTGATGCACTCTACAGAACTATAGTAGTAGTACTTCAAAGAAAAACTACAATGCATGAGATTTAGAACTTTTGGAAGAAAAACTAAATTGCGACTATATGAATTGACCACAACCAGTAGAAGAATCCAACTTCTTTAGTTAATGACCAGGAATATTTTGAGCAACACCTTTACACTTATGCACCTGCTATAGTTAGGACTTATGTTGAATCCACTTCTCTTGGAAATACATCCACATTGCAACAACCATAAAACTCTTGAAATTTTGTATGTAATTTTTTCTGAAGTATTACATCTCCTTGGTCTCTTCACGATGAATGAGAGTACTGGGGTGGGGAAGATGTTGAAAGAGCCTACCCAATTAGTCGACTAGGGCCTCTTGATAGACCACCCAAGTTTCAACATAGTCTAGTCGAGTTGGTTAAGTTGAATGCCAAGTAGTTAACAATTGTAACTGTCTATCTTATTGTATATCATATATTTGTAGGTTTTTCATCCATGAAGACACTAGAAAGATTATTACCCTACATTGTACAGTATGGAATTCTTATATAATATAGTACATGTTGTTGGTGTGACCATTACTTCCTCTTTAGTCTATTTGTGTATGTGTGTTCTCGTGTGTTCTTATATGTTTGTAATGTGCTACTAGTAACATCATGTAATACCACATATTACAGCAAGATGTTTAATGTAATTTTCTTTTCAAAGGATTATTTTTTTTCATTATTACTTCAAATGTTATAGAAATATTTTCGGGGAATTACCATGGATTTAAAGTAGAGATGGTTTCTTCTTTAAAGTTGTGTTTCCTAGAGTTTAACCCAATAACCATGATCAATAAAAAAACCTTAGCACCAGTGAGAATGTTGAATCTCCCCACCGACTTATTGATTCTACAAGTGTAGTAAAAAACTAAATAATGCATTAAGAACATGTATTCACTCAAGTGAAACTTAGATTCATAAAGGTGTAACTACCTATGTTCAAATTTATATTAAGCTTTACTAAGCAATTGTAGTCAGTAAGATAAAATTCATTTTAAGTGGGCTAATTATTTAGCAATCTAGGTATTGGATTAGAAAAATATAACTTTTATTTCATGAAATGCCATTAAACATATACTTTTTAGTATTGATATCAAACAACGCTTATGACGTCCAAGTAAAAATATTAAAAAAAACATAAAAAAAAACTTAAAACATCTTCAAATTAGTTATCCTAGTAAAACAATTCAAATTAGTTATCCTAGTAAAACAATTCTTGTATAGGTACACATCCCTCCCTCTCATGGCGGGCATATAGATATGCCTTCAAATATCTCTTTGCCTTCAAAGTAAATAGTCACAATCATACCCCCACAGGGGTGATGTAGTGACTTCATAATTCCAAAAACTAATATTTGGAGACGAAATAAAACTACAATCCACCTTGATATATCCAGGAGTATAATCTCAAAAATTCTTCCTTCACCTTTGATATATCCACGAGTATAATCTCAAAAACTCTTCCTTCATCTAAACTCCCATCAATGGAATAAATGTATGCCCATAATAAGAAAGGGAAAGAGACAAAATCGCACTGTGTCAAGTAAGCATCAAATTACTTGTAAAGTGTAATTCATATCTATAGTAGTATCCACAAATGGAATTATTTACCGTAACCTTGATTTAGTAAAACATTACTTATAATCCATGTTGATGCAATGGAATCTATCATAATTAAAAATAAAAATTTGATTGCAAGTAAGTATGCATATAATTTTGGAGGAGGCTGATATCTACAAAGAGCACGTTCTGCTCAGTCTCCGTCTTGAGATTGAAAGGGTGGTTGAGGGGTTGTGGGCCGAGGTGAAATCCATGCCACGGGAGAGTCTTCACACGGAGGTGGCAGAATGGGTCTTGGACCCTGGCAACACCGTTTGTCGAGCCTCGGCATACGATCATATGCTTACGACTTATTAGGTAATAGTTCATCTGGTAGGGCACTCCGCGGCGGTGCAGGAAGCCAAGAGAGACGATGATTTAGAAACTATGCCCTTATGGAAGGAGCATAATTTAGAATGCCATGCTATGCACTAGAATCTCGACGTCCTCGTGGCCCAGTTAGGCTTCCAGTTTCACCCTGTTGATCGTCGAGCCCTGGAAGTTGCTAGACCTTGGGAGAGGGGCATCAGAAGTGATATGGTGGAAGCAGGAGGACCCGTGGATTCCTGGAATGAAGTTGGTCCCATGCAAACGATGTCGGTGCTCACAACTGGCTCCCAGCAATCAGCTGCTGTGATCCCCCTGGCTGCAGTTCCTTGCTGGAGCTCCTATCCTCCTGGTCGGATATGATTACCTTCCTCAGTTCTTGTTTTTGCCAGGTTTCCTTCTATGTCTCTATTTGTTCGACATTATATAGCTTAGGTAAGCGTAGTCCTACTATTTATGGGAACCATGCAGTCAATCGGGATCCTTGTGGAGACAGATCCTTTAATGTACCAATTTTGATGTGGGTGGGGAAGCAATGTAACGGTGCCAGGAATTATGGTAGGAATGGTTGTAAAAGGGGGGTAGGAGGCTTTGGAAAAACTCTGTATTTTTTTGGCAAAACAGACCAAGTCCAGTCCCGGACTGGGTTTCGCTGGGCTGGACTAAGGCCTCCATGCTTTTGGGATGGCCTTAGTTGTATTTCGATATATAATTTGGTTCCTATATAGTAATACAAGTTTTATTTTAAAGAAAAGTATGCATATAATTTTGGTAGAAATATAATTTATTTTATTTATCAAAAAATGATAATAATAACATGATCTACATTATTGAATATGTTAGATTGTAATGATGGTCTGGTTACCATCCATTGAGACCTCTAATGACCTATTTGAACTTTACACAAAAAAGTCATTTAATTTAATTATGTGTTTTTAATATCAAATAACTTGACGATAAAATCACCAACCTCACTTTTATTTTCATGGGCTATTAAATATACATAAGGAATGGTTAAAAATTGCAATTAAAAATTTATGCAAGTTGTACACTTCAAAATAAAACATTTTCTTCTTCCCCATTGAAATTCTAAACTTTACAAACTATTTCTTCCCATATCGTTTTAGATCTTTTCCACCTCTATATTTCACTATAAAGCTCACCTAAGTTTTTTTTATTTTTTTATTTTAGTAATATTTTTTTATTAAATCTATCAATTATGAAGAGACTATTTTTTGTCTTCTTTCTTAAAGTGTTAATGTAAATTTTATTAGATTTCCATAAAATTTGGTTAAGTTATTTTTAATAGTATTATTAATGCTATTGACATCAAAGGGAATTATCTTCCATCATCCTCCAAACATTGGAGCCAAGAAGTAGCATCCCTAGTCCATAGTCTTTTGAACCTTGAGTATCATTCATTAATGGGAGAGGGAGACATTTTTTCCATTTTATCCATCTTACTAAACAAGTATTGTATCATAGCTCTAGTTCTTATTAGTGGAATACAAGGCCATACCAGAAATATAGGGTAGTGCATATTCTTTTTAATGTTGTTGGAGAAAACTAAGGAATTAGAAAGATTAAAAAATATGGATAGTTATTCCAATCAGAGGTGTTGTCACAGAACTCTATTTTAGCACTTAAGAACACCATAGATAGAGAATACATTGAAATACATCATTCACACATTACATTTTGGTATTGTCATTCGATCCATAGGATCATTCTTTTATAGCTCCAAGATATAAGCAAATCCCTTGAATAGAGGAAGAATCTATCCACATACTTGGTCCATAACATATAATGACCTCCTTAAATGCTTTCCTATTTGTGTCATAGTCGATGGTTCTGTTTTGATACCCTATGTGGTGAGTGTAGTTAACTCCTCTATTATTTGTTTTTTTAACTAGGTGATAGTATAGTAAGCTTGTTAGTTGACTAAATAATCGAACACTTAGTTAGGTCTTCTTGTCGACTATCAAATATTGACTTTATATCTCTAGAACATCTATATGTGTAATGAACTAGCATAAACTTTTGTTTGATCCAACCTGCTACCCCTGTCAAGAAAGCACTATTAATGGAGATTTATGAAATAAAATTACTTCTATATACCCCTCCCCCCAACCCATAATCGCAAATCCTTAAGTCGTTTGGAAGCATAGTATGAATTTTTGCAAACTTAGATTTTGATAAAGGATTCAAAAAAATATCATCAATGTTATAATCTATTTTGTAAGAAACAAGATTTGCAATGAATTCTTGGATAAACTATCTCAAATATTAAGAATGAAGTTCTACATGCTTCATCTTAGTGTGTGCAATATGATGTTAACAACCTATTTCACACTCTAGATATAAAAAAATATTAGTCACTGAATCAAATGATAAAATTAGCTTGTCCCAAGAGCTATCAAATACATACTAGTTCTATGCTAGCACTAACTTCACCAAAACACTCAACTTATGTGATCCAAATTAAGAGCAACATATAATTTTTGTATGACCAAACCAAGGGTCCTACACCAATTCAAAACACATAGCCAAATGTTGACTTCTTATCATCACCATCCTTGACCCAATTAAAGTCAATGTAACTAAAAAATGGTTATGTGGTATTAGTGAAATATTTTATAACAAGTTGAGAAGTTTCCTTGAAATAAAAATAGTTCTCTTCATGGCCTTCTATTGGATTTATCAAGGATCCTACATAAACTAATTGACCAAAATAACAACAAAGGAAATATTTGGTTGACTATGAGTTAAATCAAATAGACTACCAATTAATTTTGAAAATGAGTTGCATGGACTCATAGTTAACATAGTCCACTGTCAACTCCATTCCCAATTGAAAAGGTGTAAAACATGATTTATAGTTGTCCATGTTGAATCTATGAAAAATATCCATCACATACTTATGTTGAAAAATAAAGATACCATCATTCATATGGAAAACATGATTTCTCAAAAAGAAATGAAATATGCCAAGGTTAGTCATTCCAAAGGTATCATCCACTTGTTTATTGAAGTATAGTATCATATATACATTTTTACCAGTGGTGACTAAATCATCTACGCATATTAAAACAATTAAGATTTCTCCATTTACATGTAAAACATAAATACTATGATCCAATTGACAATGTTTGAAAGGAATGATGATAAAAAAATGATCAATCTCCTCATAGGAAATCCCAAAGGTTTGTTTCAAACCATATATAACCACTTATACTATGAAATGAGAACTCGACACAGTTCTCATTTTTCTCTCTCCTAATTTTAGTAGCTATTATTACCTTCGTTTCAAAAAGGGGTGATACCAGTATCATACATTTTCATTTTGAGGCATTTTTTTGGGCCTTTGAATCACCTTTGTCATAAAATATTTTGAATTTATATTTCAAGTGTGTTTTCTAGAAATTTAACAAAATAACATACATTTAGAAGCAAGTTATAATGAAAAACATATACATTTTGCAATTTTTTCTTTAAAATGAGACATTATTATGGAAAAAATAAGACATTTTTATTGACAAATTTGTTAAGAAATCTATAAAATAAAAACATTGAAAACCATTTTCAATGGAATTTGAGAGATATTTTGTATAAAAATGATATTATTTTATATTATTTTCCAAAAAGTGCCAATTCACATAAATTCAAGAAAAACTATACCACATATTTGTAAATAACATATTAAAAAGTATATATATAGAATTTTTATTTCTAAAATAAAATTTGATAGTCAAAACATTACTAACATATCTTATCAAAAAGTTGTCAAATTTAACATTTTCTTCAAGACATGAAACTAATGAACAATATCAGGGTGGCCAAATTCTTCATCGAATATGGAATTTTCTCAGCTTGGCTTCCTCCAGGAACATTAATGTCCTGTTCCATTGGGTCTTCTATGTCTGCAAGATGCCCAAAGTGCTCCTTCCCAAACATCCCTCCTAATGGGGGTTAGGCTCTTTTGACATCTTTGCCACAAGTGTTTCATTAAAAATTTAAAAAAAAGTATATTAAAAAAATTACATCGATATTACACTAAATAAATAAATAACCCCCAAAAATAACAAAATTTTAAAACCCCTTAACCTTAACATCAACATCACTTAACAAATAATTAAAAAATTTAAACACCCCACATTACAATTAATAAAAATAAATAAAAACATAAAACCCCTAACTCCCCACAACATTACATTCAAAAAACCATTACATTAAACCAAAAAAAAAAGTGATGTGAACACTTTCTTTATTTATCACTGCCACATCACTTGCACAACTCATTGAATAAAGGAAAAAATTATTTAAAGTGGCTGCAATTTTAGGTGGAAGCATTTCCTAGGCTTTTTAATTTTGTCATTCCTTGGAAAATGCTATTACAAGTTACTATACAATGCACACATCCATTCAATGCCATTGATACAAAATGATACCGATACACGAGTCCGAGAGAATAAGCTTGGAATAATTCAATGAAACAAACTACTTTTCCTTTCGCTTCACAAAAATGATGATTGAAATACCCTCACTGTTGTTTGGAACCAACGACATTACTATAAAGGAGACAAAGAAGGCAGGCATGCTTGTTGTATCACAAAATTGGTTGACCACAAGAAATACACTTGGAATGCCAAACAGTTTGGTAAGTCATAGGTTAAGTTCATCCACAAATGTGTGTTCTTCTGAAACAAGAACAACAACATTTAATTGGGCACTATGACTATCAATAGCGGTCTCAGCATAACCAGTAGAACCTGAATTCAAAGCAGAAGATTTGGATCATAACCAACATCCTGAGCAGCACAAGCACAATTACCAGTATCATTTAAAGCAGCAGCCTAACAAGATTTATATTATCGTTCTAATTCTGAGCATTCCAAAAGTATCCCACAAGCTTCATTAGAACCAGCAGCACTAGCATAATTATTCCCAGCCTAAGTTCCCGTAGCAGTTTCCAGAGCATTTCCATAAGCTGTTGAAAGAGCGATATCCCCAGGATCAGTTGAACGAGCATCATTTCCAATAGCAGAATGACCAACACAAGCCAAATCCTAACCAGTAGAAGCATATCGCACCACTGGTAAGAGGCGGGTGTTTGGTGGCCAAGCGAGCAGAGATCCGCTCCCACCCCCCTTCACTACTCTCAATCAACCATTTGCTAAAGTTCTTTCCAGACCTGTATTGGTGGCATAACACATAAAACGTGAACATCAACGAGTTTTATTAGACATTGATTTTCTGTGTTGGAAGCAAATGAACAACGCGTCAACTGCAAACAGTGGGAAAGTGAAGGGAGGAGGGAGCAGAGCTCCGCTCCCTTTGCCGCCAAAGGACCGCCTCTTACTGGTGGCGCGATTCTGAGAATCGCGGCACCAGTAAGAGGCGGGCCTTTGGCAGACAAGGGAGCGGAGCTATGCTCCCTCCTAAGTCTACTCTCTCTCCTCATTTCATGTCTCGATGGGGGCTTGGTATGACGGGTTCATTGTGGCACGATGGGGGCCAGCCTCGGGGTCCGTCAAGCCTCATGTTCGTCTATCCTTGTGTCATCAAGCCTCATGTTCTATGGCAGTTGACCAAGATTCATAAATAGATCCAAAGCTAGTTGTTTACCTTAAACCAGATCCTTTCTACCTTACCTCTGGTTGAAGAGGCAAAATTTAAAACCGATCAAAGTCCAAATACACAAACACTATTTATAACCAAAAAGATTAAAAATAGTAAATATACAGTTTCATTATAAAATGTGAATATACACAAACCCTATTTATAACCAAAAAGATTAAAAACAGTAAACATACCATTTTTGGAGCAGTTTCCAAATCGGCTGCAAAAAGAATTCTTCCAACTAAATCCGTAAGCTGATTTTGCTAATGGACAATTTTTCTTTTTATAAGCAAAGAAAAAAAAACAGTTTTCATACAATTGAATTCCTTAATTTTTTAGCTTTGCTCATAGCCTTTTTACTATTCCTTTAAAATAATATGGAAAAAGAATGTCTTTTAACTGAATTTTTACATTTTTATAATAGTAATAAATTAGATTAAGGTATTTATTATTTAAGCTATTATCTTTTATAATATTGTAAATTAGATTTAAATTGAAATAAAGAGTTTCACAACCAATGTTTTTTTTAACCACCTAACTATTTGACCATTCCTATCTTAATGCTTAATCAATTTAAATCTAATTTAAATTGATCATTCAACCAATGTGATCATTCAACTGAAAATTTAATATAGATGTGTGATCATTCAACTAAAAGGAAAAGAAAGTGCCTCTACAAATGGAAGTAAGCCTCCATCAAGTCCTCAAAGAAAAATCAAGCCTCCAAACAACGGTTCGAAGCAAACTTATATATTAGTCCCATTATGTGCAGCGCTCTTCAAACTGTCTTTCCTAGTTCCATTGTAAATTGAGTGCAGGTAGTAAAAGGCCTCTTCTCATCTTGCCGCTCCATCCGATTGGTTAGTCAGATCACTTCAATTTTGAAAGTACATAAATAAATAAATCTGTATAGAAATCGTTGCTTTTGGTATCAGCATTAAGCCACGTTATTTAAATATATTGTTGTTAAACAAACTTATTAAAAAAAAACTAAAATTTAGACCTAAAACTTAATTCTTAATAACCCTTGATTAATACATTATACTAATAAACATAAATAAACAAATATTCTAACTTGAAACTGTAAAATATCTTAAAACCCCTAAAAAGATTATGAGCTTCAAATTAATTATATTAAAAAAAAACATAATATGTAAAATTAAACCTAAAAACTTTAAAAATATTTAATTACAATAAATTTATAAGAAAAAAACATTTAAATTATATATTCCTTAACACTCTAATTTAAAAAAAAAAAAACATATTCTTATTAAAACTAAACTATAATAATTTATCATTCACAAAAAATTTAAATAATTCTTACCCCTATTATATAATAAATAAACTCTTGCACTTAATAATAAAACCTTTTATAACTTATTAAATAATTTTGTAAAACTTATTAATACCCTTATAAGAAACTCTTAACCTAAAACTATAATAATTCTTACCATTATTAAATAATAATTCTTACGCTTAAATAATTAAAATTTTATAACTTATTAGGACATTTAAAACAAAAACATAAACACATAATTAAATGATAAATCTTGACTCATGGTCGGCACACTAACCAGTAACCTAAAAACCGACTCAACATTTTTCATAACCTCACGAATATTAACTAATGAAACCTCAGGTCAGAAAAGGCAAGGGGAACATCTTCATCATATATCTTGATGATCGGGTGAACTATTTTGCCCAAAACATCAAGAAACTCAAACAATTACCACAGGATTCCACATTGCAAACATGTCCACCTATGAAAGCATTAACAAAAATACCTTAAGCTAATTTGTCCACTTCAATAATGTTGGTATTCATAATTGAAACCCAACTTTTGTTTTTTTATACATTCTATTGTGATCCAAAATTGGTCACAACATGGATGAACAAAAAGATTCATATTTCTAAGTTAATCTTTGAAATCAAGTTGAATAACACATGTCCTATCTTAGCCATACTATGAACTATTTTCTATTGAATTAGATCGAGTGGTGCATGTATTCTGTTGTTATCCCAAGGTAGTTAGGAGGAGTCAAGGTAGAAGGTTATAATTTTTTTATAATTTTTTTAATGTAATGTTGTTGGGGGATTTAGGGGATCATGGGTGGTGTTTTAAATTTTTTAAATGTAATGTTGTTGGGGGTTTAGGGGGTTAGGGGCGGGTGACAGGTGTTTAATTTTTTTTTAAATGTAATGTAATGGGTGGGGTCAAGGGGTTAGGGGTTTAATTTTTTTATTATTATATCAAGTCATTCATCTCCAGAGAATATAGATTCTGACGGGGTGTCAGAATCCATGGAAGAGTTTTGAGTAATTTCACATGAAACATTTTAGATGTTTTTTATTAGTATGATGTTTGTAATTGAAACTCTGAAGGAGTTTTTGATAATTTATATGAATAATTTGTTCTTGTAGGGTATAGTATATAATTTCATTATGAATCAAAGCATAATTTCTTTGATTTTACATGGTTAGAGTGGCGAAATTATTTATGAAATATTAGTTTTTGTTTATTATGCAAGTTTCAAAAAACTTGTAATTTATCTCTTGAAGAAAAAAACGTTTTTCCAATTTAGGGGTTGATTTCAAAGTTTTTGTAAACAACAATATGGGATGTTTAGGCAATGGATCTATTTTTTACCCCTAAAAAAAAAACGTGTATACTGGTATCAACACTTTTCTATTTGGGAGGTGTTTTTGGTGTTTTTTATGCAATAATCATCGTTTTTATGGTTGGAGTTCTCGTTCTTAGTATGAAGTTCTCGTTTCATAGTATAAGTGGTTATATGGATTTATTCCATCGATAAACAAGATTAGAATCCTTCTCAAAACCAAGGAATTGCTCCATATATATTTATTCATTCATATATCCATGAAGATTATAAATTTTGGCATCCATCTAGTGTACCTCCCATCAAACTTGTGTAGGAAGTGAAAGAATAAATTAAACTAAGTTCATCATTGCAGAAGGAGAAAAATATAGAATGTAGTTTATTCCTAATTTCTAAGAAAAAACATTTCCAACCAAACTATCCTTATGTAGTTCAACAACATTGCCAACACTTTTATTTGTTATTTCCTTATTGTTGAGGAACTAAATATTGGGTTTTATTCTTCATTAAAGAACAATAAATTATCTATCCATAATTCTTTCTTGTTTAGGTTGATCATGTACATCTACATATCTATGTAGATCACATTCCATTAGAGAAACACTACCTCACTGGTTTTTACTTCTAGATTTACTTTCATAGGCATTAATATATCCTAGATAATCTCTAGAATGCTTAATTTTCTTAGAAACCCATTGGGGTAGACAAGAATTTTTGGATGAAGTATGTCTTGTATAGGTCGATTCAATAGAGGGATTCTTGTGGTCACCAAGGTGGTAGTTCATTACATTTTCATTTAATGAAAACAAGCTGAAGCACATAGGTGAGTCAATTATTTAGTACAAACTCCAAAGTATAAAATAATAAATATCTTTTATACCATAATTTCAAAAGGATCGTTGTGAAAGTCAAAGAAGATAGGTGAGTCAATTTTTTAGTAAAAAATCTAAAGTAGAGTTTAGTATATATTGTTTCTATCATAATTTGAAAAGGATAATTGCTCATCAAACAAGAAGAAGAGTTCAAAATTATAATAAATGAGGTTTACTCATCAAAGACAACATCCCTTAAAATGATGATATGTTGTTTGACTAGGTCAATTAATTTGTAGGCTATCAACTCTTGAGAGTAACCCATCTTGATGCAAAAATAAAGTTTTAATTTCATCCAATTTCTTCGTTCAATTGTTTGAAACAATAAATAATGGAATACATCCAAATGTTCTATGTTTATTAACTCGACTTCAAAATTTTAATAAATGAGGTTTACTCATCAAAGACATTGATATCCCTTAAAATGTTGATATGCTGTTTGACTACGTTGAACATTTTGTAGGACTCCAACTCTTAAGAGTAACACATCTTGATGCAAAAATCATTTTTTTCATCCAATTTATTCCTTCAATTGTTTGAAACAAGCATCCATGCAATATATCCAAATGTTCTAAGGTTATTAACTCATGGTTTTCCTCCACCACATTTTCAAATAGGAGTGATTTTAAGGATAAGTCTAGTTGAAATAAGGTTCAACAAATAGGATAACATATATCTTTTTTGCAAACTCGATTCAACAATTATTTTTCTTGAATAAAACAACATGCCATTTTGACCAAGGTATGATTTTTTTTTTATGCCACTCCATTCTAATAAGGTCTGTGGGGTACAAATATTTTAAAATAAATTCAATGTATGTGATAGATATATAGTTTTCAAAAACTATACCAACATACTACCCACCATTCTTTAATGTTAGACATTTGTTTACTTGACCATATGGATTTAAGTTAATTATTTAAATTACTTGATATTTTCAAAGACATGAATCCTATTCTTTAAGAAGTATACCAAACTATACCTGAAGAAATCATCAATGAAGGTTAGTATATATCTTGCATGTACTATTGATTGTTTGTTAATGTAACATAGGTCAATTTGCACAAGTTCCAATTGATTATTTATCTCCATGCCTTTATGCTATCAAAGGGAGACTAGTGATTCTTACCAAGCACACATTCTTCACATAGTCCACAAAGGGGGGACAATTTGGGTAGTCCAACAACCATGCCATATTTCTCTATTAATTTCAAGCTTCCAAAATTTATATGTCTAATTCATTGATACCAAGTTATGTTGTGGTCATTGGTTTGAGCTATTATTTCATTCAATATTGTGCTTTTATTGGTGGTGTCAAATAATTTAGAAATTCTATCATTAGGACCAAGGATCCATTTAGAAAACATTTCCAATTGTTTACATACTTTTGAAAAAACTGATATGGCCAAAACTTAATATTTTTCTAGCCTCCGTGAGTTGGATTTTGATCAACACATTTGCACTCAAGTTGGGTAAGTGATAAAAATTGCTAATCACACCATGTTGAAATTCAATTTTACCACAATAAGAAATAATAAGTGCATAATTATCTTATACAAAGACTTTCTTATCTACAACTTCACCTAGGGAAGAAAAGAAAGAAACTTATTTAGCTGCATAGTTAGACTAATGAGAATAAATATCTACTCACTCTAAAACGTGTGGCTATGTAGGGCCTAAGGTGAACTAACCAAAAATATAAAATAATATTCCATTCCTTCTAGAAGTCATCATTTAACATTGGTCAATCACACAATTGACATTCCCTCTTCATGTTTCTTTACCTTTTCTTCAAAATGGTTGGTTGTTTCTCTAGCAAGAAATCTCCATCTATCCTAATTTTTCAAAGTAATGACATGCCTTCTTATTCTTTCCCTTTTTATTTGATGATCATTATGCTTATTCTTTTCATTCTAATCAATGCATTCCAATTTTTTCTTTGATTTACCCTATTGATTTTTTTTTTCGATGGTTATGTTGACCTTTTCCCTTCAACAAATGAACCTAGAAGTTGGAACTTAATATACCTTCATTGGATAATTATTCCTTTTCCCTAATCAACAAACTGCTTAAATAATAAAAGTTACTTTTATTTTCACATAACATCTAACATAATACATCGCAGTGTGTATTCATATTCATGAGAATGTGTTCAATGATCTAACCATACTTCTTTATAAAGTCCATTCCTCATTCACTCAGATTTAATTGTAGCTCCTTGATATGAGGTAGATAGTTCTCAATCCTTTAAAATGAGAGGATGATTCATATTTATGTGAGAATGAAATGAAAGAGAATACATATTCACATACACATATATATGGTAATAAACACAGGGATACAATAAACTTGGATTCTATCAAATGAATGAAACAAATAAAACTATAAAACAAAATCAGCTAGAATGGTGGTAGTTGTATCTTTGAGAAGACATGTGGTGGCTACGTTCACTCGTGACAAGATGGATACAAAAGGAGGTCAAAAAGGTCATTTTATCATGAATCCTTGGAGATGCAGAAAACCCTAACCCTAACCCTAGGAGATGAATCTTCATGAATTTTGTGGCCCCAAGGTGGTTAGCTAATGAACAGTCAACTTCTCGGGGTCCCAACTTCTGCATACGATCTCCATTTGGGGCACTCTATATCCCATTAGCAAGGTCTATCCAATATTGGAAACTTTTGACTAAAATAAAATGCATTCCATGACAACCATACGGCTTCCTAAATCACCAAAAAATGTCATTAGCAGCTCAAAATGGCCCCATAAAATTGGGACCCAAAAAACTATAGAAAATTACAAGAAAATTGTTGTCACATGCCCCAATTTTGAAAAAACAATATTATTTGATTTTATTTTATTCAAAGAAAATATCTTAAATTTTATGCTAAGTTGCAATTGATGACTCAGCAGAGTCAAAAATATTGAATGTAATTATGAATATTTTAATTATAAATAAATAAAAGTGGATACAACAGCTTAGGAGAGCTGTTAAAAGAGTGTTTACTGGTCAAGTTGGTGGAGGAGACTGGGTGGAGAGAAAACAGACAAGTGGCAGCATCCTCAAACACTTCCAACTGTTGCAGGTGGAAACCTTCCTACATTTGGGGTGATGATACCCCAAGAAAGTGGGATCAGAGCAGGTGGCTCAATTAATGACAACTGACCAAAAATACCTAGGCAATCTTTATAAAAATGCCCATTGAAGAGAGCTGAGGCTGCTCATTCTAGAGAAGTGATCATTCAGGTGAATGTACTTCAGAGAAATTCAATGGCAAGGGAATTTGTGGAAGGAGTTTGAGGGGTTAGATGTTAAGTGATCTAGTGCAGCTTTTCAGCTGAAGGATCTTACTGCTGAGTGTAGAGTGATTAATAAGTCATTGGACTAGTCTATTGTTTGCTTGCTCCACCAGTTCTTCACCAAGGAGACCAGGAACAGGCTCGGGGGTCCTGAGGAGACGTTGTTTGATCACTCTATAGGAGTTGGTAGGGCCTCCTAACGCTGTTGTTGTCCATCTTAATCAGGTTCTACAATATTTTTGTTTTACTATGTTAAATGGTTAAAAGTGAATCTGATTGTTATCTAAATGTTAAATATTTAGTTGCAAAAATATTAGAGTTTGTAATCTTATAGATATTTGAAGGAATGAATTTAAATAGATGTAAAAATAATTCTAACCTGTGTTTTTCCACATCTGGAAGGACCAGACCATACTCCAGCACAGGCAGAATATTTAAAATAGGTGAAGGATATGATAGCAGTTTGAAATGAATAGATGTATTATGTATTTATAATATCAGAGTAATTTATTTTTGTATGTAGAGTATTATCAGAAGAGAACAATAACCTGGTTATTTATGTTTATTGTTTAACCGACTTATGTATGTAATCACACTGGAAAAGAAATAGCAATAGCTCGACACAGGTAGAAGAATCTTCATATTAATAAAGTACCCTAATAGAAAATAGGTTATGCTTACACATAGTACATTATTTTTCTTATTGAACCTAAAACCTGTAGGAGGGTAAAACTGTGTTATGCTTTAGATATATTTTCTCTGTATTTTATTTATTAACGTGTTGCTTATGCAGTAGAAGAAATACAGCTAAACTAGGTGTTTACTTTCAGCTCAAACAAAAGTATAAGTTAATAAGTATATAGTTTATTTAGTAATCATAATAATCTAAGACTGACAGATACTATTAACTAAGGAAAGTAATATGAAAAATAATCATAGTATTTAGAAGAAACTTATTCAAAATATCTAAGTTCAACTATCAAATTATTTTTATCTTTTCAATAGATAAACAATAGGAATACGATAATAATCCAACATATTTACGAAAAGAACTGTATTAAAATTACAAACATGATATACCTGTAAAAGCAAACTACAGGGTTGAAACCCTAAAGATATATTACATATACAAATGACAAAACATTTAAGTTCTAATCCAATTATTTGGATTATTTATTTAATAAACAAATAGACTATTATAAATTATTTACAGTCCCTTAAGAACAAACAAAAAGACATTGGTAATATAATAAACTAGAAATTTTCCACAACACATTTTGTAACCCTATTTAAAAACCAAATTAATAAAGTAACAGAACTTGTAAAACTAAATGGAATAATTTGTTTTAAAAAAATGAGGGTTTCCTACAAGAAAACCTTAGCTCGTATTTCCGAGCAAAATGAGCAAAATTTATAAATAAACCAAGACTGAGTGACAGTCTTTAAAAATTTACAGTAAATTAAATTATGAAGAATGTTAAACAGTAAATAGTTTCATTCACATTCAGAAAGGGTTAAAACCCTAAAATTACATAGAGTGTCAAATAGAATACGGTAAACTGAGTTCGAGCTCGAAGATAGAATTGTCTAAACAAAATTATTGATTTACATTAATAAGCCATAAGGCTAAAAATTTTAAATCAAATACAACGTCCAGCTTACAGCCAATACTACCCATTGACGGAGTGAGGGTTTGTACATATATTAAAACCAACATTAACTTATAAAATAAATTTCACAGCAAAGGGTGAAGCTAGACAAGTTTCCAAGCTCCGAAGTTCCCCAATCGAATACCCTGTTACAAGTAAGGGAAGAACCTGTTCTTTGGAAACTAGGGATTACCGGTTTAAGAGAAAGAACCACGAAGACAGTTAGCAACATCACCATCACTATTCCCAGAGAGTAGTCATAGGTTCCTGCAAGTGCATAACCGGAGCGTTATTTTTGTATTTTCTTTTCTAAATAAAAACCTATTGTAAATACGAAATTCAAGATGTATAATGCTTTTCGAATTTACAAGAACTAAGTAATTACCTGTCAAAGAAATTAAACAGTTTAGTAATGGGGATGTCACCAACAAACAAGGTGTGAAAACAAAGCTACAAACCCTACAAAGAAGGCAAAGAACACACTAACAGAAGCAAAGCCTCTGCTTCCCATAAAAGTAATAGGCCATGATAGAAGGGAAAAGGAGAGTTATAGGCGAGCCGTAATCCAACGCAAGGAGGAAAACAAACCGTGACAGAGTAAAAGAAGCCACGGTGGAAATTTGGTGACAGGACCGAGCTCAAAGGAACCCCAGTATAACAAACCCAGGCGTTGGGACAACTAAAATCTAAATATCACTCACGGCCACCATGAGAGCTTGCAGAGCAGCTCAAAGGGCCAACACATTTTGCAGAGGAAGAATAAGCCAAGGTTAGGGTTGGTTTGGTATTATATATGACCAATACTTGGCCCGGAGAAAACCACGTTGCCTCCTTAATACAAATCATGCAGTGGGTTGACTTTCCATAGTTCACATGTGAACACATAATTTCAATAATTTTCACAATGATTTTCTAATAAACAATGCATGCAATATAGTATATACCCATTCCAACATCAACATAATATATTTATATATGATAATATTGATTAACGATGATTTGGTGTTGGATTAACAATGATTTTCGGGACGTTGACGTTATGAAGGTTTGGTAATCTTATAAGCAATATACAATCCCGAAACTTGGTTTAAAAACTCTTCGAAACTATTATATTTGTTTATGCTTGTAAAGCATCCTTGGATATGCGTGGGAATATAAAACAACCTTGTATAGGATTTATCTTATCTTATGTCCATTATATTGTATTATTGAAAACACCATTTTGGATATTTGGTAAACTATGTTTCATTAACATTTGACCCTTGTAAATATAATAACCATTTATTATATGGAAGATTCCAAGTTAAATGGTTTAAAACCATCGAACAACTTAGTTTCTATAATCAAATACTTTGTGGTCTATGCATAGTTATACTATTTTAAAACAACAATTCAAGATGTGACAAGTTATAAAGTTACATAGCATAGTGAAGAGTAGAATCATGAACTCTTTACAAGATTAACTTTGTATTAGACTTGTATGTCTATCAAACAAAATAGTATATGTATATTCATAAGCCTTATAAAAAACAATGAATCAAATAATAGTAAACTATGAGGTTGGCTATTAAAGTAAAGGAACACTTTATAAATTCTTTTACATAGTTTAGATGGATGAGACTTTAATAGAATTTGGTTGTTTCTCAACTTGACATTTTGCCAATAATTTACCATGTGTATATTTGGTACACTGGGTTTATGCCTATACAAAATAACTCGTGTTCGCATAGGATAGAAGGTTGACCTTTATAGAAAACATCAACTTAGAAACTGTTTGTAGACAGTAACTTAATACAAGAAAAGTATTATAGAAATAATAGAAATTACAAAAGAATGATCCTACTCGAGTCTATAATCAATAGAATCACATGGTTGGACGTAAATTTAAGAAGTATAGGCAAACAGTGTTTACATGTGAAAAGACACTATAGTTTTATGCTAATCAAACTTGTAACATCAAGAAGTTTATAGGCTGTAAGTTTCTCTACAGAAGATAAATAATGAGCAGTTTGATACTCAAGTAAGTAGTATGATAATGTATAATAACCAAAAGTACAATCAATATAATGTTGCAAGATATGCATATTAAAGTAGAAGTTACTTTGCAACTAGGATTACAAGTTTAGAGCCACAATATATATCTTTACTGTCTCTACGTACGATAAAGAAAGAAACTCTTTATTTGAACTTTGTTTACAAGAAAAACTGAAGAAAGCAAACTATTTTACCTCACGAAAGTTGTTTGGAATTTAGCAGCTTATTTACTAAGCTTTTTAATTGTAAATAAAAACACTTATGGATACTTTATGAAATTAAAACGTTACTCATTCGATCATACATGTAAACCTGTAAGAACTAGTAATCTTTCTGCGTTAGCATAAATACTAAGTAAGCCCAATATTCAAAGTTAGATTCCACCTACTTGTCATGAAGAAAACTCATCAGTAAACTGAAATAAAACAATACGCAAGTAAACCTTATTCATGTTACAAAAAGGAAACTGCTGATTTACATAATTGAGATTATGTATTACTAATCATCTGACTGTTTCTTTTATTGCTAACCTTTGGCTGTCAGTAAACCGTAGTTTTGAGCATTTTATGTTTTCTCAAAATTTTAAATTTTTGTGAAAATTTGGGGTTTTGACAATTGTCAAAATGAAAAAACTATTTTCAACCACTGGAATAGGTGGGTGGCCACCTATACCCATCTGGAGCAGTCCTCCCCCTTAGGAAGCAATGGTCTCCATTTTGTTGATTCCCCCCATAAAATGCAGAAACTTATGCTGAGCTTTACTCCTGGTGAGCTACTTTCCTTGGTAGAGGAGTTTCCCTACTTTGAAAACTCGATATAGTTCAATATTATGCTAGAAGGTTCCCTTAAATTGTGTGTCCATGATCTAATCAATGGTTTCTTGTTCCATGCATCTGGGATTAAGCTCTGTAGGTTTCAATTGTTCTTCCACCTCTGAGGTGTCCAATAGAAGTACAAAATATGGTCGAAGGAGTTCCACATTGAATGCTGGGTGTAGGCCAAGCAATGGAGGAATGCTTATATTGAAGGAATTATCACCAACTTCCTTGGTGATGGTGTATGGACTATATCGAAGTGGATGAATCTTGCAATGGGGTCTTGTGACCCTCTCTTTTTGCAAATGCAGGAAAACCTTATCCCCAACCTTGAACTTGTGTGGAACACGATGCTAGTCATATCGCTGCTTGTACTTAGTACTTCCCTTTTCCAAAATTCCATAGACTTGTTAGCAGATGTGCTATATTCATTCAACAAATATGGTGGCCTTATCATCCTTAGCCTAAGCATGGGATGATTCCTCCTTTGTTGATGCAAGGGCTAGAGATACATCAATTGGATCCAATGGTTGGAAACCGACGAACACCTGAAAATGGTTGTGATTAGTAGACTTGCAATGAATATCTCTATTATAACTATGATGAACATAATAAAGGATCTCATCCCATGTTCTGGGATGTTTAGAATTTTCCATTCTCAGAATATGCACAGTCATATGGTTGACTACCTCTTTTTGTCCATTGGTTTGGGGATGGAAGGCAGACAATTTGGTGGTCTTGGTATCCATCGATGACCATATATTAGATCATCATATGCTTAGGAACTTATTGTTCCAATATGAAATGACAGTCCATGACAACCCAAAATGAACCCAAACATGCTTGAAGAAGAGCTTAGCAGTGACTTCGACATAGATGCTCTTCTTTCAAGCTATTGGAATAACCATCTTATAGAAGCGATCCATGAACACAAAAACACAGTAATTACCATGCTTAGTTGAAGGTAGTACTAAAATTTAATCCATGGATATGGATTCCCATATCCCATTCAGAGTGGATGGGGGGGTGTACAACCCATTCTTTTTTATGGTTGGTTGCACGATGGTGCAGGAAGTGTAGGACCTGATATATCAGCCAGCATCTTGTCATATTTTGGACCAATAAAAATAATTCTGTAAGACTTCCACTGTCTTCTCATTGCAAAATTTCCTTGCCACTCGACTATAATGCACTTCCCAAATCATCTTTGCATGCTCGCTTGAAGGAACACATAGATGGCCTAAGTGGCATATCAATCCTTCGTGAAGATGAAATTCTACTACTGGTGTACCTGCACACAAGGATTGATAGATGGTAGCAAACTCAGGATCATAGTCATATACTTTAGGCTACCCAGAGGTATTGTGGGGGGAAAGAGTTGATCAATGTGGTTAATGTTGCTACTAGAGGTCGACTGAGGAAATTAATGACTCGATTGGTGCTTACTTTCTTATATTTAATGTTTAGGTGGAACTTATGCAAGTAAGTGGACCAATTCTATTGTCAGTCATTATGTAACTTTCCTTGGGTTTGCATGAACTACAAGGGCTTGTGATCAGTGTCAATGAACTGTTTCTTTTCCAAGGATATAAGGCTACCATTAGCAATAGGCTTGGACAATCGAGTCCATTTCCTTTTTATAAGTGGGGTGATTGTAGACTATATATGAAAAATGTCTCACTGTGATATGCCAGTAGATGTCCATGATGAGTGAGGACCGCACCAATGGTGTAGTCTAAAGCATATGTCTTGATCTCAAAGGGTTGTTGCATATCTGGTAAGGTAAGGAAGGGTGTTGAACATAAGTGTTTCTTTAGATACTCATATACATGTTGTTGTGGCTTTGATCAGGTGAAATTAGCCTTATATGCATATTTAGTCAGCTGGATAATGGACCAAGCAATATTAAAGAATCCCAACACAAATATGCGATAGAATTTTGCCAGGCCTTGGAAGCTACAAATATCTGTGAGAGTCCTTGGGGTCGACCAATCGTGAATGGCTTGGATCTTGGTTGGATATACATGAAAACCATGTCCATCCACAATGTATCCCAGATATTGAACCCTTTCCATGCCAAATGAGCACTTTTGTAGATTGACACATAACTTTTGTTGTCGCAGGGTGTTGAGGACCTTGTGGGTATGCTGCAAATGTTTTTCCTATGTTCTACTGCATATCAGGATGTCATTTAGATATATTACCATAAATAAATTGGTGAATGGTTGTAGAATTGCATCCATCATCCTCATGAAGGTTGTTGGAACATTAGTCAAGCCATTAGGCATGACCAACCACTCAAAAAGGCCTTCCCAATATTTGAATATAGTCTTCCAGACATCAAACTTCTCAATTGGAACTTGATGATAGCTAATATTTAGGTCAATATTGTTGAAATACATGCCCCCCTTGAGTTGGTTAAGGATGTCGCCGATCTAGGGAATGGGATACCGATTAGATACCGTGATCTTGTTCAAAGCTCAGTAGTCAATACAGAGCTGCCATGTCCCATATTTATTTTGTACCAACACAATTGGGCTACCACAAGGTGAGGAATTGGGTTGAATATACCCCTTTTACATTAACTCTTGAATCTGGAATTTGATATATTCATTCTCCATGAGGGAATTCCTGTATACTGGCCCATTAGGTAAATGCGCACCTGGGATCATATCAATAGAGTGCTTGACTTAGCAATGTATTGGAACCCTGACAAGTGTGGTAAAGATATATTTATATGATTCCATGATCTTTTCCACCTATTTTTACTATGTAGAGGGGTTTTGTGTGGAGGAGGTGTATGTTGATGTGATATTTCATTCACCCTCAAAATGAACCATGAAGAGTATGGATTTCCATGTCTAGGAGATTACCTTCCTGCACTACTTCATTATGATGAGAGACAGTGTTGTAGCAGAAAGTGTCTATGGTATCCTGTAGAGTTTATTTCCCAAATTAATAATGATACCATGAGGTATAGACTCATACACAACATGACGCTTCCACATATATCATTTTCCTAAAAGAACATCACAAACTGCAAGCAGGACAACATCACACTGTTGTTGTATATGTAACTTCGAAAGACATTCTGATGTATATTGTCATTGTATGATGTTGTACCCCCATCGAAGATGTTTTTTCCTCCTTTTAGGATGTCATTATTATGTATGGACATTGAGGTACAGCCTCCATTTTAAGTCGGGGAAATAGTCCCTGGTATAATATATTGTAATGTGCTTTCGGAGTGTCTCTATGAGAAGTCAACCCTTTTAGGGTTAGAAGTCATCTGATTCATATTGGGAGTTCAGTCACTTGAAGGGTATGAATACGGAAGCGCCATCCATCATTTATACACACTCACAAATCAGTAAAGTTCACATGAGGAGAGAGAGAGAGAGAGACATGTAGGAGAGATAGATATTTGCAAAAGACTTCTTCTTATTGGTTTTTTCCATCTTGTGATATTGTCTTAGTGACAGAACTATTCTGAGGAAGTTTGTGGGGTTTTTTCTTTTATGGTTTCCCCAGTGAAAATATTTGTGTCCTATGTGTCTACTCTATCTTGCGTGTCTTATTGTGCTTGTTATTATTTCAAATAAATATCATAATCAATTTAATTAGATCATAAAAAAAACACACACATTACCTCATCTTTGAAGGGATCGATGTCGTAGGAGAGGCGACACTATTGACTGACATTGATGTCTCTTCCATTGGTCAACCAACTAATGTTCTAGGGTTTGGGATGTGGAACTGTCAGAAGCTTCAATATTTTGACAACCTTGGCTGAAATGAGGTTCTTTTGACTACCATTGTCAACAATGAAATGTAGTAAAGTCTCATGCACCCATAGTTGTGAATGGAAGAGGTGCTCCCCTTCCTTGGGATCCTATGACTCTTCTAGTTGGATATTTACAGTTACGATGGTGGCAATAAGTTTTTTGTCAATGATCTTCTTACCCCTTTATTTATCTGCATCAGTTTCTGATTCAGAGTCTAGATTCGAGGATTTAGTCTCGGACAACAATGATCATTTTGAGCCACATTCATTAGTGATGTGCTAGGGGATTTTGTAGAACTCACACCACATCTTGATGTCCTTATTTGATTTCCCATTACTATTATTTTCGTGCGGCTTGGACTATTGGGAATTTGGGCATCCTTGCTCTGTCCTTTGGGTTGTGAATTAGGGCCACTTTTTCTTGGCTCCTGATGCTAATTTACATAACCAGAATATCTCTTATTATTTTTTGTAAAATTTTGCTCGATCTTGATAGCATATCGGTAAGCTTCTCCTAGTGAGGATATGTCCAGGAAACCCATCTCAGATTGAATGTACCTATGCAAGCCATTGTGGTAATATAGAGCCAAGTGTCATTCAGAGTCTTTAATACCCATCTTTCAACATAGGGTAAGGAAAATATTGGTATACTCTAACACCGTTTGGTCTCTTTCCTAGTGCAATTCCATCTACCGGGTGTATTTGTCATCATATTTTCTAATAGGGTAGAATTTCTCTTTGACGACATTGACAAAATATTCCCATGTGGGTTCTATATTGAATATCTCAAATTCATCCCTCGCATGCTTCTCGCAGTACCTGTCCCACCAATATTTGACACAGGGGAGGGACTTAAGGGAGGTGAAGGTGGTCTTTTCACTCTAAGAAAAATTTTGAACAAAGAAGTAACCCTCTAATAAACTCAACCATTTTTCCAAAGCATCTACATCTATATTTCCTTCAAATAAGGGGATGTCAAAGTTAACTTGTACCTTGAAGGGATTCACACCCTCTAAATGACTACTCATAGAAGGTGCATCTGTCCTTTTCGACATTCTTCAAAGGATCTAGGAAAATTTATCCATCCTCTCATTCCTCTCTTATGTGATGGCTTCCTTGAGAAACAGTTTAATAGGATCTCATGCTCCGTAATCTCTCTTTTCCTATCCCTCCATGTGAGGCTTCTTGGGCCAGCGAGAGGTATTTTCCCCAAACTCAACTATTTCGAGACCCATGTCTTGATATTTATATATCGTTGGGGACATGCATCGAGAAACCACAAGAGAGGAAAGCTCTGATACCACTAATCCAAATTTATGTGTGAAGGCAATAAAAGAGAATATATATTCACATACACAGATATATGGAAATAAACACAGTGATACAATAAACTCAGATTCTATTAAATGACTGAAATAAAATAAACTATAAAACAAAAGCAGCTAGAATGGTGCTAGTTGTATCTCTGAGAAGATATGTGGTTACTGTGCTCACTCTTGACAGGCTAAATAAAAAAGGAGGAAGAAGGATCTTTTATCATGAATCCTTGGAGAGGAAGAAAAACTTAACCATACGAGATGAATCATCATAAATTTTGCATCCCCAAGGTCGTTAGTTGAACAATCAACTTCTGAGAATCCTAACTTTTGCATAGGAACTCCGTTTGGGGTGCTCAATAGCCTGTTGTAAATTTTTATCCAATATTTGAAACTTTTGACTAGGTTCTACTGCTTTCTATGAAAACCATCCCCCCCCACCCCCCCCCACCCCGAATCACCAAGAAATGTCGTTTAGGGCCTTAAAATGACCTCAAAAGTTTGGGAGTAAAAAAACCATAGAAAATTACAAGAAAATTGCCAAAATGAAAAATTGTTTTGAGCCAGTAGAATAGGTCGGGTGGCCACATATACCCATATGGATCAAAGAATATACAAATATTAACTCTTTCTACATCTACATTACTTGATTTTATCTGAAAAATTCTCGATTTTTTTCTAGATACGAGGAGGAAAATCGATCTGTCTTGTGTAACGATGAATCTTCCTTGAAATGTAGGTGGAAATTACACATACAACCTCATCCTTGTTCTTATCAAGGATGGATTTATGTTTATCATCAATTAGATATGGGCTGCCAATCTTGGTAAATTGTTAGAAAGATTAATATTTAAAAAATTATTCATATGTTGTGCCCATATTTCATAGTTGTGATCTTTCAAGATTATGGGTTCTCGCTTGAAAGTCATCATTTTGATATCTCATTCTAAATTGTGATACAACTTGCAAGACAAAACCTAGAGTTAATAAAAAATTAAATCTAACTCAAATAGAGTAATCCAGTCAACATCCCAAAATACTTGTAGACAATAGGATGTTATTCAAACCAATATCTTTAATACCGTGTTGAAGAAAAACAAGTAATTAGAAATATTAGAAATCAAAGAGCTAATTATTCCAAGAAGAGGTGGTGTCGAGAGACATTGTTTGAACACTTAAGCACACCATAGATTGGTAATAAATGAAAATGAATTATTCACATATTACACTTCATGATTATAATTCAACCCATAGGATCATTCTTTTATAGCTTCAATATGTAATCAACTCCCTTGAACTAAGGAATAATGTTTGCACATCCTTGGCCTATAGCAAGTAACAAACTCCTTAATTTCTCTTATGTTTGGTCCATAGTAGATGTTTTTTTTCTCAATTGCATAGATAATTAGTCACATTAGCTGGATCCTTCATCAATCTACTAGTTTGACAAGTCGAGAGTCTATTCGGCTCATCAATCCACCAACTAGTCAACCCTTAAGTCCACTCTTCTAGTTGGCTATAGATTATTGACAATATATCTCTAGAAGATCAAAAGTTGTATTGAACTAGAAAGACTTATTGCTCCAACCAATTTTAGGTGTTTATTATAAATTATTTTTGGCCTCTTCATGTTTCCCTATACATGCTATAACCTCAAACATTACACCCTTGAAAATTTAATAGGATAATTAACATGTCAATTTAAAGAAAATGTTAATTTTCTCCATCCATAAGTTATGTTGTTTAAATTTATTTTTAAAACCAAAATAAGCATTCCAACATCCACTAATCCTTCTTTCAACCTTACAATTACAAATTCATTAAATAAGTATCTCAACTACAAGTTGTTATTATCATTAACAAAATTAGGTTATATAATATGCTTTTACTTAATAAGCATTATCTATATCTTATTAAATTTCAGAGACATCCCATGACTAACTTTTGTTATGTTTAATTGATTTTTAAAATTAGAAAAACTCATTCTTAAAATAATAATGCAAACTATATAAAATAAAATTAAGATATGTAACATGCTAACCATATAAAAGAAGAGGACTGATAATAGCTAATAGCTAAGAAAGATTAATGTCATAGATCTAACTTATCCCACTTGTCTTTTTAAATGTAAAAATAAAAATGGACTCAATTAATTTATTTGAAGAATCCACCTACAAAATAACTTTGCTTGACCCATCTAATATATTAATTTATTTGAATTATTCTAGTTACCTATAAATTTGATATTGATTATCATAAACCATCTTATCCTTTGTAATTAAAATAACATTAATGCATTACAATAACATTAATATGCATTAATGAGGTCAAACTTGAATGGAGAGCGTAAATATAGAACATAAAAATAAAATAATAAATGTAATTTAAGAGAAGCATATCATATAGAAGCAAAATAAATTTTTTATTTAAAACAATGTAAGGTGATTTACTTATTTCGTTCTATAATGAGGGATTTTAATTATACTTATTTCTTTACCAAGGAGACATTATTTTATCATCACCTTTTCCTTTTATCTTTTCTTGCAGTATCGGAAGCAAGGATTTAACGAAATGGATTGCAATAAAACCCAAGCTTCACGGCAAGGAAGGAGCGCAGAAGAAAGATGCAATACTAATTTGCTTTTATTTAGGGTTTTTGAGCAATTTTTAAATGGTTTCTTTCCCTAAGGGTTTTGGGAGGGATTTTTCAACCCCTGCTTCCAATTGGAGCATCTTAGCTTTGAACACTAATCTGTTTCTGCTGCATATTTAAAGGACTATATTATTTGTAATATGGTAGGCTTGTTAGACCTCTTATCCTCCCTGGTGTTGTGTATTCCCTCGAGAAGGAACATACCCTTAATGTTTAAGAAACTCATGACTACTTTAGCTTGCACCCTCTACCTGTTCCTTTGAGAGGACGATTACTACTTCAGATATGTGTGGATCAACTTACTTCGCTAGTACTCGATCACCATATGACACTTATTATGAAAATGTTCACAAATATGCTATTCCATGGCATAATCTTATGGCTAGTTATGTAAGCTACGCTTAAATATAGCTTAATTCCATCTTTAGCACCACAAGTTAAGCCTCATTTATATTATATGGCGTAAATATGGGGATATTATCATGACTTACACTATATGGTGTTAAAGTGGTGATAGTATTTGTTAATCTTATTGGAAATGGCATGCCACATCATATATGCTAATTAGACCAGTATGATACTTTGAAAAGTACAATAAGATGGTGATAAGTTCTTTTCCACATTGACACTTACAAATAAAATTTAATTATAAGGGTTTGCACCAACCATAAAACAAATTCATAAGCAATTATTTTTTAAAATAACCCACTTCAATGATTTATTTTTTTATTTTATTCAAGCAAATAAATGTTTCTTTGCAATATATATATAATTGTTGCAATGAGTGATAATTTAACTAGTCAGATCACTCATGCCAAAGTCTGCTCAAGTCATCACTATGAGCAACAAAAATTGAGGGAAAATGTAATGACCCAAAGTTGTTAAATTTGTACAACTTGGAAATATCATCAACAATTATGGTAGTTAGGACATGTTGACGATCTTTAAAATCCTTGATTACAACTTGGTGAGGTTTAAATGTTACGATTTTACCTTCACCAAAATGATTGATTTGATAGACTAACAACAAATTGTAGGAAAGTCTTGGAACACATAGTACATCACTAAAACTACCATTATCTACTGGAATTGTTCAAGATCCTACAAGACTTAAAGATCTATCATCACCAATAAATAATTGTTTGCTGTTACATTCATGCATAGTAGAAAATATGGCTTGATCCTTAACAATATGATAAGATGCTTGAGAGTCTAGAATCAATGAGCTACTCATTTGAAGTAGACAAAGAAGATGTAGTATAAGAATAACCAGAAGCACAAAGTGCATTTCCATGAGAGGTAGATTGTGAAGATGATTCTAGGATGATGTGGGGGTTCTTCATTGTTGTTTTGAAGAATTTCATCTTCTTGAAACACTTAGATTCATCATGATTATCTTTCCTGCAATAGTTGCAATGATGCTCAGTATTCTTTCCCTTTGGCTTGGATTCTTTGTCATTTTTTAAAGAATGAGTTGAATGAGAGGGTTTGGGAGCCTTTTTAGCTTATTATTGCGAGGATTTTGTTTCTTGGGAGGCTTGGAATTTTATTTTTGTTGTGCCAATGAGGATTTCTCATATGTATCTGTAGTGTTAATCATTCCAAGATGTATGAGCTTATCTTTCTCTCTAATCAAGGAATCACAAAAGGATTCAAGAGTAGGTTCTATATATCTAGTTGGATCCAAGGAATCTTTCATGCAGTAGAATGTAGATACAAAAGTAGAATATGAAGGTCCAAGTTTTGAAAGAATATGATAAATGCATTGCATGTCTTCCCTCTTAATTTTGTATTCTGCACATAAGAGCTTAAGGGTTTTGTACTTAGATAAATAATCTTGAATGCATGGAAAATAACTTGCATTTAAAGAAATCAATTCATTTTCGAGTTGATCACCTCGAATTTCATTGTGTTTACCAAACACGACTTCCAACTTTTCCCAATCTTTATCAATTTCATCAATTCCAGATATGTGGAATCACAAATCAGTAGAGATTGGCATCCCAATCAATCCACGAGATTCATCACATTTATTTAGAAAATTTATTAGAAAATTATTTTGTAATTTATATATGTATGCAATTATACTAGTTTAACATTAGTAGGTTTTCCTTTGTGCACTTATATAATGGTGCGACCCTTCAACGTTTACTAGATTCGATACTTCAGATTCAAGGCATGCCTTGATTTTGTACAGTATGCCAAAAGGGCAGAGTTCTAGGGTTACTTTGGTTGGCGCGTTTGGGGAAAAGGGATTTACTACCTCTTTCATAATTAATATAAGTTTGATTTTTAATATGTTTGGTCTAGAATTTGATTTGCATAAGCTATGGTGATTTGTAAACAACGCTTGTAGGGTGATTGACATAAAACCATTGTAGGTTATACAGTTTGTACTTAAATGTTGTTTTGATTCAAATATGGATCTGATTCAGTGGATAGCTAGTTCTTAGAACTTGATTTGATTTGAGTTATTACAATCGTATTTCTTAGGTCTCTTATTTGTTGTTTAGATCTATTGGTATCTTAGCTAAATACTTGGTTTCAAATCTATATATTTTTCTTGATATATATGTTGAGAGAGAGTATGGTAATTCGTATGTGAAATTATGCTTAGATCACAATATTCTTAGTTTGATGTCTTGGTTCTATTTAAGTACCAACAAATTACTTTATTTTAGATATGTCGTTATCTTCATATATGAATGATGAAACATTGACCTATAATTTATATGCCGATTTTATTTAAAACATATATTAAGTCTCTATAGAAATCCTTATGACTCATAGATGTTGCTATTATTTTACCTAGATCTATTTGGATGTTTGATTTAAATTTGTTTAAACATTTTAGTTCGGATCCATTATATCTCTCTCTATATATATAGTTTTTTTTTTATAAGCTGCATAATTCTATTAAAATACATAGGAAAAATTTACAAAAGTCATCCTGGCCAAAACTAAGGACCATCTACAGAGACTGAGGGACTAAGACAGAGACATCATTAAAAGCATCAAGTTCAAATTTAAATTAGGTATAGACATATACATAGTCTTGGACATAGTTTCCAGACACAGACATAGATCAAATACGTAGGTACAAAGTTAAAAATTGAAGAAAGACATGGTTAGGCTTGACAGAAAACCTGTGAAACAAAAACTGGGGATGAGAGGTCCATTATGCTACTAGAAAACACAAACTTTAGGCCTGTGGAACTTCTTCAATGATGGGGAAATCCCATCATTCTTCCTGTGACTTATTGGGCGATTTAGTGGCTGATTCCTGAACCGATTGTGCTGGGTGTTGTTGTTGGTCAGGCATCTGGCTGGACATTTCCTTCAGATGCTTGAAGAGAGGATCAATAGTCGAGGGGATGAGGAAAGGAAGTGTAGGAGGGGCCATTTTTGTGCACCCGGTCGCACTCCCACTGTCGCCTCCTCCATGACTGGCAAGAACCAAGCCCCCGGTAGCACTTCCACTATCACCACCACCCCAATCACGGCCACCACCATTCAGAATACCATGCCCTGAAATGCCTGCAGAGCTCTTCTAGGAAAACGAATTATCCATGGAAGTGAGATGAGTTTATATCTCATCAATTCTTGATTTCATAGCAAGGAGGGAGTTGCGAGTGTTGGACCAGTTGGTGGGCATATCTTCCATCATATTTGGTGGCTACTTGGAGGCTACATCCATGTTGGGTTTTGCCTCTACCCGAGCTATCCCTTCTCAGCATACCTCTTTGGCATGACATGGCGGTCCGACTACACCTATTCTTATGAAACTTGACATACTGATAGATGGTGAAGAAAATGAACCAGAGAATCACCAGTCGTAGAGAGAGCTCAATGATTTTCAGAACTGAGCAGAGACAATAGAGAATGTCAAATTGAATTGCCATGGTGTTCATATCCACCTTCCCTCCTGCTGTAGAGCCATGGAAGCTAAGAGGAAAACAGGTCATCACCAACCCACATCGCAGGTGCCAAAGAGACAGGATGAGCTTCTCCCACACGCGATGGATGTCGAAGGTTATGGAGGCTGGTGGAGTCAAGGTTGATGGACGGGCCGGGTACTTGATGGACGCCACTTGTCAGGGGCATATGGCCAAGTTATATGTGTCGTCAATCCTCAGACTAGTCACCTGCTTCTAGGAGGGAGAGGTCGGATCTGGCGAGTTGAGTGCTCTTAAGAATCACTGTAGTGTCTAGGGGGTCCTATAACGTGCCTTCCATAAGATTTAGAGGAGAGTTCACACCTGAGTTAGATAAAAATTATGCAAGGGCATTGGCTCTCCTGTGCACATGGTGAAAGGTGATAGCTTGCATGGGATGCATAAGGGTTTCCAGACAGCTTAAGCCATGCGTTAGGCACCAGTTGGAGGTGACTTTGGAAACCGATGAGTCGTGGATAATTTTGGAAGCCAAGGAGAGGATGATGGCTAAGTCACCTTCCACAATCATCGAAAGAAGATTATACCTGTTAACTATCGATAAACCTGCTACCATACCTTCCAATTTAGTGACATTGTTAGAGTTGTGACCCATGTTTCCATGGAAAATATGAATGATATCACCTTTCTGGTTTCTTAGGGCTCCCCCGAAGTTCTCCAATCCAGGGTTTCCCTTGAACACTCCATCAAAGTTAAAGTTGTAAACATACACAAGAGGTGGATCCCAGTGCAGGGGACTTGCCGATTGCATTATGGGTTTGTTGATGGAGGGAGGGACAACAAAAGAGTTAAAGTTTAGGGCTTTCAAGATGTGTAGTTCACTCTGAGAGGTGGGGAGGTCCGCATTTTTCCAACCTTTGGAGTGAATGGTTTCCTGAATTTTTTTTCTATCAGATCCCAAAGTGCTTGAGCAGAATTTTTGGAATCCTTGAAGGTTTTGTTGTTTCGCTCTTTCCAGGTGCTCCAGAAAACAAACCCTGGAGTGAGCATCCAAAGTTCGTTGAGAAGATTTCTTTCGAAAGGAGAATCCATCCACTAAATAAGAGAGTTAGTTGCATCGCCTTTGACTCTGTTGGTGCATCGGAAAGCCTCTGCAACTTTTTCCCATAGGGAGCTGATGAAGGGGTAAGAGTCTAGGAGGTGGTCAATGGCTCCTCATGATCATTACAGAGGCAGCATCTGGATGGGCCCTAGAAGCCTTTACGGGCCAGATTAAAAAAATATTTGTTAACATTACATAGGTTTGTATTTTAATTATACCGAAATAAAACTTATGTGGTAAGCCTCTCGACTCTACTTAGCATATGTGTAATTGGCTTGAAGAATGAAGGGTTATTTTTTTTACTAGGGGAATCAACAACTAGTGATCGGATGGTACTCACGTGACATGGGGTCCAGGAATCCAAAGAATGAAGGATTTGATATATATATATATATATTGAGACATTCTATAACATATTTGTATAGTTTACCATTGAAGTTTTTAGATTTATTTGTAGGAAAAGTAATTGTGATTTTTCCATTTCTTTGCATAACCAATTTAACTATGAACATAGTATAAAATAAGAATAGTATTTAAACATGTTAAAAGAAATAATTAACACATTATATAATCTTAGTTTATAAAAAAACATACTCATAATTATAATCTATTCCAGACTGTAATTTTTTAGACAAAAACAATAGATAAATTTAGAAAGGAACCTGTCACCACTGTCAAGAAAACATAACTGAAGATGTCGTTCCTCCCAACCAACTCCTAGAGAATCCAAAAATTACTTGATCCAGAACCCCCGATCATGTTTGCTAAACCACAAGGGAAAATTATGATCAGTGTGCCATCTCTTTGCATCAATAGATTATTTCACCAACCATCGCCAACCACCTACCTATTTGGTGGACATACTCTTTTATAGTATTTTTCCTAGAACTTGGTCATTTATGATCATCATGCTCTTTAGTGATCCACAAGGAGTCTTGACCTAATTTTTTAGAAGATGCCTCCTGTATCACTTGAGTTATCACTCAACAAATTTCACCATTTGTCATTTCCCCTTGTGGATCAACAAATACCCTTTTAACGACTACTTCTATATTGATTCCTTTCAATTATTTAATTTTTCAATAATAATAATCCATTACATTTATTTTGACTTTATTTGTCAATATATATATTCAAATTAATAAAAAATTAACAATTGTTTGGTGTATTACATACACCTCCCCTTGAAGGATAACATCATCCTCGGTGTTATTATTTTGTTGTCCTTTTATTCTTCCATTATTGCCTCCCGCATATTACTTTCCAATTCCCAAGTGGACTCATCTAGACTAAGGTGCTTCCAGTGTACCTTGACTTGTTTGATGGTACGATTCCAAAATAAAAGTTCTCTCCTATCGATAATACGTTATGGTTCCACTTGAAATTTTCCTCCGGGTTCCACTTGTATAACATTCCAGTGAATCACATAGTAGCATCATGAAGTTATTTCTTTAAAATTGAAACATGAAAAAAATGAACTTTTAATGTAGGTGGTAATGCTAGTTAATATGCCATTGGGCCAATTTTTGCTAGAATTTCAAATGGTCCACAATACTTGGGCACCAATTTTGAGTATTTTCTCAACCTTAAGGAGTTTTTTATGGGTTTTACCTTTACATAAACATGATCTCCTACCTGGAACTCTTGTGGATTTATTTTTAAGTTCGCATAAATTTTTTCCTATCTTGGGAAACCTTTAAATTATGTTGTACCTATTTCACTGTTATTTCCATATCCTTTAATATTTCAGGTCATAACATTAGTCTGGCAACTAGACTGCTACAAGAATTTGGAGTATTACACTTTTGTTCATATAGTATCTCAAATGGACTTCATCCAATTGAAGCTTGAAAATGATCTTCCCACTTACCTGGCTTATCCATTACACCCATTCTAAGCATGTCTTCCAAAACCTGATATACTCTTTTCGTTTTCCCATCGGTCTGAGGATGATATGAAGTGCTAAAATTTAATTATGTGCATAATCCTTTAAATAAGTCCTTCCAAAAATTCAAGTAAAATTTGCATCTCTGTTCGAAATTACTATTTTTGGTACACCATGCAATTTGAAAATTTCCTTCATAAAAATATTAGCAATATTATTATCCTTATATGCAAGGATAATTTTAGGGGCGAATTTTATCCCAGTGGACTATTTTTCCATGTTTTTCTCCCAAAAAAGTTCACCATTTTGCACTTTGTGAAGCCCTGTTTCGCCCAATTTTGATGGGGTAAAAAATTTTCACCCTAAATGTCACGTCCCCGTGCCTCCAACCGGCGAAGAGGACGCAACCCATGACGTTAACCATCCGGGCTAAGAGCCCCATAAACATGCATATGCACAAAATTGCTGAAACAGAATGCTGAACAAAAATACATTGAAATAAAACATGCACCAATGCCATTGTTTATCACACACAGCTATAAACTAAGCACACATGAATATTTATCATCCACAGATGCAATTATTCAACATTCACAGCTACATCTATGTATCTTGCACAGCGGAATTAACATGCATTCATTCAATCATTCATTCAACATGTTCAACATTATCATTAACCGAAATATAGTTGCAGAAGTAAAAATGTGCAAAATCACTTATCTTATGGAAACTTCGCTCCGCAACCAGCTACGTCGCTGCAACGTTCCACCCAACCGTAGGCCAGTGTGCTCCTTAATCTCTTAGCAATGCTGCCACCCCCGAGCTAGGCATGATTCACGAAGGAATAAGGGAACTAGCAGGCTTACACATAACCAAGGATATACAAAACACAACCAAGCCAACACAGTTGGGTTTATCAGGCCATCAAGGAGTTGGGAAAGGATAAATGCTAAGCTGGTGGGCTCAATATAGAGCCAAGAACACCTACACCAGAACTAGCCTGACTTCTAAGACACCCACACACACCCAACACAAGGAATCAGTCCCTTCTTTACTACACAGTCCCTCAGGCCCTGCATTCCCTTTCAGTGCTATTCAGGGGTTGTGGAGAAGAAAGTCAGCCCTCTAGCTCTGTCTGTGCGGTTTCCAACACCAGGTTTATCAAGCAAACCAAGCCCCCATCCCTGCTCCCAACGCAGTCCAAAGGCCAACCATTGCACACATGCAATCAATCAGCTATTATAGCTTAACAGGGAAAACGATTCCAAACAATCCACAGCAGCCTCAAAATGTAGCAGCAAACATGGCTCACTGTATGGGGAAAATAACAGTCCCAAAATTCATCAACGTACAATACCAACAAACGGGGGGAGACAACAGCATGTCCCATGCAATGGATCCATTGAAAGACTTACACAGACCATACCAGTCTGCGAGATAGCCGAAAACGTGAATGGCCCTTCACAGCAAATCATGGATGGAAGAGCACGGCTCTCAGCTCATGGCATCAGTCGAAAAACCAGGAAATTCCTGTGCGTGAGGATAATGAACGGACAATGGTTCATGAGCGAGGATGAACAGGTCCCAGCTTGTGCATGGATGAACATGCTATAGAGAGGATGAGAATTGGATGTGCATGAGTGTTCAGCACAGGAGTGGAGAGGAGAATGTGCCCACGGGAGTGAAAACCAGGTAAATCCTGTGCGTGGAGGTGAACAAACAATCATGAGGCCTGTGTAGTGGAGAGTGTATGAAGGTTTCTCTTGCCATTGTGAATTCAAACGTGGTGGAGTGTGGATGTGGGTGAGGACTGACAATCCTTCCACCCCAATCCCAAAACAATAACTGCCTCAACCACCAGTAGCCATTCTTCAATGGAGGTGGTTGGGTAAGGTAAATAAAGAAGACACATGGGTATTTTCCCTTATTGGCCAAGGTTTGACATTTTCCCCATCCTTATCCTTGTGAAAATCATGCCCCTTCTCATTTTAGTTGCCGCGATCGTAGCTGGTCGAGTTCATTTTAATTAAAGATGCATATTTACATGATGCTGAAACTTAATATGTATGCTGCTTGCCCTGATATACCATCGGTGACAATTTAAATCCAAAACATAGCATAACCGATCAATGGTGGGGCCTTGGCCTTTAGCTCTACACCATGATCATTACAATATATACATCATGTACATTTAATGCAATGGGATCAAAACCGGGGTGTTACACTAAAAATTGCCAAATTATTATATAAACGATATAAAATCCTTGGAAATTTTTTTTTTTTTTTGAAAAATATCTCCAATCATTTTATAGTTGGCGTTTTAAGAATTGGTAATATTCGCCAACATTTATACACTTTTAAATAAGTATGGTTCCTTAACATCATCCTTGCTTATATGTATATTTTATTGGAATAAAATGAGTTGGCTTACTCAGTTTATCTACCATGACCCTCATTGAGTCATGTTGCCTAACATTTCTAGGTAGTTCAGTTATAAATTCCATACTCATAAGGTAATGGCTATAACAATCCTGCAGGGTGTTGATGTTCATCCTTTACATTTTGGCATTCAATACATCGTGCTAATATTTTTCTACTTCCTTTTTCATATTAGGCCAAAATAAATACCTCCTTGCCATGGTAATCATTTTATGATATCCAAGATGTCCTGAATAAGGTCTTTTATGTAATTCATCCATAATATTTAATTCAATATCCTCTAAATTAGGTATATATAATCTTCTTTTGTGTACTAATAACTCCCATTCATTTATTAAAAAATGTGTTTTTACTTTATTTACTTCATTTTCCGAGGTCTTTTCTTTTAAGTTATGATACTCCTTATCAAATTTTTATGCAATTTTTAGTTTATCTTCTAAATATGACTCATACTTGCTGCTTGTTGTTGCATACAACAAATTTGCATGACGACTTAGAGTGTGTGCCACTTTATTCTATTTTCCTTTTATATGTTTTATTTCAAAATCATATTCTCTTAAAAATGATAACCACCTAGATTGACTAGTGATAATATTTTGTTGGTCGAATAAGTATTTTAAACTTATATACCAGACATTAATAAAAAAATCCTTCCAATTAGATAGTGTTGCCGCATTTTAAGCGCATGAATGATAGCAGCTAATTCTAGGTCATGAGTAGCATAATTCCTCTCATGTTCCTTTAGCTTCCTGGACTAATAGGCTATGCCATAATTTTCCTGAACTAGTACTCCACCTAGATCTTCTTTTTATGTGTATGTATATACAACAAAATCTTTAAATGGATCAGCAATTTTCAGAATAGGAACCATTTTTAACAAGTGTTTTAACTTAGTAAAACACTCTTCAGTACATTTTTTGTTCCAATCAAATTTCTTACCTTTCTTTTGTAATGAAGTTATAGGGTATTCTGTCTTAGAAAATCTTTCAATGAATTCACGGTAGTAGCCAGTAATCCCCATAAATGATATTATATCAGTTACGTTCTTTGGAATAGGTCGTTCAATGGTAGATTTAATATCATCTGGATCTTTGAAAAACTCACACTTACTAAACCTGGAAAATAATTGTTGTTCCCTTAATACTTGTAGGATTATATTTAAGTGTTCTTTATAGTCTTGTCTATTTTTAGAATAGATTAATGTGTCGTCGATAATGATGACTAGTTATGAATTTATCTAATTATTTACTTAATATACTATTCATTAAACACATAAAAGATACTAGGGAATTTGTTAACCCAAAGGGAATTACAACAAACTCATAATGACCATATCTAATTCTAAAATCAATATTAAATATGTCCTCGTCCTTGATTCGTACTTAATGGTATCTAGATCTCAATTCTATTTTTGAAAATACAGTTATCCCCCGAAATGGATCAAATAGGTTTTTAATATGAGGCAAAGGATATCTATCTTTAATTGTCATTTTATTTAGTTGTCTATAATCTGTACACAACCTTGAAAGTGCCATCTTTTTTCTTTACAAACAAAACCGATGCTCCCCGAGAGGAAACACTAGGTCAAATGTATTTTTTATCGATTAATTCATGCATTTGTGATCTAATTTAGTAATCTCTACTATATTCATCCCATAAGTATATTTTTATGCTAGTACTTCCCTTGGTAGCAAATCAATGGTAAAATCTATATCTCTTTTCGAAGGTAGTCCGAGAATCTCTTCTGGAATATATCTTTAAAGTCTTTTAAATTTGGTATGTCTTCTAGATTAAGTTGATTATCTTTCTCTGTTTCATCCATTATGTAAACTACTAAAACTTTGCATCCTTTACAAAGAGACCTTTTTATTTGTAAGGCTATGATTTCTCTTATAGTAACTTTCCTGGGAATCCCTTCTACAACAATGGTATTACCTTTATCACCCAAGCATGATTTTTTTTATCAAAACAGTTTTAAATAGCTATATGTTTCTCTAACCAATCCATTGAACCTATCAGTAAATCATAATATCCTAGAGGTAAAATATTTAAATCAAATGTTTTTTTAAACCATCCATAATAAAATCACATTTTTTCACGAAGCTAGTGACTTTTCGATTTGTTCCTGTAGAAAGTTGAACTAACCAATAATTTTCAAATTTATCTTGTTGTAACTTGTATAGCTCTACAATTTTTGATGATACATAACTTAAACGTGTACCTAGATCAATTAATATAGAATTTGGTTATCTTTTAACATATCTTCGATTTCAACCATGGATGTTTGATAATATGTTTTCTTGTTCTCCAATTCTGCAGTGATTATGGGCATGCTCCTTGCTATATCTCTCACTGTAGTGGCTTCTTGAATCTAATCTATGTTAGTAATACTTTTCCTTCTTACAAGGAAATCTTTAAAGTAATTTGGTTCACCACATTCCCAACATTTTAATTGTTCCCTTTGTGCAATATATTTATTAAAGTAAGTGGATATTTCCCTTTCTTTTATTGTTGGAGGTTTCTATTGTTTAGAATTTCTAAAATTATCCCCTTGATATCCCCAATAATTGTTTCGAGAATTCTTATAAAACTTATTACTTTTCTTTTTTTGTTCAAAAATTTCACGTCTTTTATTTTTCCAATTAGGTATGTTCTCTTGTTTGTTTTTATTTTGATCATATCAGAAATTTGCTTTTCTCATGGACTCTTCAGAGTTCTCATATTATCATATTCGATTCTCTCTTTAAACATAAGAGGTAAACAACTAAGAAAATGTTGATTTTTTTTTCATCTATAATGTAAGTTACATAACGTAGTAAACTTTTAAAAAAAATTGCAAAGTTCTTTCATAGTCATTATACCTAATCATAATTCATAGAATTCTTTAGCTTTTTCCCCATAATATTGTTTCAATAATTTTTTTTTTTAAATACTTCTTTAGAGTTTTCAAATATACATAACGTTCTTTCATAATTTTTACTTTATTTATATCTTTCAACAAATATCAACCTTTCTTGTCAGGATATATATTTCCATTTTCTCTTTTAGTTCATCAAAAAAATATGAAAGTACTTTTTCATCCCAAATAGCCAAGCTTTGACTTCTTCTCCCTTTTCAATTTCTCCATTGAACATAGGAGGTTTGATATTTTCAAACTCAGCGATAATCTCTTCATATGGTTTGTATTTGTTTTTTTTGCTGATTACTATCGCTACTTTCACTAGAATCCCTATATTTTTCATTACCATGTTAAGTTGATTCTTCACTTGAAGATTTATTCTCATAATTAGAAAAGGCTAGTTTTCTTACCTTATGCTTGTAAGGTGCAGTTCTTGCCATGATTAATTCAGATCCTTTATTATTATTTTTTCATTACTATGCAATTTAGTAAGCAGGACATTATTTAATTCTTCATCTGCTTTGCATTCATTATCTTCCTTAACTCGTTTCAATTCTTCCCTTAAATATTTTACTCTTTGTAGGAGTTCAGATAGGTTATCATTTCCACTTTCATTCAGATTCACCCAGATTTCACTATCTATAATGTTACCTTCTTCATTGTTTTCTAGATCTTTAGGATGTGAGTGTCCTTTAGCTGACATTCCCACATCTGCCATGATTCTTGAAAAAACAAGTTTATTCTTCTATTCCTATTTGCAAGGAGAGTCAAACAATAAAAAAAGTTTTTTGTTTTATATCAGTTTGAGTGTTGGGATTTTCGGGCCAAGTGTTATAACCATGCTTTGATACCATTCTGTTACGAACTCGTAAATTACATAATAATAATAAAATTCTCTTTTTAACATATACACTTATTCATTGCAACATGTCTTTGTTAGTCATCAAATCCATTTTTACTTATTTGCATGGATAATTTAATTAATCTTCTTAAAAGTTTTGGCAACAGGGCTTGTCATATGTCCAGTGTTGACTCATATCTAATACAACAATTGGTTGTATCCCTTTCCAAGGTGATATGTTAATGTTTAAAGAAATGTTTGGTTTTAACTTTTACCTAGGATTTAAAATCCTAGTCTTTTGACCTTAAGTCGCAAGCTATAGCTTTCTCAAGCATATGTTCTATTTATTTATTTAATTTTAACCTTAATCTATATAAGGTTAAAATTAATATTTAATTATTTATGTGGAAAGGAAACAAGATGAAAATGCAAAACAGCTAACCATAAATAAAGACCACATTTACAGCACTACTCTGTATTCTATTCAAAACCTATTCGCTCTATTTAACTTCTGAAATTTATAATAAAATACATTGAACAACAATAACCATTAAATGTGTAAACAAAAATCCTTACAACAAATAACCATATGCAAAACAAAATATCAAAACCATGTGAAGGTGGGCCCCCCTCCAGACGTTTCTTCAACCTGTAAGTAAAATCTTAAAGTGATATTTTGATGATTAAACTGAAAAGAGTTTCATAGGAATGAGTTTTTTTCTCTCTGTGTGTGTCTTGTTATACTACTGTCAAATATATATAGGTTACACCATATGGGTCAACCCTTCAAATGATCATAACAACTAAAGAGTAATAGACGCAACAAATCCCTTTTCTCAAGCAAACATTCCAACCTAAGTAGATTCTCCCATATAATCACAACTTCTTAAGGGATTCGACTAACCATGGTTTTGGCTGCCAGTATTTATGATCATTATATGACTAAGACATAAATATGCCCTATTTCAATCTTTCCTTATCCCCAAAATACTTTTCATTTCATTGATTGCGTTGTTGGAGGTATTGAATTGGGTGCAAATCTGGGTGTTGGATCAGGTGCAGGAATAAGTACCGAATGGTGAAAGAAACATACAACATAAACAATTTATTAATAAAGACAATCTCTCAAACTTATATTGAAATTGAACAATTAAAATGGGATAAATGAAAAGATTTTACTTGGTTCTCATTCTTCATTGAATATGGGCCATCATCTCCCCCACATCAAAGGTCTTGCTTGTCCTCATGTAAGGAAGAAAAAATGAAAAAACTGATAAAACCACCCACTCAAACTCTCGAGGCATTAACCAACACCTTCCTGTGTGGAGAAGAAGGAACAAGTTTTGGTTGGTCACTTTTGAGTTCCTCTAGCTGCTGCATTTTCCTTTTCAACTGATTCCTCAAAATTTTGTTAGACACAGTCATGCCATCAATTAATTTATGCAAGGATTTAGCCTTAGCTATTAGGACTTCATTCTCCTTTTTAAGATGTTGGTTGAGGAGAGCATATTCCTGGACTTCCCCTATTAGCTGTATGTTTTGCTTTTAAAAATAGTCATTTGTTGACAGCTGAGAAGGAAGGACAGAGGGGTTTTGAACTGGATTCATAGGGGTTGGTGTTCCTAAAGAAGTGAAGGTAGACTGCACAGGAAATGAGGATTCATTAGCAAAGTACAATGGGGAAAAAGGGACTAAGGACATGCAATGCGATGCAGTATATGGAGGAAGGCATTTCCATGATGGAGAGGTAGATGATGAAGCATGGACAGGGTTGGAATCAGAAAAGGTTCTTTCAATGTTTCCTTGATTTGTAGTCTTAGCATCCATGCTTTGATTAAAGCGTTGAGCAGGCCCCTTCGACACTTTTATGCCTTTTTGTTCTATTTTTGCAGAGAAAGGAAGATCCCCTGATGATCCATCAAGATTATTTTTTCATTTGAGATCAACCTTTGTTTCCTGTAACTAAATTTTGGTCTTTCCCTTCCAGCTATGGCTATCAGCACAGAGTCTGGGGTTTTATCTGGATTGTCAATTCCATGAACCGATGCAGGTTGGGTTTGCTGCATAGGGACATGAGGAGTTTCAACAAGAAAAAAATGTGAGGATTGGTAAGGATAAGGAAGAATTGTTCCCAGTTCTGAATTCACTTCTGAATCTTGGCCAAGACCAAAATTTTAATAAGACCATGGTGGTAAAGACTTCTAGTAGTTTTTTCAGTGTTTTTTCTAACCTTATCAACCATTTTACTTAAACTCTTCCAAAAATAGAAGGGAAAATTTATAAGCTTTCCAAACTCAAAATGTGATAGCAATCTAAAATGACAGGTTTTGAAAACAGAAAACCTACCTTCACAAGTGACAAGATGGTTGATAATCATTAAGGGGCTGATGAATTCATACTGTACCCAGTTTTTAGCAAACCCTTTGTCCATTTTTACTATTAGGAACTCGATCTTGAAAAAAAATCATAATTTTGTCGAGAGAGTTTGTAATTTTTGAACCATCGCTCATTGATCCGAGGTAACCCTATGGCTTGAGTGATCGAATCGTCCAAAATAGAGAAGGAAAGTGGCCCAATTCATGCTTGGCTCCCATTGAACCCTATGGATAATTGCAATGAGATTTCATCATCATGACAAGAAAGGGCAGTGAGAAATGAATTCCACCCTACTCGGATAAAAGTTATCTACATTCCCGAAATTATGATAAGTTTAAAAAGTCAGAAAGAGACATGGGTTCATGGTGATTGATCATGGCAGAAATATGGGGGAACAACACAGAATTGTTGCTAGGGTGAAAAGGAGACAAATATGAACAGATAAAGGTAAATTTCCCTTTTCTATTCTCCTGCCAATGTCAACCCATGATTACCAGGGATATCATTCTGAAATCTTGAGGTTAACGAAATTGGAGAGTGACAAAAAATGATGGTATGAGCATTGATTCATAATTTCTCGTATTTCCAGAAATATATGGCCCTTCGAGCCATCTATTGAGAAGTACAAGGCCACATGGGAGGCAATTTCCATAATCATTGTCATAATTAAGTGAAGCCATGCTCATGTATTATGAATAAACCTTAGACCTTATAATTCATGACTTATAAAATATAAAAGGAGCTATTAAAGTATGAATAAAACGATTATGCTTAGAACAATTAAAGGATTCAATTTTACTCTATATCGAAATCATTTTAATGATTTGAACACGTCAATATTTTTGCATTGAAACTAAGGTCAAGATTGCATAGTTTATATTTCTTAGTTAGGTGCTCCCATACCAAAGTTATCCTTATCAATTCGAAAGTTAATTACATATCATTGTCCAAATCAGAGATTCACACATTGATCATAAAAGTAAATCTTAACTTACCTTTGTTCTCTAATATGAATATGAATTTGATAAGAGAATTGGTCGGTCCAATTCTAATATATGCAAAAGAAATGTAGGCTTGGATAATAACCTTTGTAATACATACTTTGTATTTCATTAATTTCAGCAATTCAATCATCCCAAAGTCAATTTATTTACATTTGTATCCATCAACTAGTCACCTTATCGAGTACTCCATCTAGTACCTCTACTGTTAAGACTCCAAGTATCCCCAAATTTTTGTAATAGCATTAGTAATATACTAGATAAGGTACCGAGATATCTTTCTCATGTTCTAAACAAAAAGTCACCAATAATCAAACTAAAATCTCATTCAAACAATATTCAAAATAAATCTAATTCCTATCAACAAAATTCAAATGTAGATTTATTTTCCCCTTTTTTATAGAAAAACCCAATCAATATATTTTTCTTGGTCAAGAGTTCTCCTATTGAAATTCATAAAGATACCATTCCATATGGTTCAGCTTTACACAAGAATATGCAATTGATCAAGATAAGGTTCCTTGTCAAGTTCATTAATTGGAGGCAAAATTCTCCTATATGGTAAGGATTCGAAAGTAGAGAGTCAAACTATATAAAGGAGATTATCCAGTGGATGTCAAATAAATATTAGTTATGAAACATGATAATAGATACTGCATTCAGAGCCCACTTCCAGCGAGCTTGTTGAGAACTTCGGTGGGGTAACTATAATAGCCAATAAAAATCCTCCCCATGCAGCATGCCCCATTGCTGATAGGCCTGTTCAGTACCCTGATGGGTTTTCATGGTCATACCACATGCTGGTACCCACTGCTAGCAGACCTGTTCAACATCCTGACAGGTTAACCTCTTACATCCTTTTTCCTTTAGAGGCTCTTATCCAAAATTCACCTTATAGATAGAATTTATAAATTGCTTACACAGAGGTGAGACAGGGGAGCTTCTCTAAAAACCTTTTCAGGAATAGAATGGTATTGGTTTGGAATATTTTTCTAGAACAATGCTTGTAAAGGTTTGATTGCATGAACAATTAACTCTCATAATGATGCCAAGTCAATGGAAAATCTATAGTTATAGATATTAGGGAGCCAACGGATAATACCCAAAAGATGATTTTAATCTCAACAATCATCTTCCTATGAGTTTATTGTTGTGTCTTTTAGAAAAATAATTCAAATCCCTTATCAGTTACTACTTGTAAAAGTACTTGAGTAGTCAACTGTTCAGCCAAATAAAAGTATTCTAGTATACTTATGGTTTGATAAGTAAAACATCTTGAGGTAATACTAATTGATACAAAATATATATAAATGAGGGAACACAGATCTGAAAAACAACAGGTATCAACATACAACTGAAATTAACAGTTAAGTATAACTTGACAAAAAATTTCATCCCTTTCGCAGAATGTATAAAATTTAGCATGACTTCCCTTTTTCAGATATTTTGATTTGTTCCCATAGATAGAATATACATGCAAAAGTTTAGAAAATGTTAAGGAAACAATATAAAAACACTCATGTACATATTTACAAAGAAATTTCAATTAATCATTATTCAGGAGGAAGTAGGTGAAGAAACTGTTTCTTCACCTACTAACTCTAAATGAAATTGGTGGGCTAAACCTTGAATGAATGCATGTTTGGTTATGGGTTTATGATATACCTTTAGGAAATATCCATTCAACGCAAAAGTTACCTGTTCATCATCAATTGTCTTTATTTTCACAGAACCATTATCAAAGATAGTTATGATTTCATACGATCCCATCCACCTGGTTGTGATCTTGCCTTTAAAATTATTGAACCTTGAATCAAATAGGAGGTCCTAGTCACCCTCCTGAAAAGGTTTCTTCTTTAAAAAATTATCATGCCACTTAATTATATGATTCTGAACCAAAATAGTCCTTTGAATAGCATCCTGTCTAATATCATCCAATTCATTTAATTGTTTCAACCTTTTTTTCTAGCCCTCATCCAACTTCAATCCTAATTGTGCAACAATTCGGAAAGTCTTTACCTAGAATTCTACAGGAAGTAACATTTGATTTCCATAAAACAATTCATATGGGGTATGCCCTGCAGTATTTCTCCATGTAGTTCTATAGGCCCATAAATCCTCTGGGAGCATATTGGTTGAGTCCTTATGGTGCATTTGTATAGTTTTGGTAAGGATGGATTCCAAAACTTTATTTGTTGACTCTACCTATGCATTATCTTTGGGATGCTATGGAGAGGACTTACAATGTTTAATCCCATATTGTTATGTTAGTTCCTTGATATATGTTCCAACAGATTATGCTCCATTATTAATCAAAATTTCATGAAGGACACCAAAACAAGTAAAAATGTCCTCATAATTAAATTCTATGACTGAGTTCTTAGTGGTCGTCAACAAAGTTTTTTCCTCTACCCATTTAGTCACATAGTCAATACAAACTAGGATATACTTATTTTTTCCCGACATAGATGGGATTGGTCCAACACAATCTAACCCCCATTTTTCAAATGGTTCAAGCATTACCTGTGCTTGCAGAGGCATTTCATCAGAAGATGTAGGTCTCCCCATTCGTTGGCAAATGTCATAGCTCCTTACATACTTTGCAACATCTTTAAAGAGTGTGGGCCAATAATGGCCTTGGTGTAACACCTTATAGGATGTGCATTTATCTGACAAATGACCTCCACAAGGCCCATCATGGCAAGCTTGAATGATTCCACACATCTCATCTTCCCTTACGCACTTTTGAATAATTAGATCTAGACCTCTTCAAAATAGATAATTACCTAGCCATGATTAACTGGCACTTTGTTGAATAATTCTTCACTTATCGTGTTTTGATAAATGAAAGGGTATCCTACTTGTGGCCAAATAGTTGGCTATATCTACAAACTAAGGAATTTTAGTAACAACGACAAACAAATGTTCATCAAGAAAATCATCATTTACAGGAACATTTTCACCATCATGAGTAAGTCGAGAAAGAAAATATGCAACTAGGTTTTCTTTCCTAGGCTTATCAATAATTGTAATGTTAAATTATTGCAATAATTAAAGCCATCATGTCATCCTGCCACTAGTTATAGATTTATTCATGAAAAACCTGATAGAACAATGATCAGTATCAAAAAGATCATAACCAGTAATGTAATGTATAAATTTATTGATAGCATGAATTACTACTAAGAATTCTTTTTCGGTCATCGTGTTATTTAACTCAATTGGTGTTAATTTTTTGCTGATAAAATAGATGGCATAGTAATATTTATTCTCCTTTTGTCCAAGGAATCCTCCTAAGGCAGTGTCAGATGCATCAATATATATATGAAAAGGAAAAGACCAGTTTGGTCCTCTTAGAACTGGTGCTAAAGACAATTATGTTTTGAGAGTTTTGATAGAAAGTTGACACTAAGAATCCCAATAAAAATCAAAATATTTAACCATAAATTTAAATAAGGGATCTACTATCTTAGTAAAGTTCACAATAAATCTACGATAATAGCCAACATGTCCTAAAAAACTCCTGACTTCCTTTTTGTTTTGGGGGGAGCTATGCTGGTAATGATCTCGATTTTAATAGGGTCTACCTTAATACCCTTTGAAGAAATATGATGTCCTAAAACTATTCCTTCAGTTAATAACATTTTTAATTTTTCATAACATAAGGCAAGGTTTGTTTCTGACACCTAATTAAAACCTTCTCCAAATTTTGAAGAGCTTCTTCAAAGTTGTTTCCATAAACTGTAAAGTCATCCATTTAGACTTCAACACAGTTATGAATTAGGTCAGCCGGAATTCCCAAGGCTACTCTTTGAAAAGTAGCAGGAGCATTACACAGTCCAAAGGTTAATACCTTGTAGGTATATGTCCCCCATGGACATGTAAGAGTATTTTTCTCCTGGTCTTTGGGAGCTATCCTTATATGATTGTATCCACTATATCCATCCAAAAATGAAAAATATTTTTTTCTCAATAAAGTGTCTAAAACCTAATCTATAAAGGGAAGGGGAAAATAATCTCTCAAAGTTGCTTTATTAAGCTCAGATAAATCTACACATATTCTCAATTTTCCTCCCTTTTTGGGGACAACTACCAGAGGGAAAACCCATTTACTATCAGAAATGGGGTAGATGAAATCTAAATCAAGTAATTTCTATAGTTCATCCTTCACAATATCCTTTAAAGAAGGATTCACTCTCCTCTGTGGTTTCCTTACCGGCTATATATTCTCCTAAGTGTAGATGTTATGAATACAAGTGTCAGGATGTATTCCCCTCATATCTTTATATCTCCAGGAAAATGCTCATGACCACGCCTGCAATACACAGATTAACTTGAACGCTAAGAAAGAGATAGTCCAGGTGAGAATGAAAGAGGAGCGGGGAAAAGGTAGGAGGTAGGTTTTTCGGTGTGTATAAGGTAGGTAGATGGCGGTTCAGTAGTAACTTTTCAAGATGGTTCCTGCTCCTCCTCGGGGGGAGAGGGACTGTGGAAGGAAAGACATAGTGGAGGTAGAATCAGTTATTGTGGGAAAAGAAAATGACAAAGGAAAAGGGGTAATCAATGCCCATATTTCTCCCAAAGATGGGGAAGGTTGTAGCGGAACCAGAAAGGAAGGAACAGAAAATCAGGGTACAAGAAGGATAGGACAATGTGTCCCGAAATCCAAGATGGTACCAAGATTGCAGATCAAATCCAAAAGAGTTAGGGAGGACATTAAATACATGAAATAAAGGGCGCTCATAGGAAAATTTGTGGCGATCAATTCAATGTGGAAACCCCAAGGACACTTTGACCTCCAACTGGGAGCTAAAGGGTTCTTCACTATCATTTTCGTCAATGAAGAGGACAGAACGGAAATATTCAAGAATGGTCCCTACTTTTACAATTCAGCGAGCCTCTTCTTAAGGCCATGGAAAGAGAGATTTGACCCTAACAAGGAAAAGATGACAATATCTCTTGTCTGGATAAGAATGTATTCCCTCCCAATGGAATACTGGAAGGAAGAAATCTTGATGGACATAGGGAACACCTTAGGGAACTTTATCAAAGTCTCCAAGAAAACTAGACAGAGGAAATACATATCATATGCCACAATTTGTATCTACCTTGACATTTCTAGAGATCTGTCAGATGGAATAGAGTTAACTTGGGAAGACGAGGAATGGTTTTAGGCCATAGATTATGAGCAGATCCCATTCCACTATAGAAGATGTCACGAACATGGGCACCTATTCAGAGACTGTCCACAAAATAAAAGACCAGGAGGGAAGAAATATCAAGAACTTCAGGATGTGGAGGGGTTCACCAAAATTCAAAACAAAAAGCAAAAAGTGAGGAAGATCTCAGGGCCGAAAGTACACAAAAGAGTGCAGACCCAAAACTGATTCAAGGCCCTTCAAGAAGATCAAACAAAATACACAGCCGACACACAGGTAGAATCAATGAAAAACAAACTCCAAGAAAAACAACAAGAGGAATAGGACAATGATACCCAAGGAATTGGTAAGATTATAGCCCCAAAAGATAATCTTGGCACTAAGAAAACTATCCCGGATCCCCTTCTACAGAGACAACCAGAGGAAACTCAAAAAGATTCAGGAACTGTGGAAGTCATTTCAAAATACATGGAAATAGGAGACCTAGACCTTGAAATTATGGAAGCAGCCTGTTCATACAAAGATCCAACCCTGATCCCCCCTCAGTAGGTGTCCCTCCTGGAGAAATCCATCATTCAAGCCAAAAACGTAAAATCCCTCGGGGTAGTGGTTGAATCCCTCAAAGTCACCGAAGGTAAGAAAAATAAAAGGAAAGATAAAAGGGGTAGACCTAACAATGTCCAGCGAATCTGAGCAATAGGTGAACAACTGGTGGCTTCAGGGCAGTATCCAACAATAGATGTAGCCCTTTCTCCCTCTAATTAACCCCTTCTTGATGCAGATTACAACTTGGAATATCAAAGGTTGTAAAAGCGCTCTTAAAAATCGTCTTCTTAAAAGAAGGATTGAAAGAGACAAATCAGGGATAATATTCTTGCAGGAAACAAAATGCTCGGGAGAAGAACTCGCAAGTATAGCTCAAAAAGTGTGAAACGGGTACGATTTGATAATAGTAGACACCAGAGGGGTGGCAGGTGGTCTAGGAATCCTTTGGAACGCCCGTGTGGTGATTTTATCAGGTTTCCTCGCCACCACATGCGCTCTTTCAGTTGATTTCCACATTCTTGGGACTAGAATAAGGGGATTCATCTCCAATGTTTACGGTCCCCCGAGGGGAGAACAAAAACCTGCATTTCTGGAGTCGCTCATAGACCTAAAAGCCCTAGTTAAGGACAAAGCGTGGATTATAGGAGGTGACTTTAACCTGATAAGAAGCCTCGATGAAAAAAAAGAGGTATTCGGAACCTAAACGCAGCGAGTACTTTCTTTCCGAATCGGTCATGATGGCCAAGGGTAAACTCAAAGCGGTGGTTCTACCAGTGGCAGGGTCAGATCATTGGCCCATAAGACTGGAATGGGAAAATGTCAGAGTCAACCCTCGTAGACCATTCAGATTTGAGAAATTCTAGCTCCTCCAACTGGACTTCCATGAGAAACTCAACGAATGGTGGGAGAGCTTCCCTCCTATCAGGGGCACCCATATGTTTCAATTTCAACAAAAGCTTAAATTCCTTAAAGGCAACATCAAGAAATGGAATAAGCAGTCTTTCGACAACATCTTCCATGAAAAATAGGCCTTAGAGATCAAAATTAAGCAACAACAATCACAAGTAATGATCAACAGTTACACTGAAGAAATGAGGCTTCAGGAAAAGGCTCTATTGTAGGACTTCAATCATAGAGAGCAACAAGAGGAAGTCTATTGGAACAAAAAGTCTAGAATTAAATGGCTCCAGGAAGGAGAAAGAAATACCAGTTTTTTCCACAAAGCGGCCATTCAACACAGATAGGGGAACAGGATGGATAGACTAAAGAAGGAGGATGGGAGCATTGCTGAATCCTAGGAAGAACTGGAGACCACCCTGAACTCATATTTTTCCAAGCTCCTTCAGGAACTGGAGAGAGATAGGGAGGAATCCCAAAGAGAGGTGTTAAGGCACATTCCTAAGATCATCATGAAGGAACATAACCAAATACTCGAAAAATCCATCGAGATGGTGGAGGTTGAAAATGTTGTTAAATAAATGGCTAATGATAAAGCACGAGGCCTGGATGTTTTCACCACAAACTTCTTCCACGCTGGCTGGGATTGGATGAAAGAAGAAATTTGGGCCTTAGTGGAGGACTCAAGGAAATTTGGGAGTGTTCTCAGAGCTCTCAACTCGACCTTCTTAACTCTCATTCCAAAAGAAAATGGAACAGAGGACCCAAGAAAATTAAGATCGATCACCCTGTGTAATGTTATCTACAAATTCATTTCCAAGGTAATTGTTGATCACCTTAAACCACTCCTACCTCTTATTATTTCTCTAGAACAAGCAAGGTTTGTGGAAGGAAAACAAATCTTGGATGGCATCATTCTGGTCCACGAAACCATCCACTCCCTCAAATTAATGAGGAGTCCAAGTAAGCTCTTGAAACTTGACCTCTCCAAAGCTTATGATAAACTGAATTGGAAATTCTTGGTAAGTATCTTGAAAGCTTTTGGTTTTGCGGAGGAATGATCTAACTAGATCATGAATATGGTTTCCTTTTCCTTTTTCTCAATCTTGGTTAATGGGTCCCCCTCGATTCCCTTCAATGCGACTCGAGGTATTAGACAAGGGGATCCCCTATCTCCTTTCATCTTCATAATTGTGGTGGAAGGGCTTGGAAGGATGCTCAAGAACAGGAGAGCAGCGAACATAATCAATGGATTACCCCTAACAGATGAGATGGACCCTCAAACCCATCAACAATTTGTGGACGATAATATGCTGATAGGACCCTCCTCAGTGCATGAAGCTAGGGGAATTAAATATTGTTTGAACACCTTTCTGGAAGTGAGCATCCTAGAAATTAACAAAGAAAAATCCCAGACCTACTTCTTCAATACTCCCAGGATCACCAAGAGAAATATCCTTAGAATCTTGGAGCTTTCGGAAGGCAGCCTCCCCTCAAAGTATCTTGGAGCTCTTATGGAAGAATCGTTTATCAAACAAATTTCCTAGAAAGAACTAGTGGAAAAAATTAACAAAAAGCTCAATCTCTGGACCTTTAGAGCCCTCAATTTCTCGAGCAGGTTAATCCTGGTAAAATCTATTCTTCAAGCTATTCCCATTTACCTCTTCTTAGTGCTGGCAGCCCCGAAATCCATCATTAAGCAAATCAGGAATATTCAGAGGAACTTCCTATGGGGAGGAAAGGAAGGCAATAGAAAATGGCCTCTGGTGGACTGGAAAACCATTTGCACCCCAAAAGCTATGGGGGGATTGGGGCTTAGATACTCCCTTGATAACAATAAAGTTATGAGCACAAAAATTTGGTGGAGATGGGTGAATGATGAGGATGAACCATGGGCCAAACTGTGGCATCTGAAATATGTGCCCCAATGGCCACAGCAGTCCCTCATATGATTTGGAGAAAACCTTCCTGGCTCCAGCATCTGGGAACCTGCCCAGGAAAACAGGGGCTTGGTCCAAAAGCATAGCTTCTAGGAAGTTCAGAATGGACAAAATGCAAGATTTGAAAGTGAAGCGCTGAACCAGGAACCAGTGATCTCTTGTGGGGAAGATACCCCTTTGTTACGTACCTTCCTCCAAACTAATTCCCTTAAAAAGGTGGCAAAGTTTTGGGATAACGACAATGAAGAACAGATGTTCAAGAGGTGGAAAGAAACAAGTTAGTGGCAAGCAAAATCTCCTAGGGAGGATATCGAAGACTTCTTGACGGAGCAATATGAGAAAAGGATAACCAAGAATGAGGCCCCTAATAAGCTAAGATGGGTTTACACCAATTTAGGTAACTTTAATCCCAAATAAGCCCTAGGATTGTTAATAGGAACTCAAAACCTAGTACCAGATGTCAAGTGGGGAAATATTTGGACTGGTGGCTAGTGACCCAAGGTCTCTATCTTCTGCTAGCTGGTTATTAAATGCCGCATCCTAACTTGGGATAACGTATAAATCAAGGGATTCCATGGTCTGTCACGGTGCTGCATGTGCGAAGAGAATAACGAGTCCATAAATCACCTATTGGACGAATGTAGAGTTGCAAACTCCTTATGGGAGAAAGGGGCATAAATCTTCAAGAAAAACCACCAGCACAGGGGGCGACCGAACATCACTATAGCTGAGTGGCCTATTAACAGTTTTAAAAACAAAATTGTGAACCGCCTTTGGGAACTCTTGCTAGGTTTTACTCTATGGGAAATTTGGAAAACCCAAAACAAACAGACTTTTGAGAACAAAGCTAGAAAACAAGAGGAGATATGGAATTCTATAGAAGCTCACCTAAAAGAAACCATCTCTCTGTAAAAATGGACGCAGGAGAAATATTCTACTGAAGCAAATGAGAGAATGATACTGTATGATTTAGGGATCAAGGAATTACCTCCCAACAACTCGATAGCTCGATCAACTTTTGTACATGTTACAAGCCCAAATTGTTGGCATGCTCCTCCAGCGGGGTCTTTCTATCTCAATGTGGATGGAGCAGCTAATGGTAACCCAGGGCTAGCCAGATATGGTGGCACTATCAGAAATCCGAAGGGTGATATCATTAGTCTGTTCTGGGGCTCCATAGGAAATAATACGAACAACATGGCCGAGCTTGAAGCTCTAATCAACAGCTTGAAATGGGCAGTGCAAATAGGTAAAATGCCTCTAGTGGCAGAGGGGGACTCTTAGATCACCATTAACCTTGCTCGTAGGCTTCAATCGGGAGCCTCAACAACCCAAGTATCAAAGAATTGGAGATGGGAGGGCAGGTTAAGCATCCTCAGGAAAATCCTTACAGGAGAGGAAGCCATTCTGCTATCGTACGTAAAATGGGAAGGAAATAAGGTGGTGAAGGTCATGGCGAACCTAGGGGTGGAAAGCAGTCTATCTTTCCATGCAGAGGAAGACGAGGATGGCAGAAAAAACCCAACAGATCTGGCATCAGTGCTTAAATTTGGTAGAAGACGATGCGGTGGGTAGTGGCAATATGTACCAAATGATGCATGCGAACGAGAGTTGGCTCAAGACCTTTAAGGGAAGGAAAATAGACTATGTGTCTACAGCAGGGAGCAGGCCCACGAATGTCTCATTGGAAAACACGACAAGCCGGGAAATTTTTCAATTGCCAGGTGTGGAAGGCCTAAACACATGGTAATGCATGCCTTAACACGTGGCCTCAGTACGACTCACGTGGAGGCTTCACAAGGTCAGTTCAAGTCAAGATTGTGGGCTCGAATTTATAATAGATTCCAGGGGCGCTTCGATGCCTAATCCATGGGAAGTGAGGAAGGAAGGATGAGTAGGTACTGTGCCCACGTATGAAGTGGATAGAACAATAAATATGGAGAAGGCCTGTATCCTTCGACCCCCTACGAAACCTAAGGTGGCGAATTAGTCACACATGGTGAGAGATCTGTTTGAGTGTGGGGAGTGGCAGAGAATTATGGTGAGCATGCAGAGAGTTAAGGGGTATGTCTATGGTAGGGATATTTCGGCTATGGATGGCCCTATTTATATGGATTCGGAGCAGCGCAAGGCCTTATTCAAGGCTCTGTTTATGCTCCTACTTCTGCCCACTGGCCGCCTGTGTGGTTTCATCATGCCGCAGTTATGGAGAGCTCGAACCAGAGCGAGAGGCCCCAATAGGGGCATAAGCCTCAATGGTGCTTCCCCCAGTGATGTAGATGATTCGACACCCCCCATCAGGGGTATCACGGTCGCTGCTCCCTTCAATTGGGGTGACCAATACATGGCAGAAATGCCCACATCCATTAAGGTATCCGCTGCCATTATGGAAATCGACCTCGTCCGGAAGTTTGAGGCCATAATGGGCTTCCCTCTGCTACCCAACCCCTTCTAGATGGCGCATATCCTGCTTTCCAAGGATATTCAAGAAAAAATCAAGATTGCCCAAGGCATCCGTGATGCCCTAGATACAATTCGACGAGGTTAGCAAGAGAGTGCAACGGGTTTCGACTCTTGGAACAGATAGCCCAGAATTTGCTGGTCAGCCCTGGTCCTGAATCCACCAACCCGGGAAAAGAACCGATGAATTCTCCAGCAAATGACATGCCAACCCCCCAGGAGGATCATTTCCAAGCCCCTCACAGCAAGGCCAGAAGCTATAGTGGGACTCTACAGTGGGGTCCCGTTCCTCTTTGTTTTTTCGATAAGTATTCTCATTTCCTTGGTCGAGGCTGTGTCTTTTTGTTTAGTATGGTTCTCGTCGGTTGTCTGTTAAGATCTTGGGAGTTTATTGAATTTGGCCTAAGTTCTGTTTCGGGTAATCTAATGTGGGGAAGCTGTTGCTTCAAGGATGTAAGGAACCATTTTTGGTTTTTGTCAGACGGGACAAGCCATAACAAGCCTGGTCTCTTTTTTCTAGAGGTCATGATCCAAATATCTGATGTATAGCCCTTCTCTATAACTTTTTTGTATTATAATAGATATTTTCAACTTACTCATAAAAAAAATTACATGGACTAACTTGTCCTATAATTTGGTCTTGACTTAATCTAGTATTAATTACTAAATACTTTCCAGGTCTATCTTTAATTGGGACTGTGAAAGCTTCCATTTTTTTGTCCACATAAAGGAATACTAATGTAGATATATTTAATGTATCAAAATGTTCTTGAAATTCTTCTGTGAGGAAATAGTCAGATTCAGAAAAAGAGTGAGGAAAATCAACACTAGTTGTAATAGAAATAAATTGATCTAAAATATTATCCTTTGTTTGATCTTCCATCCCTCCATATTGACTGATATATAGAAATGGTTGTTCAAATTCCTCATCTCCATATGGGTTTTCCATCCATACTATTTCTGCCACTTGTTGGCCTGGTGGATACATGGTAATATTTTGCAGAGAAGATATTGTTAAAATCCCTTCCCTACACCCTATAAAAGATTTAGTTGTTGCAATCCAAGGCCTTCCTAAGATGATCATATGAACTTTGGTAGGATCCTTTGTCTGAAGAACCAAAATGTCCACTGGGTATTCCCAGGAGGCCACATTAACAATGATGTCATCAAGCACCCCTATAGATTTTACAGTGATTTATCTGCTAACTCCAAAACTGTTGGAGTGGGTCTGAGAATGTTATTTAACAATAATACCTACAAAGTAGACATCGACATCATGTTAATTTCTGATCCCAAATCAATCAATGCATTTCCTATGGAAACATTATTAATAGATACAATTAAAATAAGATTTCCAGGATTTGCAAACTTTAGAAGTATGGGTCGATATGATATATAATCAGATAGTTGGCCTACCATATGTATAGCTAGTGGATCTTTCTGTTTTCTCCCTGGTTTCTTTAAATAGAGTTCTCTGATCATATTTGAGTAAATGGGAACATCCCTTATAGCTTGAAGCAAAGGGATTTGAATGCATACATTCCTTAGTTCATTTTCAAACTCAAATTGAGGTATTACCACATGTTTTTCGATGGCCAGCCTTTCTGTATATGGAGGAATTCCTAATGTCTGTGGTTGAGGTGGATGTTGTATTTTGGTCATGTGAGTATTGCCTAAGATACTGGGATTTCCTTCTTATCGTTGTTTCTCCCAAATTTCTTCCCCAAATTCCTCTTGGATAACAATAGTAGGGTTTTCCCTATTTACAGTCCTCCCTGACCTAAGTTGTATATTGTGGATAGGTATTACATTGATATAAAATGTTGGGAATGTGGTACCTCAGCATTGTTAATAGGTTGTGGAACCTTTTTGTTTGGGTTTGGAATTGGTTGGGAAAGCAGTAAGGTCGGCCAAGGGTTTCCAAGGCCGGTTTTGTACAGGTTGAGTTTGTTAATTTTTCCAAGCGTGTGGGTCCAAGTAGGTTGCATCAGGTAGTAGTAAGCTAGATTTTTCTATGCAGGATCTAGATATTGATTTTTGGGACGAGGTGTCCATGGCCTTCTTGGTGCATAAGATTTATCACCTGCTTCAGCACTTATCTCGTATGGAGCCTGAATTTCTGGCCATGCAAGGCAACATTCTGTGGAATATTTTTTAGTGCATAATGCATAAACAACAATAGTGTTAAGGGGACATTCCTTGAGAGGATGTATTTTCCTGCACTTGGGACAAAATATATGTAATGTTGCATAGTATTATTCTTCTTGCCTCTTCTTGGTCTTCATGGAATCGAATTGAGAATTTAGGGTACCCAGGATATCAGTTTTAAAATTTTCCAACAGATTCTCTAACTCCATTCTGGTAGCCCTATTAGTATTGACCGACCTAGAGGCTCTAGGAACTCCATCCCGTATAGACTTTCCAATTTTAGCCCTGCTACGGGAGTATTTTCTACACAATTCACAGATTGCTTATCACCAGCAACCATAAGGTTGAGAATCTCAATATACTCTTCCCAAATTCCCTTTAGGAAGAGTGTTCTCACAACATCTTCCTGGAGGGTGTTATATTTGGATTTTTGAAGAATGTAGACGAACCTCTCTAGAAACTATTCCTCATATTTATTTAGGAATACATTTTTCATTTCATCCCATGTCCTTATACTAAATTCCCCCAGTCCCATGAACCAACGAAGTGTTGCATCCTTAAGAGTAGCAGGAAATAGTATCAATTTCTGGGAGTCATGGAGATAGTTATAACTCTGAGATAATATGCCAAATTTGAAGAGAAAAGTGTCGGGATCTTCAGTACTCTTGCCATGAAAGACGGGTAATGAAGACAAGGGAATTCTTTTTGTGTTAACATTTTGTATGAGATCCAGAATTGGGAATCCAAAGGTTGTCTCATTCTCTGATTCATGTTCTACAACTTCTTCATGGTCTCCCATTATGAGTGGATTATTGAACAAGGTAAAACTTATCTTTCCCTCCCTAGAGGATGATGATGAAAGGTCCCACCTTTCTATTCTATGCTTGGTTTGGGGAAATATCTTTTCTCTTGCTAGTGTTGGTAGACTTAGAGTAGACTATATTTGAAAAACCAGAGGATCTGATGTGTTTCCAAATAGTGCATTCATCTTATATATATCAACTAAATTTTCTAGGTTAGGATCCTCTATTATAGGTGATATTTTGGTACTTTCATATGCCCCTGGTACTACTTGCATATCTTTCTGAGGTGATTAATTTTTTTCTCCTGTGGAATTTGATTTGATTGTTTCTTCCATTTGTTGCCCTACACTCTCTTGTGTGTAACTTTCTTTTATTTTGTATATTTCTCCAGGATTTCTTAATGATGATGGGGTTCTATCCCCAAAAATAGAAGAACTCTGAGAATTAATTTTGGTGTATCTACCTCTATTATCCCTAGGTCTCATAAAATACTTCTATTATAAAAAAAAAATAACTATTCTATCTAACAAATCAAATAAAAAATACTCAAAACTACAAATGGATTTGAAAGAACCTGCTACAACAAATGCGCAAGTTCTTACCTCTTGTCTTATTGTCCCTTCTCCCCCTTCTGCAGAATCTAATCACACTTAAAAACAATTATCAATTTAATAAACCTTCAAGTACTATCTTACCTTCAAACAAGTCCCAGACAACGACACCAAAAATGTCAAGAAAATGATATCACCCTTAATTAAAGTATCGACCGAGGTTAGTAAAATTTGAGTTGTTACATTGTTTGTGCTTGGCAAGATGGATTATTATAAAATTTGTTGTAAATTTACAGGTTGAAAGATAAAACACACTCTGATCACTCTCAGTTCATTAACAACCTAGCCTACTCTCTCTATCATTCACTCAGTAAGTAAAAATATGTATGTGTAACTAATCGATTATATAGGAAAACAACCAACCTCTCACTATGTGATATAAAGAAGAAAAGATGTTTAGATTAACTATCTATTTATCTCTAAAGAACATGCTTGTTTCCAAACTAAAGCAAAAGGAAATTTTAATCTACTTTAATGAACTATCTAGCTAATGAAGCGACAAAGGTAACTACCAGATCAAAATTTCCTAACAATCTTATGATCACTAATCTAAATAAAATTAAAATTGTAACTTCAATATATAAAGCACAAGCAATTACCTTTAAGTGGGAATCACACTACACATCACTGATAAGCACAAAACCTTCAAACACTATTATGTTATTCTATAATTCAAAATAACTGTGAAAGTATTTAAATCATTGAATGGTTACTCAAAATATTAGCCTAATGCATCGAGGGAATAAATCTTTAAATATCAAACGCTAATTTCTGGTCAGCATTCTAGGTTAAATGTAAAGAATCCCTATGATCTACCCAAATTGAAAAGTAAGTATTCCAAGCTACTCTGTTTTGTTTTATTTCTAGATCTAAGATATCAACATAAATTTAACCATTTATGTGGAAATGAAACAAGTTAAAAATGCAAAACAACTAACCATAAATAAATACCACATTTACTACACTACTTTGTATTCTATTCAAAATCTATTCGCTCTGTTTGACTTCTGAAATTTATAATAAAATATACAGAACATCAATAACTAATCAACCTGTAAACAAAAATCCTTACAACAAATAACCAGACGCATAAACAAAATATCAACACCATGTGAAGGTGGTCCCCCCTATAGACATTGCTTCAGACTATAAGTAAAATCTTAAAATGGTATTTTGATTACTAAACTGAAAAGAGTTTCATAGGAATGAGTTTTTGTCTCTGTGTGGGTGTCTTCTAATACTACTGTTAAATATATATATATGTTACACCATATGGGTCGACAATTGAAAGGGTCGACCCTTCAAATGATCATAATAGCTTAAGAGTAACAAATGCAACAAAGCCCTTTTTTCAAGCTAACACATTCCAACCTAAGTAGATTCTCCCATATCTTTGGTCATGAACCTGATAAAGAAATCACAGCTCCTTAAGGGATTCGACTAACCATGGTTTTGGCTTCTAGTCTTTACGGGAAGTGTATGACTAAGTCATAAATATTCCTTATTTCAATCTTTCCTTATCCCCAAAATATTTTTCATTTCATTGGATGCGCTGGTGGAGGTACCATATTCGGTGCATATTTGGGTACCGGATCAGGTGTACGAACGAGTACCGGATGGTGAAAGAAACCTACAACATAAAAAATTTATTAATAAAGACAATCTCTCAAACTTATATTGAAATTGAACAATTAAAATGGGATAAATGACAAGATTGTACTTGGTTCTCATTCTTCATTGAATATCTTGTAAACCCATGCAAATGATACCTAAATGACAATTCATAAGAGAAAATTCATATAAAAGACTTATATTCCAGACCAAACATGTAGATAAAACACAGCAAAATGGAGGGCCATCAAACTGATCCTCACCCTCCATCTATCCTTAGTCGGATTCTTGTCTTTGGAGAGAATTTATAGGGTTTTTATCATCATATTCATTTGGTTGTAAGGTTTTTTTTATGGTTCAAATTGATGGTTGTTGGAGGTTTTTCTCAGAGAGTCCATGGTGCTTGGCTGCAACCATGCTTTCCATTTGACAAGTCTACAATTGCTTGTATGGTTTTAAATACAATTATATGATGTACGTTTTATAGGTTAAAGGGTGTTTACTATTGTTAAAGATGGGTAATGGATGTTTGGTTTCCATTTCTCCTTTGTACGGTCTTAGTCATTCTTTTTTTTTTTTACATGTGGTAAGGTGGAGACCATGCTATGCTTTCCTTCAATTTATGTTAGACAAATTCACAAGTTGACATGAGTTTAATAGGTAATTCATTTTTTCCTTAAAATATTTAAACTTCATTTCAAATGCAGGTTTCACATGCCTCAGAAGTAACTAGTTCGAAGTGTTTGAAAAGTGAAGGGCAGAGGACAAAGCAAGAGCTAGGAGGAGAAAACCCTTGTCCCTCTAAATGTGTTGATGAGGTAATATTATTCTGCTTATAACTCTGTTTAAGAAAAATCGATTTCTTAACTAAAGAAATGTATTAATATTTTACTTCTTTCTTTTGGGTAGGTGAGGCAAGGGTAACAAAGAATGGCCACCCAATTGCTTTGGACGAACCTGGCATTAACCTTTCAAGAAAACCCTCTGTCAAGGGTAAGGTTTGCTCTATATGTGCATAAGGTTTATGGTTTTGATGACAGCTATAGATACTTACAGTTTGTAACGTATACAAGGTTACACAAGGTTACAAAGGAGGGTTGGTGCACATCCATACGAGAGTGGCCACATGGTTACCTCCTCTCAATTTCGTTCTTACTCTGTCTTGAGGTGAGGAACCCTATCCTAAGCCTTGTTTATTAGAAAATGATTTTGTAATTTATATATGTTTGCATTTATACTAACATTAGTAGGTTTTCCTTTGTGCACGTATATACTGGCGTGACCCTTCAATGTTCACTGGATTCAATACTTCAGATTCAAAGTATGCCTTGATTTTGTACCGTATGCCCAAAGGGAAAAGTTCCATGGTTACTCTTCTTGGTGTGTTTGGGGAAAAGGGATTTACTGCCTCTTTCATAATTAAGATAAGTTTGGTTATTAATATGTTTGGTCTCGAATTCGATTTGGATAATCTGTTGGAATTTCTAAACAAAGACTATACGGTGATTGGCATGCAACCATAGTAAATTATACATTTTGTATTTAAATGTTGTTATGATTCGGATATGGATCTAATTTGGTGGATAGCCAGTTCTTAGAACTTGATTCGATTTCTATTGTTTAGATCTTTTGGGATCTTTGCTAAATACCTGGCTTTAGATCTGTATATTTTTCTTAATATATAAGTTGAGACACAGTGTAGTGATTCTTATGTGAATTTATGCTTAGATAGCAATATTCTTAGTTTAATATGTTAATTAAATGTTCCTTAGCTAATTACTTTATTTTAGATAGGTTGTTATCTTGATATGCGAATGATAAAACAAAGACTTGCAATTTATATATAAGGCAATTTAGTTCTTTAATAAGGAGGGATGTTAATTATACTTATTTCCACGTTCACGACCTAATTGTTTGAGAAAACCAATGAAATTAATGCATTTTCTTTTCCTTGGTAATATCTTATCTTTTATTTTAGTCATTCATTGTATTATATATAGATATGAATGAGAGGTGTAAAAAATTAAAATATACAAAATCAATGATTAAATTAGAGCTATGTTTTTAAAATAATTGTAAGTTGTCTTCTTATCCAAGTGGGTAGACATGAATGTAGGGTCATGGGAATTATTCTTCCTTCAGCAAGGATCAGGCCTGGAATTTCAAATTTCCAGTGCCTGTCATGTGAAAATTTGGTGACGTTTTCAAGATTTTGGTGCATGTCAATTTACGTCCTCCGTAATTTGAAGCCTGTCAAATATATTTTCATTTCTAAGTTTGCTATAAAGGAGCACACACTCTTTTCTTGATTGATACTGAAATACAAATTAATCACTGCTTATTTTTCTTCCAATTGATTCTACTACTTATTGCGGGGGCAATTATAAACCTACAGTAGTTTAGAGCAACTCGAGTAATTTATAAATTTTGTTCTTTTGAGAATAAAAGAAACAATCTTATTACAAACGTTTTAGAATATAATTAAAAATTAAATATATTGTAAAGTACAACTTTTTAAAGATTAAAACTGTAACGCTTCATCTCAGAAATCCTAGAAATACTTTATTGTATTCTATATTAAATCTCACAATACTGAAAGAGCAAATAAATTGAAGTTTTTTTTTCCAATTTCTTCTGGGCCGGATTGACAAACTCTCTTAATATAGCAGGAGACTTTTATGTCAGTACCGAAAAATAAATTAAATCTCTGATTCTACGAGTAAAATTTAACATGAAATCACAGAGAACTGAAAAATGAATAAATATGGGAATCTAACTAAATCTATAGTTAAAAGTGGACAAATCACACTGTACTGAGTCTCGGAAATATTTAGCTTTTTCCAATAGAAACAATTGAAAACACGTTCTTATCAGAATAAACGAATTATCTGTAGAAGATGTCTTCCCTGCACATTATATGGTGTCATACGGGATTCTCTTCAATTTTATTTGCAGTTTATTTACCAACAGGCAATTTGTGCTAGAAGGAATCTACAGTTCAATTCATGCGCTAGCCAGGGCTTTAAAAGTTGGGGTTTAGGGTTGCTGCACGCATTAGGGTATAGGGTTTTGGGTTGCAGCATACATTACTGTAGTCATGTTAAATCAACAAGTTACAGTATTGCTATCAAAACAAAACACTGGCAGAAAAAATTCGTTTCTTCACATCAACGCATAATTTGTTGAGCGTTTAAAGAAGAGAAAGGGGCCGGTGAAAGAAGGATTAATTGTAGCAATATTCCCAAATATAATGAAACGCAACAAAGAGTCCTACATACATTGAGTTCGTCTCTACTTCTTAATTAATTGACCTAGTTGCTTTCGATCTGAACTCACAACTCTTGCAAAAGAAAGCTTTAAGCTTTAATCACAGTAAACTTTTAATGGAAGCATCTTACCTGATTTTTCCAAACGCAAAAGTTCTTCCTATGAATATATGACGAATCTACTGCGCAAACGGGCAGAATACGCATGTATAGCAGGCTGCAGTAGGCATGTAAAAACCAGAAGTTTGTAGGAACCAATCCTTTATTATCAAAATTTATTTTCAACACATGAGCAATACGGTTGAAAAAGAGAACATCTGCTCTACACTAGAGTTAAGAACACGGCTTATACTGCACATATACAATTGTGTAATAGTGGATACCTATCAGATAAAGTTGGACTAGCAGGCGGGAAAATATCTGTTGTAAATCGCTGCCAGCCAGCTAGGTTCTCCACTTTCAGCTCAGAGAATAGATAGCTGGATGACAGATACAATCCAATCCACTTTGGTCGATCCTCCAGTCTTATTTCTTCTGTTTAGCAGGTAGATGGAGAGAGAACATAGTGCCCAGACAATCGCTAATTGCTATGGGTTCTGTTTGCATCGGTGAGGTGGTCACGGTAAAATAGAAAGAATGGAAATCTAGGTAATTATGGACAAGCTAGGAGTGATAAATACAAGCTAAAATTTATGACGGGAAATAAAAATTTGTAAACGTCAAATCTACGTTTCCAACATTTTCATAGCCGTCAACATTGACATTTTAATTTTTCACAAACCTGTAAAATACGTCCAAGATGGAAAAAACGTCCTACAGGACGTCAAATTCCAGGCCTGGCAAGGATCATTAACCTTGCAAAGGAATCAAAGTATATTTTTTACAATTATGTCACTACAACTGCTATTGTACATCATGTCAGTACAAGTGCTATTATTTTTATGAGTCATAGCATTGTGTAAGTTACTTATATTTAATTATATAAAATAAGAAGGAATCCAGTCGTATTTTTTCGTTTTCTATAAAACAAGAGGGATCAACTGTTTATTTTCGTTTTCTATAATAACGAGTGGGATCAACATACTCGATAGGCACTCAACCATGTCGGGAATTTCAGACATTATTTTATCATCGCCTTTTCCTTTTTATCTTTTCTTGCGGTATCCGAAGCCAAGATTTCACGAAAGGGATTATGATAAAACTCTAGCTTCACAGCAGTGAAGGTGCGCAGAAGAAAGAAGCAATACTAAGTTGCAGTTGCTTTGCCTTAGGGTTTTTCGACGGATTTTTCAACGCTTGCTTTGCCTAAGGGTTTTGGACAGATTTTTCAACGCCAGCTTCCAATTTGAACAGCTTAGCTTTGAACAGGTAATCCGTTTTTGCTGCAGATTTAAAGGATTATATTATTTGTAATATGGTAGGCTTGTTGGACCTCTTGTCCTCCCTGGTGTTCTGCATTCCCTCAATCAGGAATATACCCTTCATGTTTAAGCAACTCACTACTTTAGCTCGCGCCCTCTACTTGTTCCTTCAGAGGGCGATTGCTGCTTCAGATATGCGTGGATCAACTTACTTCGCTGGTACGCCTTCACCATATGACACTTATTATGAAAACGTTCACAGATCTGCTATTCCATGGCATAATCTTATGGCCATCTATGGAATCTCCGGGTAATAGACCGCCTGCTATGTCTCTTAATGTTATTACAAGCAGTGTGTATTCAAGGTGAAGATCATATGTAATATTATTTTCGCAAAATGATGAGAATTAGGTTGGTAGTTTGATGTGAGGGCATGTAGGTATGAAAATTTGATTCATCCTCCATGGATCTTACCGTGTAATTAAAACGGATCCTCTCTTCTATGAGATACTTGTTTTAATTCGTCTACTTTATCACTTCGGCCATTTAAGTCCCTTCTCAATGTCTTAAAAGAAGTTATTAGATTAATAAGTATAGTTCATAATATTTGCATCTGGTCTGTGCATGGAGTCTGTGCATGGAGTCTGTGCATGGAATCTTGACTTAGTGACTTTACTTTATCAAAGCTTTGGTTCTGTCATAAAAGTTTGCCACCAGTGATTGGGCTATCTTTATCTTTATCTTGATTGTTGATTTCGTTCATCTAACCAGTTTAAAACTCAGTGACTGGCCTATCTTTATCTTGATTGTTGATTTCGTTCATCTGACCAGTTTAAAGTAGAGAATGAACTCTTGACTCTGTATTTTAATTTACTTGATCAAAACTTTAATTTTATGATAAAATTTGTTAATTAAAACTTCTTGATTGAGTTATTTTTATATTGTTAATTTTCTCCATCCAACAAACAAAGAAGAATCCAACAAACAAAGAAGAGACCCAACTCTTAACTCTGTTTTTTTATGTCAGGATAAAAAAATCAAGCTCAATTTCTTACCTCTCCATGAAAAAAATAGGCAATCGAGATAATTATGTCTTGAGTTCTTTTATTCATCCAAATGTAGCTTATAACATAAGGTAATTAATTTTGTGGCAGACACTAGTTATGATTGTGGTAAATAAGTGTTATGATTGTGGTAAATAAGTGTTATGATAGATATCACCCTTTCTCATTAATAGTAATAAAATAAAAACATTTCCAACCAAATGAGCATTATGTATCAATTTGGTCTCGTAAAACCATTGACACTTTGGTATGTTCTTTGCTTACTATTGAGTAATTAAATCTCAGGTTTTATTGTTCATGAAGGAGAGTCTTTCTCATTCGGGTTGACATATATGCATTCGTCATTAGAGTTATATTTTGGGAAAGGGTTATTCAACAATTCTATGGCATCAAGCAAACAACATGTAGTTTGTTTAATTTTTCCTTTTAGCCAGGTATGTTGGGTACATATTTTTGACAAGAAATTCAATTTTGTGATAAATAATTTTCAAAAAATTTGGCTACATATCTTAAACATTTTATTAGTTGACAAGAGTGCTTTTTTAGCTATTTTATTAGTTGATGACAGTGTTTTTTAGCTAGAGTTATAAATTCCTTGAATTTTTCAAAGGCAAGTCTTATTCTTTAATAAGCATATTGAAATGTATCATCAATTAAAAATGTACCTTGCACCTACTAGTGATGGATTGTTCATGTAATATAGGTCAATATGCATGTTCTAACTAAGCATTTTTTCTCCTGCATTTATGCCCTGAAAGGGAGCCAATTGATTCTCTACAAGTACACATCCTTCACATATTCCATGAGGGGGAACAATTTTAGGTCTAGTCCAATACCCATGCCATATTTAACCATCAGTTTCAAGCATAAAATTTTAAATTTCCAATTAATTCATGCCAAACACTTTTTTTCATCACTAATTTGATCTATGAGTGCATTTGGTCCTACATTTGTCTTTGCATCACCACATAATTTATTTAGTCCATCATTGGCATAAGGAACCCTATCGTGAATCTAGCTAGAATTCAAGGAAATTTATGTGAGTTGGGTTATGGGTTATTGTCGAAGGAGCTAGTCGGTAATCCAACTAAGTCGATCAGCCGACTAATTAGAGATTAGGTCAGCCGCATAAGGTCGTGTCGGTTGACCAAACCGATAGGTAGTTATATGTAACTGTTTGTAAATCATATATATTAGACTGTTGAGCCAGATGAGAACTTGGTTCAGTTCTATGTTTGTATGGACCCTTTTAATATAATTTAATCTGTTATTCTACATCTATGTTCTTGTCTCTTGTCTCTGCTATGTCTGTATGCTTTTAATGTGTATTATTGGTAACCCTCTCTGATCCGTAAGATTACAAAATTGGTTCCGTTGCTGGTAGTACATATCTGAGATGAATACAAGCAGATGATATCAAAACAAGAGATTAAGAACTGGTGGGAGCATAAGATAGAAAATTACTTGCAAAACTACGCACGAAGAAACACATTAATGACTACTAAGGAGAAGGAAAGATTATTCACCGAAACCCATGAGAAGTTCGTAGAATCAGTGCCCTAGCTTTTGAAAAAACTTCTGGATGAAAAAGATGGAAGCGACTAAGGACCAACAACTGTGAGAAAAACTGATTCAAGGGGGAAGAAAAAACCTATCGAAGTGGTTTGAAAAGATCACCGACGAATTCTGCGAGGCGCAAGCTATAGAAGAAAGAACTTCGGTAGAAACCATTCAGAAGAAGTTCTATACAGACCTTACCAAGCAGTTCCTGTGCTCCTTACCGACCTTGTTGTTCAAATTCCTGATAGAAAAAGGAGTGGGTCATATTGTTGAACCTCGTCCATCACTACACGAACAGCCACCAAACTCTAACTCGGTGGAGAAACAGAGGAAATGGGAGAAATTCATTGCTGAAAGGGAGTGGGAATATTTCCTAAGCAAGTAAATAGAATTATCTGAGCTTTCTAAAGCGTTGGGTAGGCCATGGGAGGGTAGCTGGTCATATGTCGGGGTAAAGTGAACAGGATTCTGGTCAACAAAAAAGAGATACCATCACCAGCGATGAAAAGTCAACCTAAAAAGGAAATCGAACGGACAGTGACACATAAAGGTACGGTGGATTTACAGAAAATAGAGAGAGAGAAGAGGCTAAAAAGGAGGGAAGAATGAAGAGAAAGAGCTATAGCGTTGCAAAGAGGAATGAGTACTAGGGTGACAGACCAAGAAAGAAATCTGCCAGAGTCGGGTCATGAACGACAGGAAGAAAGCATGGATGAAGAGGCATCACCCATGGAAGAAGAATTATGGATAGAGCAGCAAGAATCTCTCCAAATAGAAGTTCCCCAAGAGATAAGACCTTTGTCTCCAATGAATCTGAGTACTAGGATACAAGCCATTGTCGAAGAAGACCTAAGTCTAAGAATTGGTGAGTTTGGTATATGGAGCTGACTAGATGATGAAGTAAATGATGATAATCATTTAGTGATCTGTTGACCAAAGGAAGGAAAGTGGGTCACGCTTCAGGCGTATCCTTCCAATCAAAGTATCCACTTACTTTACTCGACACATGAAGGAGTACCCCCCTTGCCAAATACAGCTTTGGATAATACAAAACAGTTGAACCTACACACAAATAATTGCAATTGGACATCGACACGAGAAGTCGACTCCAGTCGACTGCTTGTCAAAGAAGAAACGAAAAACAAAACAACCGATGAAAATGAAAGTTCAGTCAACAATAGCTCTGCACAAAGAGACAAGCAAAACATCCCACTACCCCCACCACCACCACCCCCACCATCGCCACCTCTTGAAGAAGATAGCGACAGTGAATCCGACATGGGCCACAAATCAACGCATATCCCTTTATACGAGGATGACAAAGATCCTAGATGACATTGGTTCGTCTGTGAGTCGACATGGGAGGCAAATCAGGTCACAACTGAAGATAGACAGATGGCGCAATTCACTGGTGCCTTGAGGAAAATAGCACTAACGTGGTACATGGCATTTACTGAAAGAACCCCTTAAGCATCCAAAGCATAAATTAAAGCGCATTTTTTGTCGTTCTTTAAAATCCCAAATGCAAAACATCTGGCAGCTAAAAAGTTGAAAACAACATCGCAAAAGCCAGCAAAATATGTTCGAGAATATGATAAACATTGGAAAGACCTCCTCAGCCAACTGGATTATGTAATTGATGAGCAACTATTAATTTAGTGGTTCCTTGCTGATCTATCAAGAAAATTCATCAGCACATAAGCCTGGAGACATTCAAAACATACGAATATACGCTTACTAAAGCTCTACAAGTGGAGATGGATGAAGATTTCTCATCATATCCCATGGATACTAGACTAAAGGAACAACTTGAAATCATGCAGAAATCATTGAAAGAGCTAAACCTTAAGAATCAGGATGTTTGGTGCAAAAAATGCTCAATGGCTGAACATTCAAAAGATAATTGTTGACAAGACATCAGCCGACATGACATTTGATTTGTATAGACAAAGTGCTTTTGCGACAGCTACCAAGAACATGGAGAACAATGAAAAAATATTTCCCGTATAACATGAAAAATGGTAAAGCATCTTGGTGTGCTATCTGTGAAGTAAAAAGCCACGCCATGGCTGACTGCCATCTAAACTTAAAAAATCGACAAAACTACCAATCAGTCTACCAGACAAACATAGTCGAGCAGAACAATGATAAAATTCAACAAAGCAATGCTCAAAATGAACAAACTAATCAAAGGTACGAAGGTCGTCGATATGAGCATTGGTTCGACAATCAACGTGGAGGATATGGAGGTTGAGGTCGATTCTCGAGGAATTGCGACAACCGACCACATCAGCCCATCCAATGTTTCATGTGCTACAAAGAAGGTCATCGATATGTAGACTACCCATACAAGGACAGAACCGATTTAAAATTTTGTACTAGTTGTGGAGTTGGGGATCACTCATTAGAGGATTTCCCTACTATGCTTGATAAAATCAATAAAAAGAAAAATGTTAATGTCTTGTCGTGCGTTCAAAAACATGATATAATCAATACAAAGAATCTGCATATAGTAACCCAACAAGGGACAAAAATTGGGAGTGATAATACACGTATAAGCAAAATAAAATAAAAGAATGGTTATTCTAACCCATCTAAACAAAAACAACTATATAAAGATGCAACAAATATATTTAAAGAATTTGCTCGGCAAGAAGAAGCTGATGATAGTTGACAAAGCACAGTTAAAGAATTAATACGTTTAGTACAACATGATAAAGTGGTGTCTCAATTCGTTGACTTATTATATAAAATGAAACACAACAATAATACAGAAAAACAAACAAAAAATATCTGCAATTTAAACTAGAAGGACAAAAGTGATGCCGACCCACTTGTTGACCTAGAAATTAAAGGGTACCATGTTCGACAAGTTGTGCTCAACTTCGGATCACAAGTAAACATTATGAGCCATGACACTTTAGAACAATTGGGTAGACCTCGACTATACAAGTCAGGAATATACCTGAAATTAGCCAACCAAGGTCTCATTGAACATATCGAAGTTTGGAGAAATGTTGACATGACCATAAAAGGAATATCGACCAAAGTGGACTTTGAAATTATTGACCCTAAGGAAGGATCCAGTTCCTTCCCAGTGTCAGTAGGTCAACCTTGGGGAAGAAAAATGAAAGCATCAATATCCTTAAACAAGGAAAGGATAAAACTAAAAGGGAATGGACAAAGAGTCATAGTACCTATCCATCCATCCCAAGGAGAACCTTGGATATAACATATTGATGAAGAAGCCGACATCTGATAATTATATCAAATACAAAACAATGAAGACTACACTGAACCCAATGTCTATGGTGAGCTTCACTTATGCAATAAAGATTCTGTAGGATACAATTTAGACGCAGAATTATATGATTAGGAAGTCGAGAACTACGAAACAAAAGAAAGAGGTTGTTGGACCATTCAAATAGTATAGAAGAAACCAGTACAACAGTGCTTCTTGGTGTCCATCATCCCAAAAATATTTGAGAAGAAAACCAGGGAATATCCTACACTAAAGCCATCAAATGTAAATATCACACAAATCCCAAGATACAAAGAAAGAGAATCACCAGTGATGCATATAGAACAAGTATACAGAAACATTGGTGAACATGGCCAACTACAAAGCTTAATGGAAACCTTCACAGGGCAAGCTGCTAGATGGTGGGATACCCATCAATCAAGATTGCAGACATGGACAATAGCTTTGACCTACTTTATAGAAATATTCAGAGGGAAAAATTTAACCAATCAAGCCCAAATACCTATGTTCATCTAAGGGCAGGATCGAGAAGACCACATAAGAACATGTGAAAAATAATGGAAAATACTTGGGTATAAGGATGAACGTACATGGCCACACCTGTTTCCATCGACGTTATCCGAATTACCAAACAAATAGTACAAAATGGAAGAAGATCAGGGTGAAACATTCCTATGGCATGAACTAAGAGATAATTTTATCAAATATTTCAGCTTTATACCACAAGACAAAAAGTTAGTCAAAACTGCAAAACAAATCAAGAAATTTATAGAACCGATCAGAAATAAAACCCTAAATCATGACCGACCGACAACAAACTGCAATAACATACAAACCAATACAACACCACAATCGACAAGACTAAAAATGGAAAATGAAAATCTAGAAGGGAAAATATTTTGATGGAAACCATACCATTCATAAATAACAAAACCAATCTGCAGAGTACTAAAAGTCGAGACAGTCGAAGACACCGATCAAATGACTGCAGTATAATTTCTTGCCACATTTTCACAGTTTAAATAAGGGAGCCGACCAATCAATGAAGCCAAAGCACCAGAATGGTCAGATGCTAAAGTAAAAACTAAAGAATTCGACATCTCAAGTGTTGATCGACCAAAAATGGCAAAAATTGGAGACTACTAGAGTGAAGAACAAACAACAGAAATAGTAAAATTACTAAAAGAATTCTAGGATGTATTTTCCAGAGACTACAAAGATCTCAAAGGTCTAGTCCATGAAATGAGTGAAATGAAGATCGACATTAAACCTGATGCCCGACCTATAAAGAAGAGACCATATAAATTATTTCATAAATACAAAGAGATAGTCAAGAAAGAGATTGATAATATGCTTGTAGCAGGAATTATCTACCCTATTGACTAATTAGAATGGCAAGTCCAATGGTTGTTCAACCAAAGAAACATGATCCAACCAAGCTAAGGATCTTTGTTGACTTCAGAGACTTAAAAAAAGTTACATTAACATACCCATTTCCAACACCTTATGCAGATGAAATCTTAAATGAGGTCACAGGACATGAATGCTATTAATTTATAGATGGATTCTCAGGTTATAACCAGGTACCAATAGCCAAAGAATATCATAAAAAGACAACATTCGTATGTGAATTTGGCTCATTTGCTTACAGGGTTATGACTTTTGGACTAAAAAACACACCTGTAGTATTTTTGATAATTGTGGTCAAAACATTTCAAGAATATATTTACAAAACAATGGCAGTGTATTTTGATGATTGGATAATATACTCTATGTTGAAATATCACTACAAATGGCTAAGGCTCATGTTGGAACGATGTTGACAAATCCAACTATCTCTGAACATAAGGAAATGCATATTTCTAACCCCTATAGGGATACTATTAGGACACATTGTCTGCAAAGAGGGAATCAAGGTCGAATTCACAAAAATAAAAATTATTCTCGACTTAAAACCATCGTTGAACCCAAAACAAGTCAGGGTACTACTTAGTTATACAGAATATTACAGGAAATTCATAAGATACTACTCAGATATGACATATCCATTGGAAGAACTATTAAGAGAAGATCAGGATTTCGACTGGACAGAGGAATGCAACATATCATTTGAAACACTAAAAAGGAAGCTAGTCAAAGCACCCATTCTAAGATTTCCAAATTGGTTGACCAAATTCAATGTACACATCGACGCATCAAGCCTAGCAATAAGAGCAATCCTAACTCAACCAGGGGAAGACAGAATGGACTACCCTATAGTTTACAGCAGTAGAAAACTAAATAAAGTGGAAAGAAACTATTCAACAATAGAGACAGAAGCATTAGGGATGGCATTTTCACTACAGAAGTATCAACATTACCTACTAGACAATCCGTCATCTTTTATACTGACCACCAAGCACTAAAATACCTTGTAAATAAACCCTTACATCATAGAAGAATTTTTCGATGGCTACTTCTATTCCAAGAATTCAAATTCGAAGTCATTGTCAGACCAGGAAAATTAAATTTCGGACCCGACCACTTATCATGAATCGACACAGGAGAGGAACCGATAGGAGTTGAAGATGACCTACCGGATGCACATTTATTTTGAATAGAAGCAGTCCCAGCAGAATTAGAGGAAATAGCTCAATTCTTAGAAGATGGACAAGCACCAGAGGGCATGAGCATGAAGAAGAAACAAATCTTAGCCATGAAAGTTGCACCGTATAGCCTCATAAATGGATTTGTATATAAAATGGGCCTGGACGACATCCTTAGAAGATGCGTATTAGAACATGAAATAAATAATATCATGTATGAAGCACACTATGGACCGGCGGGAAAACATTTTCAAACAGACACAACTGCCAAGAAGATCCAACAGTCAGGGTTATGGTTGCTGACACTTTACAAAGATTGTAAAAATTTTGTAAGCCAATGTGACAGATGTCAACGACTAGGTTGACCTCTTCCTAGTACAAAAATTCCCTTGATATCAGTAAACCCAAGTTTGACATTTGAAATTTGGGCCATCGAATTCATATGACCATTCCCCATACCAGCAAAAAGAATAGGTGCAAGGTACATAATAACTGCAGTAGAGTATGTAACCAAGTGGGAAAAAGAAAAACTAGTCGACACATGTTCCAATGAGATAGCTGCTAAATTTATCTATGAAAATATCATTACCATATTTGGATGTCCAATAAACCTAATCAGTGACCAAGTTTCACACTTTATTAATAAAACCATTAAAGCACTAACAGATCAGTTCAAAATTGACCACCGATGTAGTACAACTTATCACCCTCAGTTGAATGGAGCAATTGAGGCATTCAACAAAACATTAACAAAAGGCCTAACAAAAATCTATAACACCAACAAAGATGACTGGGATGAGAAGATACCTGCAGTACTTTGGGCTTACAGAACATCATACAAGCGTTTGACAGACCAAACACCATTTCGACTAGTCTATGGATAAGAAGCAGTTGTTCCACTACATTTTCGACAACAAACACCTATTATAGTAGAAATTTTACATGTCGATGTTGAACAGAGAAAGAAGAATCGATTGATGTAATTAAGCAAGCTAGAATAACACTGACTGATTGCTCTACAACACCAAGAAATCCAAAAACAATAGCAAAAGGCATGGCACGATCACAATATCAAAAACAAAAACTTGTCGGTAGGGGACCTTGCCCTACTATACAATAGTCGACTAAAAGGAAAACCCAAAAAGCTACATATAGAATGGATGGGACCCTACGTTGTCGAAGAGATTCATGCCAATGGATCAGTCTAACTAAGGATGTTACAAGGCATAGTATTTCAGAAACTTGTTAATGGTGCCCGACTAAAACGGTACAAAAATTAAAACAAGTTAAAAAAAACGACCATAACTATCAGACAAAAACTATAAAAATATAAAAATAACAAAATAGAACCAACACCCATAACCCAGGATGACAGGAAACCAACACTTCGATAGCTGACATCAAACCCATCGACATACCACCATCGACCGTTCACATGATCGACATTGACCAACGATCCCAAAGGTCAAATCACGCCTTCATGACTATCGTCAAAATGAGCGCCAAAATCAAATCACCATTAACGCAAACTCCAGTGACCATGCTGGACCATCACTTCCACCATTAATACACCCATCGACAGAAACGTGAAAAGCCCCACCTATAAATACTGGACCAGAAAATAATCATTTACAGTATTTTGAACAAAGAGAGCAATTTAGCAAATAGAAAAATGAGAACCTCGAACCTCTAAGAAAAGTCAAACAAAGAACCGAAAAAATGGAACCAAAACAAACCAGAGCTGCAGCAAAAAAAAAAGGAAATACAATCTGCTGAAACCCCATTAATGAGGAGGTTAAGAAACATAAAGAACGCCAAGGTCCAAGAGACCTCATGGGCAAAAACATGGGCCGAAATCAAGGAATGGGCCTATGTCGACAAGAAACCAACACAAGAAGCAGAGAAGGTAAACCGCAGCTCTATCATGAACTACATGAACACACCATTCATGGCAAGTTTTGGAGGAACAAAAGAAACGACAGTGAAGTTCATTATCAGTCGATACCACAATGGGAAATTCTACTTCGATAGGCCAGTCGAGATCTCTGGGGAAGTCATATATAAACTAACTGGTCTATCCAACCAAGGTGACCCATTCCCAATCGACATAAAAGAAGGGCTGGTAGAGCGATTAATTGGAATGCCATTCGGAAAGAATTCAAAAGGGCTAATGATTAGCCAGATACAAGCCTGGATGCCACAAATTGTGGCCAAAATCATAGCAACAAGGCTTACACCTACAGGTCAAGGAAGTGACCTGAAACTAGATATGCTAGAGGCAGTAGACATGATAGCCGACATAGGAAAAGCATACATATGGGATCAGTATGTCGTCGGCATGCTCAAAGGCATCTGTGAGAAATGCCAGGAGTCGGGAGAGATTATAAGGTTCCCGTCTCTGATAATATGGATAGTAGTGTACTACTTGTGCCCAGTTGGGGACAAGCAGTTCCAAGAACCCACAAAATTCCATATGTGGAGGTTCAAACCATTTGCACAGACTAGAACACTGAAAGAACTGGCAAATGGCAAAGTACTGTTGGAAAATTGGCTCCATCAACTGAAAGTTTAGACGACCAGATGTAGGGTGCCCCAGAACATCCGACAAAGTCTGCCGAAAACTGAACACATCCAACTGGAGCTTGACCATAATGCGGTTTGGTATATGCAGGGTGCAAAGGAAAAAACAAAGACTCTTGACTACTATCCAATAGTCAAAGAGATATTCCATGAACTAGCTCGACAGTCCGGCAAAAAACTGTTGATACCAGCAAAACCCAAGGAAGTAACCCTAACAATAGAAGAACCATTAACAGACTAGGAAAAGGAAGAAGATTATGAACTCTGACTACACATTAGCACCTTCGTGCCGGAGGAAACACCAGCAGAAGACACCAATCAAATTCAAATCACAATCATACCACCAACAACCCAAAGGGGAATTACACAGACATAACAACAGGTAGCCAACCCAGCTAAGAAAAGTGTCAGCCCAGCACAACAATAGGAGGGAGGGGAAGAATTGGGAAACATTGAGTCCAACAATCCTAAGTATGACATAACCAAAGACAAAGTAAAAAATCTACCAAAGGAAATAGCAGCAGCAAGAAAGAAGGAAACTAAGACAAAAGGGAAGGGGAAGTGCAAGCTGATCCTTTCAGTATTAGAAGATGAAGAGGAACTATTAGCTACCACTATCGATATCATAGAAGACGTCGTAGTGAACAAAGTTCCAATTGATACGTAGTTCCAAATATTTGTTGAAGCAGGAGCATGGAAAGGTCAGTCGAAAAAGGAAAAAAGTACAAACACCTCAACGGCCGAAAACATTGTCAACTTAGTGTCTACACCTCCACCCCCATCTCCAACCCAGATCACACAGGAAGAAATTCCAAAGCTACCCTCCATAAGCCCAGTCGACATATGGAGAAATGTTATGCCGAAAACCCTTAAGGAAAGGTTCAACAAAGACAGAGATTTCCAGGCATACATTGAAAAACTGCTCAAGCTACTTACCTCTGTCTAGAAGATCACCACCAAGTGTCCTCTGTTCGAAGTTGGTGGATCAAGACAACTCATTCCTCCACAACCTGGACAAATACCCTAGAAGCCTACGTCTGTGGGAATTTTAAAATCAACATTTTTGAGGAATCCCAACAAGACAGCTCAAGTTGTCGCAAGTTGAACCTCATCCTTTACCCCAACTGACATCACACCTCCTCCACTAGCCAATGAACCAGCAAGAGATGGGGAAGAAGAGAACCTAGAAGAAATCAACCGAGAAATCGACAACATGTTCTTCGACATCCCAGAGGATTCACCCCCACAAGTCGAGGACCCGACACCTGACCACATCCCTAGTACACCAATCACACCTAACCATTCACCATCACCACCACCACTTCCCAACCCAGAACCTGCAACCAAACCATCTACGCTTGAACCACCTTTACCTGAACCATCGATACCAGAAACGTCTGTATCTGAACCCTCTGCACAAAATCCCCAAATACACACCTAGCTGTAGAACTCATCCAAGAGACCCAACCAGAAGTTCCACTGACCGTTGCAGACCAGCAACCAGACAATCCACTACCAGAAAATCAACCATAGGAAAGTCTAACCCTTATAGATGCACAAGTACAGCAGTAAGCAGAACAACATAAGCATAAGAGGAAGAGAGACAGAAAGAAGAAGGACCACCAAAAAGAATCACAAGCGGCAATGGTCCACATTAGCCAACTTGGGTTGACCACTGCAGTCGACGCAACAAAGCTGAAGGACGGAGATTTGGGACAACTCTTATAAACTCTGGCCATTGAAGTAAAAACAAGAAGCCAGACTAGACACAAGGAGCTCGACGACACTGAGAAGGAACAAGTCGAGTTCCTGTTAAAATGTAGAAACCTAGCACAATCTGTGATACCAAGATCGATGGAGGCCGACACTGACAAGCCACTTGAAAAAGCATATCAGCTGTTTGAAAGCATGGTGTTGACCCTACATGTACAGATGCAAAATACGCGAGAAGAACAAAAAGAAGAAACAACTAGATTACTGATGCAGTAGCACACAACTTTCTCCAAATCTTACAAAGTGCTTTAAGATCATATGGAAGAGTCTGTCATAATGGAAGGGGTGCTATGATACTGGCCTGCTTATTACAGGTAAGTCTTCCAGCTGACCCAACAGACTCGATAATAAATTCAAGCACTGGAAAAGAGAAAGAGCACGTAAGAAGCATTGAGAAGCACTATTCAAGACCAAATCATGCTAGAGACAGCCAAACTGCAGAGGCTCGAGAGACAAGCACACCAGTGGGTACAACAAGCACTCCCAAGCTTGGACAAATTAGACACCATCTACCCACAGATGAAAAGGCTTATGGAGACAGCTGAAGAGAAAGACCAGTTTATGGGTCCTGACATGGAAAGGATAGTAGACATTTCCATTCAGGAGAAGATGTCGACGTTATCAAGCATTACAACATTGACCATCGACATCCAGAAAGTACTTCAAAATTGGACAGAATTCCAACATCAACTGGTTGTTACAGTAGAAGCAATTGTTGAAGTATGTATACAGAAATGACCAACCATCCGACTTCATAGCCCATAAAATACAAACAAGAAATAACTATTTTAAACAGTCAAAGAATTTTTGAGTACCTCCCCTATTTCTTCAGGACGAAGAAAGGTTTTGTTCATGGGAGAGATGTTGGAGGAGCTAGTCGGTAAGCCGACTAAGTCTTTCAGCCGACTAATTAGAGATTAGGTCGGCCACATAAGGTCGTGTTGGTTGACCAAACTAACAGGTAGTTATATGTAACTGTTTGTAAATCATATATATTAGTCTATTGAACCAGATGAGAACTTGGTTCAATTCTGTGTTTGTATGGACCCTTTTAAAACAATATAATCTGTTATTCTACATCTACGTTCTTGTCTCTTGTCTCTGCTGTGTATGTATGCTTTTAATGTGTATTATTGGTAACCCTCTGTGATCCCTGAGATTACAATAGTTATTGACAACAAGTTTTCACTCAAATTCGGCAAATGATGCACTTTGGCAATTGCATCATATTTACATTCAATATTACCATAATAAAGAAGACCAAGTGCATAATCTTTTTCCTTAACAAAAATATTTTGTGCCAACTCCATGCAGGGAAGAAAAGAGAGACTCCACCTTTAGCCATATGGTGAGTACAATGATAATAACCTATCCACTCATTCTAACTAGCGTGAGAATGCAAGGCACGAATGAAACTTATATAAAATGTATAATTATATTTTTTAACTTCTAGAAGTAAGTTTTTAGCAATGGTTGATCATCCAATCGACACATCTATTTCAAGTTTATTTACCTTTTTACCCAAATCATTGATCTTCTTCTATAAATACTTTTCTATATTTCCTAAATTTTCACAGTAATGATAGGTCTTCTTCTCCTTTTCCTTCTTAATAGACTCATTGTGCTTATTCTTTTCATTCTAGTCAATGCACTACTGAGCTTTCTTTGAGTATCTGTTTCTCTATAGTTATGCTAAACTTTTCCCTTTAGCGGAAGGGGATACAACTTAGCATTTAATTTACCTTCGTCAAATAATTTCTCCTATTCCCTAGTCAATAGTATTTACCGTCTTATTTTTTGGATGCCCAGCTAGCACATAATAACAAACATAATACATCATAGGGTGTGTTAATATCCATGAGAATCAATTCAATAAGATTACCTTATTTCAATAAAAAGTCCTTGCTGCATTCAACAAATTTTAATTACAAATCCTTGACACAAGCCAATTAACCCTCAATCCTTTGATAGGAGAGAGAATCTTATTTCTCCAAATTTCTCCTATGCCCTGGTTAATAGTCTTTACTGTCTTATTTTTTGAATTCACAACTAGCACATTAGAACAAATATAATACATCATAGGATTTGTTTATATCCATGAAAATCTAATCAATAAGATTCTGATAATTCAAATTAAATTCCTTGCCACATTCAACAAATTTCAATTCCAACTTACTCCTTGACACAAGCCAAAGAATCCTCAATCTTTTAAAAGGAGAGAGGGTCTACAAAGATCAACTCTTTGTCAATTTGCATAACCTTACTTTCATCAACTTGATCACATAGATTCTTTAGTTTCTTCTATATTTGATGAGGATAGTCAATATTGCTTCTGTGAAAGTGAATCTTCCTTGAAATGTAGGTGATAATCACACCTACAATCTCATCCTTCTTCTCATCAAGGATGAATTTATGTTTATCATCCATCGAATCTAGGATCATGATCTTGATAAACTACTAGAGAGTTGTGTTCTTCACCAAGATTTCCATATCTCATCGCCATATTCCATAGTTTATATGAATATTCAAGATTATAAGCTCTAGCTTAGTATCCATAATGTTGATCTGTCATTATAAACCCTCACACAACATGCAAATTTCAATTTAAAATGGGCCTTCCAAAAATAATAGAAATTCCATGTCATCATGTATTAGCCAATCAAAATGCTTTAAAATTCAAAAAGGGAGCACCTCTTAAACAATTTTTTAATATAAATTTGGGGATAGGTATCATAAAAAAACTACTTTTTTAATCGTATTTTCGACATATCTCCCTGTTCTTTTACTCAAATTTCGATAGGGAGAGCTCATTGGATGTGGAATCAAATTCTACATTTAACGAGTACCCACTCGACATACTTTTGATGGGCCCCGCTACCCCAAAAATATTAAATACCTGAAAAAACGTGATGATGATGTCATCATCACATTTTTTTTCAGGTATTTCTTGTTTTTGGGGTAGAAAGGCCCGTAAAAAGTATGTCAAGTGGGTACTCGTTGGATGCAGAATCAAATTCTGCATCCAACGAGCTCTCCCGATCGAAATTTGAGTTAAAACACAAAGAGATATGTCGAAAATACGAACAAAAAAGTAGTTTTTTCTTTTCTTCCTCCAAAATTAATAAATATTATTTTATTATTTTAACTATTATTTTATTAATTTTCCTTAGGAGGACCATTTTGAGTTGAAATTTCCTCTAATGCAAGTCAAAACCAAGATTCAATCACAAATATATATGAACCAAATGGATTTTGTCCAGTTGACTTTTGAAAATAGTTGTAGATAGCCTGCTATGATTTGAACCAACAACTCTAATAGCATGCTCGAGAAAACCAAGAAATTAGAAAGATAATAAACTAGAGAATTAATTATTCCAAGAAGAGATGGTGTCGAGAGACACCATTTCAACACTTAATCACACAAAAGATAGAAAAGAGTTGTTCACACATTATGTTTCACAATTTTATTTCAACCCATATACGTATCCTTTTAACTCTACAAGACAAAACCATCTCACTTGAACTTAGGAAGAATGCCTCCACGCACTTTGAGGCCTCTTACACCCAACAACATCCTTAAATCTTATCACGTATGTGCCATGGTTGATGTTTTTCTCCAACTACCTAACATCCACATTAGCTTAAGTGTGTCCTCCATTGATCGGTGACTAGTCAAGAATCTAGTTGGTCCATTAGTCGACCAAATAGTCAACCAGTAAGTCGACACTTTTTATCCACTAGTATAGAATGTCCCTGTATGTCACTAAAAAATCCAAAGGAGTGATAAATTAACATGACCTATTATTTCACAAATTTTACGTATTTATTATAAAATACTTTTCAAGTTTCTTAATATCTCCTTATAGATTCTATACACCAAAACATCATACCCATGAAAAATCACTAAGATAATTAACATGTCAAAGAGATGCTTCATTTTCTCCATCTATAACTTATCTTGTTTAGATTTACTTTCAAAACCAATGTATGCATTCAAACATCCACTAATCCTCCGTTCAACACTAAAATTCCAATTTCACTTCTAATGTCTCTCAACTCCAACTTGTTGTTATATTAAACAAAATCAAGTTATATGGTATGCTTTGACTTTATCATCAAAATCAAATTATATGGTATGCTTTGACTTTATCATCATTGCCCATGTTTTATAAAAGTTCATAGACATCCCATGACTAGCGATTTTTTTTCTCGATTTAGTTGATTCTCGATGTAGAAAAGCTCACTACAAAAGAATAATTCCAACCATATGAGCTACACAACATTAATGCCACAACGCGCAGTCATGTAAACTTTCTAACTTATCTATACAAATGTTTTAAAAAAAGGACACGCAAACTAAATTTGCTTGACATATGTAATATTATTAATTTATTTTGACTTAGGTGGGTTATTATCATCCTTTGTGATTATAATAACATAATATGCATTAATTATCTCAAACTTGAATGGACTGTGTAGATGAGAATGTAAAATGAAAACAATGAAC
>LPNX011126518.1:119528-129580 GCA_001517045.1 Pseudotsuga menziesii | reverse complement strand
GAAAACTCTTAGTTGGAAGTCAGAAGATATTTACTTCGGAAGCGGAATGACTTTCCCAGCCACAACGGCGGAAAAGGAAAGGTTAAAGAAACGCGCGACTATAAGCATCGGTAGTCGAAACGCTTTGGACTTCGGAAGCGGAATGACTTTCCCAGCCACAACGGTGGAGAAGGAAAGGTTAAAGAAACGCACGACTATAAGCATCGGTAGTCAGAACGCTTTGGACTTCGGAAGCGGAATGACTTTCCCAGCCACAACGGTGGAAAAGGAAAGGTTAAAGACACGCGTGAATATAAGCAACGGCAATCGGAGTGCTTTGGACTTCGGAAGCGGAATGACTTTCCCAGCCACAACGGAAAAAAAGGAAAGGTTAAAGACACATGCATCGGCAGTCAGAGAGCTTTGGACTTTGGAAGTGGAATGACTTTCCCAGCCGCAATGGTGGAAAAGGAAAGGTTAAAGACACACACATCGGCAGTCCGATCACTTTGGACTTCGGACGCTTAGTTGCTTTGGGAGCCGCAACAGTGGAGAATGAAAGAGCAAAAGGTTCCGACGTGAAACTAAACAATCAGCCGACTAAGGCAAATACATTGGAGAATAATACCGAGACTGAAGCCGATTATCTTTCCGCAACGGTGGGATGAATTTAAACAAGCAGCGGCTCAACTCCAGCATTGGACAAAGTCTTTTTTCTGAAGTATCACAAAATGTCTATCATTCAAGCAATCGATTGCGAGCTCCATCATTTCACCCGCCGCTTCAGTGTAATCTTTGAAGAGGAATACGAAGAGCCCTATACAGTTGAGGATTCGAAGAGTATTCGAGTAGGCAGATTAACAGTTATGATGAACCTGAAATGCGAACCGTTTAGTAACTGCTTGTAATGATGATTTGAAGAGTAAGGATGTGTACAGAGGATGTTGAAGCTGAACCATTTCTGTAACGGTTTGAGGATGCTGAAGCTGAACCGGTTGTGTAATGGTTTGAGAAGTTGTTTCGATGAAACAAGAAAGAGCAATGAACTCAGAAGATGATATATATATATATATATTGAGTAGAAACAGTTGCCAGAGTGAGCTGTTTTGAGGAGAGTAATGGTGTGCAGAGTATTAAGAGATCAGTACTGTAAAATGATACTAAATGAGCAGAGCAGCAGAGCAGAGGAAATGAAGAATGTGTTGAACAGTTGAACAGAACAGAGGAGCAGAGAGCCGATGTTGAACAAAGCAGAGTGGTTTGGTAAGCAGAGACATATTTGTATTGTTGCATTTTGATTCTATTGGAAAGTCTAGCAAATAAGGGAGGTAGGGAGGTGCTAGGGGAGACTTTATGTCTTTGTCTGTAAGTGGGTTCTTGTAGAAATTGAAGATTGGTGTCTTCACCCAGTTGGTGCTGGGTTAAACTGGAAGTTGGTGCTTCCACCCAGTTGGTGCTGGGTTACAGTGAGAGTTGGTGCTCTCAGCAAGTTAGTGCTTGCATTTAGAGGTTGCAGCCTCTTTGAGTTAGTGCTCAAATAAGAATTGATGTACAGCCATTGAAGCCTTTGACATCATAAGAAGAAGAGGTTTTTCCCTTAAGGGTTTCCTCGTGAAATATCTGTGTATCATATATGTGATTAAATATTGTGATTGAATGCTATGTTTTATGTTATCTGCTCTTATGTTTATAACTCTGAATTCATAGCAAAGATTGAATGCCATAAAGTTTGTTGAGTCTAAGTTAAAAGAAGTATTTTGGTGAAAAATCTTAACTAACTGATTCACCCCCCCCCTCTCAGTTAGTTTATACCTGTAACAATTGGTATCAAAGAAGCGTTCCTTTTGGTTAAGGTAGATCCTAAAGAGTTAAAATGGCTAGTCAAGATGGATCAATAAATAGAGCACCCATATTTGAAATTTTTGCTTTCTGGAAGGTTAGGATGAGAACATACTTAATGTCCCTAGGTGCTGATGTTTGGGAAGTTGTAGAGACTGGGTATGCAAAATATGTTTTGTTAGCATCCAAAGATGATAAGCTAGAATTTACTTTCAATGCAAAAGCAATGAATGCTATTCTGAGTGGTCTTGCTGAAACTGAATTTGTAAAAGTAATGCACCTTGATTCTGCCAAAGAAATATGGGATAAGCTTATTAGCAGCTATGAAGGAAATGAGAAAGTTAAAGATGCCAAGTTGCAGACTCATAGACTAAGATTTGAACAACTGAAAATGAATGAAGATGAAAGTATTAGTAAATTTTTCCTGAGAGTTGATGAGTTAGTAAATGCCATGAGAGCTCTTGGTGAAAAAATAAGTGATGATGATACCTTCCTTGTTCATAAAATCCTAAGATTTTTGCCTGACATATTCAACCCTAAAGTCTCAGCTATAGAAGAAATGAGTGATCTTAAAAAGTTATCTCTTGACCAATTACTAGGAATTTTGACAGCCTATGAAATGAAGATTAGTAAAGACCAAAACACTTCTAGAGAAGCCTCTTTTAAAGCTGAAAAGATTATAGAGGCAGATGTTGATGAAATAGAAGTAAAATTTGTGAGAAGAATGAAAACGGGGTCAGGGAAATACAAAGGCAAACTGCCTTTCAAATGTTTTAACTATGGTAAAACATGGCACTTTACTGCTAAATGCCCTCATATGAGGAAAGAGCAGAGTTCTGCAGATGAAGAGAAATTTCTAAAGAAGAGGTATAGTAAATAAAACAAGTACAAGAAGAAAAGTCTATGTGTGAATGATGATGAATCCACAGAAACTTCAGAAAGTGAATCCTCCCATGAAGACAAAGAGAATGATTTCATGCTTATGCTTGTAGAAGATCTAGAGATGAGCTGTACAGAGATGAATGATGAAGATGCCATTGTGGACATGGAGGGAGAGCTGATGAGTGCTCTAGAGGAGATTGATAGACTAAGAATAAAGAAAAGAAAACAAAAACAACTATTAATCGAGTATGAAACCAATGGAAAAGACATCTGTCTAATAAATCTAGAGCTGGAAGAGGCAAAGAAAATTGAAGAGACTCTAAAACAACAGCTAGCTGAAAGCAACACCAGATGTGAACATCTAGAGAAAGAAGTAGTAATTGTTAAGAAGGATTTAGAAAAATTTCAAGCCTTATATCATCAGAATATATCTAGTATCAAAGCTTCAAAAGAGCTAAATAGCATTCTAAACAAACAAAGGTCACCTCAGATTGAGTTTGGTCTAGGCTATGATCAAGGTGCAAGTAGCAGTAATTCAAAAAGCAAAGAATCATCAAACTTGAATAATTTTTAGAACAGCAAGTAGGCAGAAATCTCCAGAATAATAAATGTTGAAGCATGTAAAGACAATCGATCAAAGAGTGATAAAAAGAAAGAAAATACCGATCTAAATAGCAAATCAGTACAGTCAAGAGTTCATGAAAAAGAGTCATTTAAGAGAATCAAGTATGCACATTAGAATTACAATTATGAGCATCATAACTCAATACATTACTTTTCTAGAAATCCACCAAGAGTTAGGTATGCTAATTTCTTCAATGGTTATTGCTTCTGTTGTTCTAACTTTGGGCACAGAGCTGCCAATTGTTTTTACAATTTCAGAAACATTCAGAGAAGGATGTGAAATAACAAACAGATGATACATCAATCAGCGTATAGTCATATGGGTCATGTATCTCAATCAGCTATTAAAAGAAGAATGCAAAACAGAGATACTAATCTGTTTGATCTTCTATACAACGAAATAGAATGTTACATATGTCACAACTTTGGGCATAAAGCTACAGAATGTATCTTGAAAGAGAACAAAATAGAGCCAAAAATGAAATATACAGCTGAACGAAATGTATGGAGGAAGAAAGAGAGTTCTCATTGTAATCTCATGCTCTCAGTTCAGAAACAGAAGAATCCTTGGTACATTGATAGTGGATGTTTGAAACATATGTCAGGAGAGAAAGAGAAGTTTATTTCTATGTCAGAGTAGAAATATGGGAACGTAACATTTGGAAACAATGCACCAGGAAAGATCAGAGGCAAGAGAATGGTTAGTCTTAGCAATGGTAAAGGAAAGGCTCAAAATGTGTTATTTGTAGATGGGTTGAAGCACAACCTTCTCAGTGTGAGTCAAATGTGTGACAAAGGGTGTGAAGTCATGTTCACTGCTAAAGATTGTAAAATTAAAAATTGATCCTCAGGAAAACTAGTTGCCAAAGGAATAAGAACTGAGAATAATGTTTACATTTTAAAAGAAGAAAAAGAAGAGTGTTATCTCAGCAAATATGATGAAAGCTGGCTGTGGCACAAAAGACTGGGACATCTACATTTTGATCATTTAATGAAACTAAAAAATAGAGCAGTAGTAAGGGAATTTCCAGAAATATCTAAACCACGTGATGAAGTGTGTAAACCTTGACAGACGGGGAAGTTAACCAGAACACATTTTAAGTCAAAGAGTGTTCCTTCCACAAATAAGCCTCTTCAATTAGTCCATCTAGATCTATGTGGCCCATCAAGGAAATAAGGTACAGGTAAGGAGAACTATTTCATGCTCATGATTGATGACTATTCCATACTAACATGGGTTGCATTCCTTAAAGAGAAGTCTGAAGCATTTGCTAAATTCAAGATATTTAAAGCCCTGACTGAAAATTAGACTGGAAGAAAGATTAAAGCTATCAGATCTGATAGAGGAGGAGAGTTCAGTTCAAGACAGTTCAAAGAATTCTGTGATGAGCATGGCATCAAGAAAGAATATACAATTGCAGGAACTCCTCAGCAGAATGGACTGGTAGAAAGACAAAATAGAATAGTCCAACATATGGCCAGATCAATGATGAAGGAAAAGGATATTTCTCAAGGCTTCTGGGTGGAAGCTATTCATACAGCTGTGCACATTCTTAACAAAGCTCATTTTAGACCAAACAGTGACAAAACACCATATCATTTATGGTTTGGAAGACTTGCAACCATTAAACATTTCAGAGTTTTTGGGAGTAAATGCTATATCAAGAATAATGATGAAAATTTGGGCAAGTATGATGACAGAGCAGATGAAGGAATCTTTTTAGGATATGCTACAGAAAGCAAAGGCTATAGGTGTTATAACCAGAGGCTGCGTAAAATAGTAGATTGCATAGATGTGAAAGTAGATGAAGATTGTCATGGAAATATCAGTCAAAGGAATGATGAAGATTCATGTTTGGAAGATACAAATGAAGAGACAAAAGAACAGGTCCAAGAATCCCAGAAGGAAGAATTTGAATCATCAGAGTATGAGGAAGCTAACCTGAACAACACACTGTATAATCTTCTTCCTGAATGATTAGAAAAAATCACCCTGAAAGCCAAATTATTGGTGATGAAAGTAAAGGTGTTCAGACTAGAAGGAAGATTTTGCAGGAATCTAAACAGTCTCATATTGCTCTTCTCTCTACAATTGAGCCCCAATGTTTTAATGAAGCCAACAAAGACAAAGACTAGGTAGCATCCATGAATGAAGAGCTGGATCAGATTGAAAAGAATAGCACTTGGGAACTTGTTCCTAGGCCATCATATAAGAATGTGATTGGATCCAAATGGGTATATAAGAATAAATTAAATGAACAGGGACATATTGTAAGGAATAAAGCAAGACTAGTTTGCAAAGGTTATGCTCAGATTGAAGGACAAGACTTCGATGAAACATTTGCTCCAGTGGCAAGAATGGAGGCTATCAGAATGTTTCTAGCCTATGCTTGTTACAAATGATTTAGAGTACACCAGATGGATGTCAAGTCAGCATTTCTCAATGGAAATTTAGAAGAAGAAGTGTATGTGGAGCAACCTGAAGGATTTTCACTCACAGATAAATATGACTATGTATGCAAGCTTAAAAAGGCTTTTTATGGGTTGAAGCAAGCACCTAGAGCCTAGTATGCTAGACTGGACAAATATCTACAAGACAAAGGCTTCAAGAGAGGTTCTGTGGACAGCAATTTATATATCAAAACTGAAGGTGGTGACTTACTGATTGTATTGGTTTATGTTGATGATATCATCTTTGGCTGTACTAATAATCTTTCTGTTCAGTGGTTTTCCAACTCTATGAAATCTGAGTTCGAAATGTCAATGATTGGTGAGCTGTCCTATTTCCTTGGTCTTCAAATCAGTCAGAAACCTGGAGGTATGTTTCTTTCTCAAGAAAAGTATCTAAAGGAGATGTTAAAGAAGTTTCGAATGGAAGAATCCACACCTATGAGTACACCCATCGTCAGTGGCTGCAAGTTGAGCAAAGATGATTCTTCACCTGAAGTGGATCAAAAAATGTACAGATCTATGATAGGAAGCCTGTTATATATTACTGCATCAAGACCTGATATCATGCATGTTGTTGGGATGGTAGGAAGGTTTCAAGCTGCTCCTAAATAGAGTCATCTACTAGCTGTGAAACGTATATTCAAATACCTGAAAGATACGCTCTCTTATGGTCTATGGTATCCCAGAAATCAGAAATTTCAGCTAACAACATATTCAGATGTGGATTGGGCTAATTGTGTAGATGAAAGAAAAAGTACAAGTGGCGAAGCATTCTTTTTAGGAGAGTCTTTGGTTGCCTGGCTAAGTAAAAAACAAACTTCCATTTCTTTATCCACTACTGAAGCAGAGTACATAGATGCTGCTACTTGGTGTACCCAAATTTTATGGATGGTTCAATCTCTTGCTGATCTAGACGTAAAGTATTCTGAGCCCATTCCCATTCACTGTGACAATACTAGTGCTATCAGTGTTTCCAAGAATCCTATTCTTCATTCCAAAACTAAACACATCCCCATAAAATACCATTTCTTGTGCAAACAAGTGGCTACTCAAGCGGTGTTGTTGCACTATATTCCTTCTACCGAACAGATTCCTGATATTTTTACTAAGCCTTTACCCACATCTCAGTTTGAATATCTACATCAGAAGCTAGGTGTTCATTCCTTGTCTCATTAACTCATGCAATGTGTTAGGGGGAGTCTGTGTTTATTGTATATCTTATTTTTGTTTACAGCATGGAATGGCAGTTCATTTTCTTAGAGCATCTTGTCAGACTAGTCATCAGATATACCATATCTGCCCAGGTTTATCCTTTGTCCTTGATGTCAAAGGGGGAGAAATGTGACCAGTTGAATGAGATATTGCCATCAATGTCAAAGGGGAGATTGTTGGAATATCATTCAGAATGGTGTGTTCAGGACTAGTAGACGGTAGCTAGTGCTCAGTCTTAAAGTATTGTCATTGATGGCAATCTACTATAAAGAGAAGGGGAACTGAAAAAGAGGAAATCTACTATAAAAGAGGCAGGTACGCAGGTATCAATGGAGAAAACTCTTAATCTGAAGACAAAAGATATTTACTTCGGAAGCGGAATGACTTTCCCAGCCACAACGGCGGAAAAGGAAAGGTTAAAGAAACGCGCGACTATAAGCATCGGCAGTCGAAACACTTTGGACTTCAGAAGCGAAATGACTTTCCTAGCCGCAACGGCAGAAAAGGAAAGGTTAAAGACATGTGTGACTATAAGCATCGCCAATCGGAGCGCTTTGGACTTCGGAAGCGGAATGACTTTCCCAGCCGCAACGGCGGAAAAGGAAAGGTTAAAGACACGCGCATCGGCAGTCGGAGATGTTTGGACTTCGAAAGTGGAATGACTTTCCCAGCTGTAATGGTGGAAAAGGAAAGTTTAAAGACACACGCATCGATAGTCGGATCTCTTTGGACTTCGGACGCTTAGTTTCTTTGGGAGCTGCAATGGCGAAGAATGAAAGAACAAAAGGTTCCGATGCAAAACTAAACAATCAGCCGACTAAGGAAAATACATCGGAGAAGAATACCGAGACTGAAGCTGATTATCTTTCCGCAACGGTGGGATGAATTTAAACAAGCAGCGACTCAACTCCAGCATTTGACAAAGTTTTTTTTTCTGAAGTATCACGAAATGTCTTTCATTCAAGCAATTGATTGCGAGCTCCGTCATTTCACCCGTCGCTTCAGTGTAATCTTTGAAGAGGAATACGAAGAGCCCTATACATTTGAGGATTCAAAGAGTATTCGAGCAGGCAGATTAACAGTTATGATGAACCTGAAACGCGAACCATTTAGTAACTGCTTGTAATGATGATTTGAAGAGTAAGGATGTGTACAGAGGATGTTGAAGCTGAACCATTTCTGTAATGGTTTGAGGATGCTGAAGCTGAAACGGTTCTGTAATGGTTTGAGAAGTTGTTTCAATGAAACAAGAAAGAGAAATGAACTCAGAAGATGATATATATATATTGAGCAGAAACAGTTGTCAGAGTGAGCTGTTTTGAGGAGAGTAATGGTGTGTAGAGTATTAAGAGATCAGTACTATAAAATGATACTGAATGAGTAGAGCAGCAGATCAGAGGAACTGAAGAATGTGTTGAATAGTTGAATAGAACAGAGGAGCAGAGAGCCGATGTTGAACAAAGCATAGTGGTTTGGTAAGCAGAGACATATCTGTATTGTTGCATTTTGATTCTATTGGAAAGTCTAGCAAATAAGGGAGCTAGGGAGGTGCTAGGGGAGACTTTATGTCTCTGTCTGCAAGTGGGTTCTTGTAGAAATTGAAGATTGGTGTCTTCACCTAGTTGGTGCTGGGTTAGATTGGAAGTTGGTGCTTCCACCCAGTTGGTGCTGGGTTACAGTGAGAGTTGGTGCTATCAGCAAGTTGGTGCTTGCATTCATAGGTTTCAGCCTCTTTGAGTTAGTGCTCATATAAGAATTGATGTACAACCATTGAAGCCTTTGACAGCATAAGAAGAAGAGTTTTTTCCCTTAAGGGTTTCCTCGTGAAATATCTGTGTATCATATATGTGATTAAATATTGTGATTGAATGCTATGTTTTATGTTATCTGCTCTTATGTTTATAACTTTGAATTCATAGCAAAGATTGACTGCCATAAAGTTTATTGATTCTAGGTTAAAAGAAGTATTTTGGTGAAAAATATTAACTAACTAATTCACCCCCCCCTCTCAGTTAGTTTATACCCTCTTCCCCTAATTCTTACTAATCCCCAATCCTCCTCTCCCTATCTCTAACTCCCCTCCTCCTCCTACCTCTCTCCCCCCTACATCAACATCATCAACATCATTGGCATCATCATCATCATCATCATCATCATCATCATCATCATCATCATCAACGTCAACATCATCATCATCATCGTCATCATCATCATCATCATCATCACCATCATCATCACCATCGTCATCATCATCATCATCACCGTCATCATCATCGATCATTGTTTTCATCATCATCATCATTGTTGTCATCATCATCATCATTATCATCACCATCTTCAACATCATCTTCATCATCGTAGACATCATCCTTATCGCCATATTCATAATCATAATCTTCATCGTCATTGTCATTATCATCATCATCATCATCGCCATCATCATCACCATCGTCATCATCCTCATCTTCATCATCATCATCATCATAAACATCTTCATCTTCATCATCATCATCATCATCATCATCATCATCATCATCATCATCATCATCATCATCATCATCATCATCATCATCATCATCATAAACATCTTCATCATACCCGACTTCATCATCATACACATGGTCACCATCCCCGACTTCATCATCATCATCATCACCATCAATATTTATCATCGATCATCATCATCAACATCACCATGATCATCATGATCATCTTCATCATCTTCATCTTGATCATCATCATCATCATCATCATCATCATCATCATCATCATCATCATCATCATCAGCATGATCATCATCATCAACATCAACATCATCAACATCATCATCACCATCGTCATCATCATCATCATCATCATCATTAAAAACAACAACAACATCATCGTCGTCATCATCATCATAATCATTACCATCATCATCACCATCGTCACCATCCTCATCCTCATCCTCATCCTTATCATCATAAACATCTTCATCGTCATCATCATCTTCATCGTCATCATCATCATCATCATCATCACCACCACCACCACCACCGTCGTCACCATTCTCATCCTCATCATCA
>LPNX011126518.1:82028-117028 GCA_001517045.1 Pseudotsuga menziesii | reverse complement strand
ATTTTCCCAGGTTTGACAGTCCATGCGCAAATTCAGGTTACAGACAGTGCGTGAACATTATCTTCTTCACCATATTTTCACACAATCTTGTTTTGTGAATCAAGCATCTCCACCATAAGTTTCTAAGTATTGCTTGGAGTATGGTGTACATTGAGGAGCAAGAAATAAAGAATGAATTGAGCAAGAAAGAATCCATTAGTTGAGCAAGGAGCCACATAGAGCATCTCCACCATTGTTTTTTCTTGCAATTGAGGAGCTAGCAAAAGCAACATTAACTTGGTCACTGTGGTGGAGTATGTAGACACAATTGAGCAAGAAAGAAACCAAGTTTGGAGAATTTCCCATTGAGGAGCACCATACAACATTTCTACCATTGTTTTTCTTGCAATTGAGGAGCTAGCAAAGGCAATGTATTCTTCCCAATCTTCCCCCTAGCTCAAGAGTATGTAGACACAATTGCTCAAGATATTTACCAAGCTTGGGGAATTTCCCATTGAGGAGCACCATAGAGCATCTCTACCATTGTTTTTCTTGGAATTGAGGAGCTAGCAAAGACAACATTCTTCCCAATCATCCCCCTATCTTGAGTATCTAGACACAATTGAGCAAGAAAGAAACCAAGCCTGGGTAGTTTCCCATTGAGGAGCTAGCAAAGGAAACCATATATATCATTGATCATTGTGGTCATGGGAAACTCATGCAATCGCGCAAGAAAATCAGCAAGGAAGCGGATACCCAATGAAATCCTTGAAGAAATTAGAGAGAAGAAAAGAAATGACATGACCAATCGAAGATGCTCTATGGACACTCAACCAATTCTGGTTGTTGAGGATGCCACAGTTCTTCCTACCAATCCACATCAAGAAAGACAAAAGCATTCACTCGAGGGGTCTTCGGTCACCATATCAGTAGAAGAATGAGAACTACATGGCACTAATCAAGGAGTAAAACGTAGGTGCACATCAAGGCCACCTGAAACCTTTGCAAATTTAATTGAATGTGGGTATACAAGTGACGAAGTTAGAGAGACATTGAATGCCAAAGGTATGCTCGAAGAAGACAATGTTGTTCAGACCACTCAAGAGGATTTCCAATTGCCACCGTCTGACCATCAAGAAGACATGGAAGGACATGAATCTTTTGTTCAAATGCCAAATCGACCGGGTCATATGGTACAGGGTGCAATTCCAACCTCCCTACCTCCATTAGCAACTTCACGCCGAAGAACTCCAAAATGTATACAAATTGATGAAAGTCTCATTGGTTCGCTTGAAGATACGTTGTTTAAACGTGGTACTGCATATCAAGCTCAACAGATACTTGTCAACTATTTTGATTCTAAATGTGATGGATATAAATGTAGATTATTTATATCGTTGTTAAAATCTAGGTCTATGACTGTTGTTAGGAAAAACTTAAGGATAAAGATGATAAACAGTTTTGAACCATGTTCTTATGTTGTCAAAAGTTTGGTAGATGCATTTAGTAATATTGGAAAGAAATCTCGTTCAAAGGATCACAATGCAGCTCGCCATGTGTTGTCACAATCAATCGCGAACAAAAGCACTAGGGCCCTTCGCCTTCTTAAGTCTACATCCAAACTTGTAGGATAAGATATCAAAGCACTCCGTAGGTATTGTTCTAGAAGAGAACAACTTGACTCTGGTGAAACAGATGTCTGGTCCTTCATTGGCAAGTTGCCACGCTCCAATATGAAGCTCATTGATGCCGTAAAGGGACTGGTGCAAGAGTTTTGGCATGACAATAGTAGACCTTCATCCAACCAAAAAAATGTACTAAAATTGAGAATGGGTTCAAGGGATCATGAGCCCCACATTAAACATTTTCTTGACATGAAACAAATAGAATTAAAAGAGAGGTTTAGGCATGAACATGATGAACTTAACTTGGGCCAAAGATCCTTCAAGAAATGCAAACCATGGTATGTTAAAATAAACACAACTCATAACACATGTTGTTGTCAATATCACATTGAGTACGCTTATTATTATGACACATATATACATATATTGCGTGTTTTGCATAACACTCTTGTGCAGGAATGCTCAACTACATTGCCACTGACATCCTCTAGAGAGTTTATCCATAGCACCTTGTGTAGAAGGATAGAAGGTTGCACATTTTATCAAAGGCCTTGCATAGATGGGACATGCCCAAGGTGTGGTGGAATGGCATTTTTGAACAAATGCATACATGTCACCAATGAGCATGAACTTGGGAGACATGAAGTGAACTTGCAGTCATTCAAATATGTCACGTATGATATCGCTGGAGGGAATGAAAGGAAAAAAATACAATTGGTCACCTCTCAGGTTAGCAACGAGTTCCTGAATAGTATTTTTTTCCTATTGATATCTATTGCTACTTCATATATGTAACAACCTATTGATCTGTACATCTTTATTGTTGTTCTACCAGGTACTGATATGCAACTTCATGGATGAATTCTTTCAAAAGACACAACAGTATGTAAAGCATGTATGTGTGGCTTGTTGGGAAGATGAGCAGTTTAGAGCATGCATGGATACATTTTCTATTGGAACTATATTATCAGTGGTCGATTTTGCGGAAAACTACACTCTTCAACCACAAAACAAGATTCAGAGTCAATATTATCACTCAGATCAGGTCAGCATAATGGTCCATATCACCTATAGACATGGGGCAGATAGTACTGAAGAGAACATGGTTATATTGAAGGAGTGTCACTTTTACATAAGTGATGACAGGTGTCATGAAATGGCTTTTGTACAACACAACTTTCAATTGTTCTACAAACACTTGGAGGATAACAATATACAGATGGAACAACATTGGATTTGGTTTGATGGTTGTACGAGGAAATTCAAAAATTCTCATGTCTTCCAATGGTTATGTATTCTCCACAAGAGGCACAAGGTGCCACATATTTGGAACTATTTTGAGACCGGAAACTGAAAAGGGGAACATGATGGAGTAGGTGCATGCATCAAGACTGCATTACGTAGGCAAGAAATGAAATTTACAACTATTTCGCTCATCCGAGATGCAAAGACCATTGTTGCATGGTGTTCTTCAGTTATGGGGTAGGGAGCTAGAAGGAAAGAAGACCAATCATCTCAAAAAGCACATGTACATAGATATTTTTGGGAGGTGGTCGATGTAGATCGATCACACCTATATCAGTGCAATACTGTCCAAGGAACTCATGCATTCCATTTACTTAGGACGTTAGACAATGCTATAGTTGAAATGTGGACAAGAAAACTCTCTTGTTTTTGTTATCCATGTAGCAGTGGTGAATGGGACAAATGTGAATCCAAAGATTGGGTTGACAGTTGGGATCGTGTATCACTCCCCATTGGTCGACAAATAACTTCAGAATTATCCCATTTGGAGGAGGGCCAGTCAAGTATTTCACATGACTATGACCACATTTCAGATCTCATATAACCAGGTTCAACTATTATGTTGATCACTTTGAAATGTTTGACGACTAGTTTTGTTTAGTTAGCTGACTCCTAGGTCTGCACTTTATTTTATGCAGGGCACATATACACAGTGGTTGCCCCGAGAGACAATGAATGGCACACTGACTACTGGCTGGCACGTTTCTTGGATGGGAAGTAGACCCTCATTGTCTCATTAAGCGACTCTAAGGGAAATGATTTTCTAATTGGGTCGATGGTTATCAAAGGGGAATATTTGACATAGGTTTCCAACTCATGAAATAAAAAAGGTTATGTATTTGAAGATTATAGACTAGGTCAAATTGTATACCATTATACAAACTTAGCTATTGGCACAAACCTCCAGCTGCAAACAATGCCAAACAAGAACTCATCAAAGTCATGATACTTGTTGCCTTACTCCGAGCACGAAAGGCTAAAGGATACTGTTGCTATTAGAGGTGATCCCAATGGTCTATTCAAATGACCACAGGTAGGTAGTCAGGTATGTGGTAGTCAAATATTTTGGTTTCATGGTCTCATTTGATACATTTAGTGCTTGATATATTGATAAATTAGATAGACTTCTACAATGGATTTGTTGTATTATATTGATACTTACATGACCCATGCCTTGTATCCCAAGACCATTATCTACCACTCTATCTAGGATATGTATTTTGCATTTTACTTGAATCTCAAAGTTGATCCTATAAGGACATCTCTTTGAATCCGATAATTATCTCCTTCACTCCGATAATTTGTTTCTCCCAGGTAGGGATTCAATAGGTGTCCCTAAAAGCATGTAGGAGGTGGGAATCAACATGCGATAGAATGATGGTCATTGCTCAGATCAACAAACCATCGGCTCCATTGGAATCAGGACATCGGGATAGTGCTAGGGAGGCCCTCTAGTTTGGTTCCATGGATAAGAGACCATTTTTTTGGTGAATTTTGGAAACTAGGGTTTTGCTCATTAAGTGAATGTGAAATTTTTGCACATGGGGGTCAAATTCACATATTGCTCGACCGTGAAGGTGTGGCTAGAGTTCCCACATAACACATGCATAAACATGCTTGCATGACCCACTAGAAGCCCTTTTTGATGCACGCTTTCCATTCTATGCACTGGGTAGGGATTCAATAGGTGTCCTTGAAAGCTTGTAGGAGGTGGGATTCAATGTGCCATAGAATCATGACTGTTGCTCGAATTGACGAACCATTAGCTTGGTTGGATTTAGGACATCAGGATAGTTCTAGGGATGCCCTCTAATCTAGTTCTGTGGATAAGAGACCATTTTTTTGGTCAATTTTGGAAACTAGGGTTTTGCTCAGTAAGTGAATGTCCAAATTCTGCACATGGGGGTCAAATTCGCATATTGCTCGACTGTGAAGGTGTGGCTAGAGTTCCCACATAACACATGCCTAAAAACGCTTGCATGACCCACAAGAAGCCCTTTTTGATGCACAGTTTCCATTCTATGCCCCGGGTAGGGATTCAACAGGTGTAACTGAAAGCCTATAGGAGGTGGGATTCAACATGCCATAGAATCATGACCATTGCTCGAATCACCGAACTGTCATCTCTGTTGGATTCAGGACATCGGGATAGTGCTGGGGAGGTTCTCTAATCTGGTTCCATGGATAAGAGACCATTTTTTTGGTCAATTTTGGAAACTAGGGTTTTGCTCAGTAAGTGAATGTGAAATTTTTGCACATGGGGGTCAAATTCACATATTACTCGACCGTGAAGGTGTGGCTAGAGTTCCCACATAACACATGCTTAAACACTCTTACACAACCCATCGAAAGCCCTTTTTGATGCATGGTTTCCATTCTATGCCCCGGGTAGGGATTCAATAGGTGTCCCTAAAAGCCTGTAGGAGGTGGGATTCAACGTGCCATATAATCATGAACGTTGCTCGGATCGACGAACCGTCAACTCCGTTGGATTCAGGACATTGGGATAGTGCTAGGGCGGCCCACTAATCTAGGTCCATGTACAAGGGATCATTTTTTCGGTCAATTTTGGAAACTAGGGTTTTGCTTAGTAAGTGAATGTCCAATTTTTGCACATAGGGGTCAGCTTTGCTAATTCCTTGATTGTGAACATGTGGCTAGCATTCCCACATGGAACCTACCTAAACATGCTTGCACGACCCACCGAAAACCCTTTTTTATGCTAGGGATGATTTTAAGGAACCATACTTATTTAAAAGCGTATAAATGTTGGCAAATATTACCAATTCTTAAAATGGCAACTATAAAATGATTGGTGATATTTTTCAAAAAATATTTTAATTTCCAAGGATTCTATATTGTTTATATAATAATTTGGTGATTTTTAGGGTGAAAAAATTTTACCCCATCAAAATTGGGCAAAACAGGGCTTCAAAAAACGCAAAATGGCGAATCTTTTTTGGGAGAAAAACATGGAAAAATAGCCCACTGGGCTAAAATTTACCCCTAAAATCATCCCTGTTTGATGCACGATTTCCATTCTATGCCCCTGTTAGGGATTCAACAGGTGTCCCTGAAAGCCTGTAGGAGGTGGGATTCAACGTTCCATAGATTGACGACCGTTGCTTGGATCAATGAACTGTCAGCTCAGTTGTATTTAGGACATCGAGATAGTTCTAGAGTGGCCCTCTACTATGGTTCCATGGACAAGGGAACATTTTTCTTGTCAATTTTGGAAACTAGGGTTTTGCTTAGTAAGTGAATGTGAAATTTTTGCACATAAAGGTCAGCTTGAAGGTGATTGTAGATCTTCCCCTCTTGAAAAAATACTTGTTGCAAACTATTATTCCATGTGTAGCTGTCGATAATTATGTTACCTGTTGTGAGGTGTTGATCAAGACTTATTTCCCATCATTGTCAAGCAAGAAATATTGTTTGTTTTTGTTTTAATCAAGGCGAAAGGAGTTGTCAATCTCTATGTGGAGGTGAATTGATCTTAGGATATCATATCATTCGTGGGACTAGAAACTTGAAAGAAGGTTGTTTCCCATATTAAGTTAGCTAGGTCATCCAAGAGATGTGAGCATTTGTACGATGAAATGTAGGAGGAGACAATGCCATTACATCAGTAACCATGTAATGGAACATGTTTATGTTTAGAAACAAGTGGCCAACCTAATACGCCATTATTACAAAATATATATATATATTCACGCTATGAATGCTTCGAATAATACTCCATAAACATGAATTTATAAAACAAGATTCAGAATAGTACTTCTCTAATCAATTTAAACTATAATAAAATCACACATAACTTTCATCTCTTTCAAAGTTGTTACTCGAGGCCATTCATTAAATGCCATGTACATTAACAAAATGATAAAATAATGTGCAGGACATACATAATGTGCAGGATATAGTGATAACCATTATTTTGAATCAACCTTATAATACTCGAATAATTTTTAGGTTTGATGTGTATCCCATGTATTCGTTAGATGAAAGACATCATGCCAAACACTAATTTTATTTATGTAGACCACATAAGTTCATCACTTAGGTGTGTCAACTTCATGCATCCTTTAAAAGTTTGTTAGGTTGTTATGTGGGTAAGGTGCTTTTGTATTCCACCAAGTTGGATCAGTTGCTTAGTTTTGCTGGGTGCTTATGTGTATTAGGTATGTTCCATCTTTGTGAATACAATTTGACATCATTAATATAACATTGTATATGCAATTGGATTGTGGTAAAAAACAATTAAAATGTACATTTTTGTCATTACATAATATTGTAATTGTGCATTGTTCTCAAATTTATAACTGATATCTCCATGCAATCATAAAATCTATAAAAAATTGGGAACATTACACATAGAAACATTCTTGTCCACGCGTATAATCACACTTAAAAGACTGAACCATGAAGATCTCAAGAGCCTTGATATGAAATATTTTTTATATCATGAAAGTTATAATACAAAACTAGAACGCCCATCTATGGCTTGTCAATGTACATGTATCAAAAACATATTTGATGTACATGTGCAAACAAAAGTACATATATCCTGGACCATGCCCCTATACTCTAACTCTGGATCATACATAAAAATACATATTTGTCCTCGACTAACACATCAAAAATCTAAATTTCTCTTGTTTTTCCTGGACCCTGATGCTTTTCGACTCTGTCTACGACCACTATGCATCTCTGGCGACTGCAAATCAATGACAATATTTCTTGATCAGGTAACTGAACTAGTACTGTCCAGCAATAACAAAGTTTGAAAATTTAAAATATGACTCAATTGTAAATAAAACAAAGACTCGCTGCATATGCCGAGTGTATAGGTTCCTCTGGTGTTGAGGGTATAGGTGCCTCTGGTGTCCTCCTCCTTGTAGAGAGTCTCTCTGTGAATAAAAAAAAATATTTCAATTATCTCAAGAATTATCAACATGTACATGAATGAGAAAGTACTTATCAATTATGTAAAAAATGAACATCTCATTGAAAAAATCATTTCTAGGGGATTATGCTAGGACTCTTCAGTAGTAAGAGGAGCCGTAGGTTGAAAATCAACCTCAGTTGCATGCACTAATGTACCAGGGTGTGGCTACATTCACCAAATGATAAAATAGTTAGACATCGTGCATGTCCATAAACAATACAAATGAAATGTACAATTACAAATATTCAAGTAGTTGTACCTCAGTGTGACTTATCCCTATTGTAGATGCAGAATTGATCGCAGCATCAACAATCCCACTAAGGTCTAGCACAGATGACTCTACATCCCGATGTTCTAAACATGCGAAAATAACATTAAGAAAACCCACTTGTGAAGTGAATTCATAGTTAACCAACAACTACCATTGGAAGTGTGTGCATTACCGTGGGATGAGTAGGTTGATATGCATGCACACCTTATATATTGAAGGAAGGGGGTCATCTAGTGTAAACAACCCCCTTATCTATGTTTGGACTATGGGGAGATCCAAACCAAAGAGGCGGTGCAGGGATCTGCGATGATGTCTACAGTCATAAAGTGTTACCATAGTTAGACATGGATATGAATGGATGGAATAATATGTATTGAAAAACTAACATGTTGTAATATACTTACCCCTGCCTGGGACATATCTCCCCCATGGGAGTGACCACTTCCATTAATTTCTTGCCCCTCTTTAGATGCTAATAGCATCTGCGAGTTTAAAAATTATAAATATTAGCGATCTATAAAGGAGTTTAGAGTAAGAAATTTAAATCATTCGAACAAGATTTAGCCATAACCCATGTACTTACATTCTTCAAGTAATTGTAAACTCCACTTTGGACTATGCCATTGATATCAACATCTCCAACATCATGTTCTAAGTGGGGTTCCTGCAACTTCAAAAATTGTAAATATTAGACAATTTAATAAATTAATCAAGACTAACACATGCATTAACAAAATGATATGTATTAACAAAATGACAAATGTTTAAATATTACCTCAATGGTGGTTGTTTGGGCCTCGGGTAAAACCACACTGGGTACAGTACCACCCCCGTGAGAGGCATAAATCTCCTGCAAGAGAAAATATTGCATATATTACGAATATTTTAATATGTTACATATAGTATGGAAAAATTAAAAATTGAACAATAACAGAGTTTTAAAGCAATGTCCTTACCTGACCACCAATCATCGTAGTGGTACCATGTCTTGGTTCAGGACCATAACAAGGTCCCCCACACGATGTGCAGATGTGTGGCTCGCTCTGAGGCACATGGGATGTCGGTCTATCCTCACCAATAGATGTCCCTCCACCACCAGAAGCTGGTGGCTGTACACCAGCAAAGGAAGAGGGCGCTCTCTAGTCAATAGTGGTTGTGTGTCGAGAGACCATCTCAGCTAGAGTAAAACATGCCTCTTGTGTCTGGGAAACCATGTCATGTACAGGAGGGATGTCTACCCTTGGTAGCTGGGCATGGGGTGCAGGTATCCGTGGATTGGAATCTCTATGCCTAGCATTGGGTCGGTGTTGGGGTATCCCCCTACCAACTCCCTAGAAGCCCAACATGTCAAAATAGTTGACATGTTTCCCCATCAAAAAATCTGCATACAATTTTCGGAGGAAGTACAACGGTACTTCTCTATTGTTTCGGAGGGGGAATGTCAAAAACCATGTACCACCTATCCATCCAATTGTCTCTGATGGGTGGAAAGGCGCACCACTCAATAGAAATATGTGGCATGTTGATCTCTGGAATGTTATCTGTCCCACGTAGTCTAAACAATGAATAGATGTGGTGTTTTGTTATTTTGAGCTTTTTTACCTCATTGTAACTTAACCCATCAGCATGTTGTTGTGTTTTCCTATCCCTGTAATATGTGATGCTATACAAAGCATCATTCGATCTTCCAATCGTATCAACAATAGACAACAAAGAATCTGACAAGCAGCGGCGGATCTCATCTCCACCCCTCCAAGCATAACCAATCTCTCGCAAATGGGCAATAACCCTCAGTATCTTTGTATTGTTATCCATAGTAGCCAATGCAATCATAAATACAAATAAAATATCATTAGAAATATAAACACATAATATAATGACATATCTAAGCACTGAAAACTGTATAACTAATGTACGACAAATAACAAAATAAACTAAATCTATCATGTAAATTTAAAAATTGATCTTGAATTTTACAGTAAAGAATAAACATTTAACATTTTTTCATTTCATATTTATGTCCTAAATTCGAGTATTAATTCCAATTTTTAAGTATGCATGTGTACATAAAGTGTCTTGAGTGCATATGTTGATTGTGAAGCTCCTCAAGCTTATTTTAAGGCTTGGATTATGAATTTTCGTTGAAATTGTGAGGTACTGACTATTTCCTTTGTAGGACCAGCTCCCAGATTGCGGGTAGAGGCAACAACTAGACCCTAGAATAGGTGGAATAATGTGTTGTTGATGAATAAAATCCAAGTAGAGGCAACGATTTTGTTAGATATGTAATTATTTGTTGTAGCGTGATGTTTTTTGGACTCCAAAGTCTATTTAGCAGATCTTTATGGATTTTATGGTTGCAAAGGTTCCACTGGATTATATCATGTATGATAGTATGTGATTGGCATGTTTAATCAAATCCATCAACCTACCTATGTATCTTCATGTTCATAGAGTCTATTGTTGAACTTTGTTGTCTTGACCTTAACCAAAAAGGTACCCTTCGTTTAAGACAAAATATTTGTTAAAATCATGGGAAGCTTCTATACCTTATTTTAACACTGGGATTAGGAAGTTTCATCAAAACTATAAGGTGTTTATTGATGTTCTTGGAAGAGAAACTTCGATATTTCGAATAGAAGAAAGGGATTTACCATGTTTGTTTATGTATTTTAGGGGAATATATGAATTCTACTTGATTTTCTTTTAGTTGTATGCAAGCTTGCAACATAATTGACAAACTTTGCGTATTTGTTAATTTTGGTTTGGATTCACAATGATGCTTGTGAATATAAATATATGCAAATAATGAAATTCGTTTGTCTTTTATGAGTTAATTGGTGTTTTGGTTTACATTGGGCATGTAAATTACTTATGCAAACTTGCAATCTTCTTGACAAACTTTGCGTATTTGTGGATTTTGGTATGGATTCACAAGCATGCTTGTGAATATGCATATGGGAATAGTGAAATTCATTTGTTTTTTTTATTTAATTGGTGTTTTTGTTTCCATTGGGCATGGGAATTTTGGGTATGAATTTTGGTAAATAGTCAAAATTATTTAATTTTTATGATTAAATTGGGGAATTGGTTTCCATTGGCCAATTACATTGGGGTTTTTGTTTCCATTGGCCATAATTTAATTTATTTTGGTTTAAATTTTCAATTTAGGGCAAATAAATTGATGAACAAAGAGAAAAAAACATGAAAAGAAATGAGGAAAATACCTCACAAATAGGAGGTTGATACAAAGGTGGAGATGGATGGCTTTGTCACACCCAAAAACATGTTTTCCCGGTCGAGAATTGCTCCAAAGAAGTCCAATTGCTGTGCGATGTGGAAAAAAAGACGTGCTCAACCTATTTTTTTTTAAAAAACATGCTTTCCAAAACGCCTGCACAATTTTGTTCACTTAAACGAAGGCACGATTTTCTTGAATAAAATGGAGGCACGATTTGCTTAAATAAAATGGAGGCACGATTTGTTTTACTATCCTAATTGGCATGCCTATTGGCAGCTTTGGGACTAGGCTTGGCAGGTTCGTGATTGCTTGGGATGATTTCTTTTTCTGGATCAAGAGTGATTGACTTTAATCCACCATTGCATCTAAAAGGTCCCTCAACTTCTTGCACACACCCATAATCATCCCTTCTAGAAGTGATATTATAGATCTAGTCTAGATAATATCCTTCTCCTTCACTATTCACTTGTTCGGCATATCTCTTCCCTTATAGTGGATCAATTAGTGCGATGACCTTGAGCTCTGAATATTAAAATGTTAAAATTATTTTCTTGAAATTTATAATTGTTTGATTATAAATTTCCCAATCAATCTTTAAAATTGCATGATACTGATTTGTATCATCGACAATGTCAATCACTTCAAATTCAACATAAGGTTTAAGGCCTTCTACCTCGACTTGCACTTGAGTCATTCGATCGATAGGTACAACCTTCGATTGATTTTCTAATTGGAGTTGGACAAGACACCATACTAGTCTCGGACTTCCCATAGTGTCCCATGTTTGTCTAGTTAGAAGGTTGACATAGGATCCCAATTCTAGAATAATATGATCCATATCATAATCTCCGATTTGTGCATTCATTCTTAGTTTGCGACCAGTCTTAATTTTTTCTCGATATGATTAATCCCTTTTTTTGTCGCAACTCTTCTTGGGGTTATTCTATTAAAGATGTCAATTATGTGACAACATATTTATCTTGGATTATCTGTAAGCAACTTTTAAAGAATTTGTTTAATTTACTAACCTTTCTGTCCAGTTTCTTTCGGAGTAGCTGGTCAAATATTTCAGGCATATCCATTCTTGGTCTTCCTAAAGTCGACGCTTGATTTTTGTTGACAAATTCTTGTCGCACGTCCAAGAATACTTCTTTTTATTTTTGGATGTCAAAAGGAACTTTCCTTCGTGCTATTGGTCGCACGTGTGGTTATCCGTACAATGCTTCTTAGCCTGCTCTAGTCACAACACCTCCTCTTGTCATGACAACTATATGTGGTTCCCTTGTTCCAGTACAAATTTTCTAGATATTCTTATTAGGGTTTGGATTGGGATTCTATAGTGGATTCATATTTCCCACATTCCTAGAATTCCATTTGGAAATCAGATGAGGATATTCCTAAAAGTTGTGGTCAACATCCTTAAAATATGAACATTTCTTTGTAGGACTCACATAGTTCCTAGGAAAATGTCAAGGATTCCCACAATTATAACATATAATTTGGCCTCTTTCGTGACCAAATCCTCCTCCTTGTCCTTGGTCTCTAAAATTCCCAGCCCATGGGTTGAGGGTATTGTTGTTGCGGGTACTAATTCTATGTATATTGGGGCTGAGGACACTAAGATTATGGATATTGAGCCTATGAAAATGGATCTTGAGCTCACTCATCTTGCATCTTCTCTTCATTATTCACTAAATATGTATCCATTGTTTTCTCCTGCAACAACTGATATTTCCTACAGTCTTTCTCATCATGGCCCACTGATTGACAAAAATTGTAGTATAAATTGGTTAGCGCACTTACAATGTTCTATAAGTACAAACACTCTTCTAACTGATGGCCTCTAGTCCGGCATATTCTACACCAAGGAATCCCTTTTGTATTTATTGGGTTCTACTCTCCGAATGTGACATAGTTCATAAAATTCAGGAAATTATATTTATGGTTTCCCTCTGTTAAGCATCTGCTACACCATAGTTCTTCTTCCATCTCTTTCCCTTTTTTAATATCCTAAATTTGCAGCTTAAGGTCAGCTATTTGCGGTTGGATTCACATCATTACTGCACCAATCTCTCCCATAGGTGAGGATTCCAATTTCATAGTGAGTTCGAGAGCCTCAGTCTATGACAGAATATTTTGTTGCATTAGGAGGATTTGGATCTGTAGTAAAAATGTTGCAGTAAACCATTCTTTGTGTTGAACATCCCACATCAATAAACTTTAGCCATTAATGTCTTAAATCTCTGGTCAAAATCCCAAACAGATTCTATATGCAATTGCTTAATCTCTTTTATCTTTGTTATACAGTGAGATTAATATTTGGGCTTTCTGAATTCGTCTATTAATCCCACTCATATTTGGTCTAGTATTTTATGTGCCACTCATGTTGGAGCCACATAGAATTTCATGTACTAGTACAATGCATGACCCCTAAGGGTTGTGATCAATTGATTCTTCTTGATGGATTCATCTTGGACCTGTTTTACAGGCCACACGGATTCACATAGAAACTAATGTTTCTCTAGGTTTTCTAACCCATTTCCATTAAAGATCGAAAACTTAATATCATTCCGGACCATTATATTTGTTCTAGGTGCTACTTGACTAGTGGGAATTCGTTGTCTTCTATTCCCACCACTATTGTTACTTTGATTAACAAACCCACTGGGAGATGAGTTTCTAGATATTACTTCTGAAGATGTATGCAGGGTCGTGTGTGTGTCATACTCGTTCTTTGGATCTGGTGATTTTTCATCTTCTTCTCTTTCATATAGAGGCAGGTATTCNAGTTTCTAGATATTACTTCTGAAGATGTATGCAGGGTCGTGTGTGTGTCATACTCGTTCTTTGGATCTGGTGATTTTTCATCTTCTTCTCTTTCATATAGAGGCAGGGATTCCTCTTCCTCGTTGCAAGAACCTCCTTCCAAGTGTGATGTCAAATCGTAGTCATCCCCTCCAGTCCTATTACAACTTCTTCTTTTAGTCACAGTCCTTCTTGTATTTCCCAACCAAAATCTTCTTCCACTTCTTATATGTCCACCTTCTAGTTCAATTATGCTATCATGAGGAAGCATCTCAGCTTACTTTTCTCCATTTTTCTCACACTTCGTTTGTGACATATCCTAGGTCTCCACACAGAAATATTTACTTATCAAACTCCATTCCCAGGATCCATTTCTCACACACAAGCTTCTTTATCCAAATCCTTAAAGATGTCAGGTATCGTCCTCTCAGTACTTGGAAAAAAATTATTTCTGCCTCACTGTATGATGTTATTATGTCGACAACAAATTTAGTTATGTGTCTGTTTAAAATAATGTCAACCCAGAACTCAACTGCCCTATATATGTGGTTGCTAACACTTTTCAGCCACTGAATCAGCTAAGGACTCCACTCTATCAGTTTTCTTTCTTTAAATTTTTTCTATTGGGATGCTAGCTTTAATAACCACTCATACAACAAAACATGAAATTTGCAAAAGAACAACTCATGGATATCAGTGTAAATGTACCACTCCAACCACTCTTTTGCGTTCAACCGGGATCCTTCACTCTCTTGCCATGCAAACTAGTGTTTTAAACTCTACCCAATCTTGAATTTCTAGCTTCGTCGAGTACCAAAACATATCCCTCACCAAAATGATTCATGATACTGACAGCGTAACCGTTTGTTGGATTTATTCCTCCAATCAACCTAGGTTCATGTCCTCGGTAGTAAACAAAGGCCCATATATCATCCCAAAAAATAAGAGCTTAGTTGCCATCACATGCGACGCGGATGCAGTCTCACCTAGGATATCTTTATGGGGAGCTTCCAGAACCAGGGTTCTATAGTTAGGTGGGGATTTCTACTCTTGATGTACCTTATTATCACGCTCGACCAAATTCAGGTATTATACTTATTACTCCTTGTCTATTTATTCCAGTTAACATGATATAAATATTAGTCGACACTTCTTGAAGCATTCAACATGAAGGCCATATCACAGATTCACTCGATAAGTAGTGCAACATATAAATACATGATATTATTCATAAAATAGAAGGGATGTGACATATTCATATATACTTATTCACAGTATGCATACAATCAACATAAACACACTCATCACATACACACAAAGACAACATTTAACATGGAAACCCATCTGGAAAAAACTAGAAAGGTGCTCTTCATATGGCATGAGAAATATATTAACACCTTTTTTCTTCTCACTCAACTTGCAGACTCTATTCTAGTTATATATTCTTGACAACTTATACATACTTCTCTCCTATCATGCTCTCTATTCTTGGATCTCTGAATTTTTCCTCTCCTTCACTCTACCGTCGATCCACACACATCCTGGATTTATCATCTTCTTTACAACTCTACAACTCTAAGAATAAAACACTCTACTTCTTCAACAAATAGGACAAGATCTAGAGGGATACCAACCCGCACACAACTTGGGTTCTCCATTTTATAAGCTCTTACATGTCAAAATCAACCAACTCTAGTCTATTAGCAGACATGATTTCATTCCTATTCTCGTACATTTAGTTGCAACAAAGAGTAGGAACTATTGGCCCAAAAAATACAAAATGTGCTTTGTTACCCAAGCATGATTTATTATAACTGACTTCTTACCCACAATCACTCGAATTGTCCCTTTCAACTATTGTAATCTTCTTGTTTCACAGTTTTTTCTATCACAACTTCTCTCGTCGTAGCTCCTCTTCTGTCATGGACTCTTCCATCGTTGGTTGCTCTCAATCATAGCTTCTCCTTTGTTGCAATTTCCTCTGTCATGCAACCAAAATATTCATATTCCCAAGTAGAATCCTGGTCGGATTGCCTATCTTTTCCTAGGGACAATATTAGGTATGTTCCATTATTTGAAATCCCCATTCATTAAGATGTATCCACTAATGACCAGGGATGTCACTCTTTATTCCCGGAACACCGATATCCCTCATTTGAAAAAAAAAATCCATCACACAACTTTAGAAAGTTTTACATGTGAAAATTTTATGGTTTCAACCCTTCAAGTTAGGTAACTCAAATGGAACATTTTTTTCACTCCATGGAATTAAAGATGATTTTAAAATTTTAAAATTAGGGTCTTATACTTAGATTTTGAACAACATTCGTGGAAATGGTACCAGAAATATTATCATCATTATGTCCCTTGGTGCCAATATATGAATATCCTTCACAACATATTTGATCATGACACTCATTATTTAGGATAATTGACTAAATTATCACACAAAAGAGGTGTTGTTTTGGACTAATGGAAACATGATCAATTAGGAATATGCACCTTTTTTATTCTTTTTCTGAGAATATTTTATTAGTGGCATCAAGGAGGAAATTCATGCACACATACTCATGCGACATTGAATTGGTCCTCAATTCCCAAACCAAGCACACTCTGTTTCTCCCTCACAACCTATATCCCATGGCTCATCCTCCCAGCAACCATTGTAATGCACCTTTGGACATCCATAATCTAAAATCGAAGGCCACGGTTGAGCATCAACACATAGAAATTTTATAGAATTGTGATGAAATATATGTCAAAGGACATAAATATAAAGAAGTTAAAATATTCTTGGTAGAATCTTTCCCCCCAAGGTCAATGTGAATTCTCTTCCCAAATTGGAAGGTGATGTCCAAATTTTGCTTCCGAAAGATGTTCTTGATATGTAGGTTCCAAAAGAGAAATTACAAGTTTCCTTTCATGCTTTATCCATTTTTTCCACTCCTCATATGTTGAAATTTATTTTCTACATAAAGAACAAGAAAGCTATCATATTAATTAATAGTTGGGACACCCATAATTTCATCCATAGGCATGTGTTGGAAGACAACGACTTATATATCTGCTCCATCTCCAATTTCAAAATATTGATAACTAGTGGGGGTACAATGAAATGTGTTGGAAGGTGTGAGAATTTAAAACTACAAACAAGAGACTACCATCTAAAAACTCATATGTTTTCTATTGACATGAGTTTGTGTGATATCATTTTGGGGATTGAATAACTTAGGACCTTAGGTCCTGACATAATGTGTTTTTTGTGAAATATTTATACACTTTAGTTAGGTTGGGAACACACATGAACTTCAAGCAATTACCATGACTTCTCCTAAAATTATTTGTTCCTGCCACATGGAGAAACTATTGAAGAATGGAAACTTAGTTCTTATTACTCAATTCCATGCCATAGTAATGTTGGACACACCCCCTATAGATATCCACTGCAACTTACAATAGGTCCTCTCCCATTACTGGGATATTTTGTATACACCCAAGGGTTTACCTCTATGCCATCGGGAACATGTCCATGGCATTCCTTTACTTTTGGGTGGTCAACCCCCTAATTTTTGTCCATATCATCACCCTTTCGACTAGAAGAATGAAATTGAAAATATCATTTAGGAGTTGTTGTATGTCATTGTTATTCATCCTAGAACAATCCCTTAGTGTTCACCTATGGATATGACCCTAAAAAAGGAAGGTGGTTGGTGCATGTGTCCTAATTTCCATGCTCTCAAATAAATCATCGTCAATAGAGAATTTCCTATTTTATGTAATGTGCCCCACAAGTGACCTACTAATGTTATGTGTTCCTAAACCCTAGTGGTTTTAGCCTAGGAGGGGTTATTTGTGTAAAAAAAATAAACATGAATGTGCAATTGTTATACTAGGATGTAAATTTCTAAATTTTAATTAATATTTTATTTATTTTTAATAATTTTATGCTAAGTAATTGCCTAGGTGATAAGGAGGGTGCATGAGGCCAAGTGGACCATTAGTTGTTAAAAAAAAATAGGAAACATAGAATCAAATCAAGAAAAAGACTAGAAAGAAAACAAGCAAGAAGATAGAAGCCTTCTAATTCAGTTAGAAGAGAAAAGCTAGGACAAAGAAGGAAATTGTAGAAAAACTATCAGGATAAAAAGCATGAAAGCCTTGGTGGGATTTGTTTATAAAAGAGAAATAAGAAAGTCATTCAAAACATCAGGAGGGTGCAGTTTCGAAAGAAGTAAAGGAAAGTCTGTCAAAAGCACCAGGGTGTAATTTCCTAAAAGATGAAAATCCATGTCAAGAAAAACTAAGGAAAGTGGGAAAGTTTCTTCATTCGCACATGAGGGTGCATTGGTCAAGGTGGCTTGGGAATGAACCTAACTTTCATATATAGGAATGCTATCATACCCCTCTTCCATGTTTTGGTCATTTGAATTTTGTATTGAGAGCTTCGTTACTCAATGGTTGAGTGATGTGCCTCAAATGAGATTTGGGTGATATTCCCCTTAACATTCTTGTTCTATCCTCATTTGTGAAGTTGTTGAATCCATTAATGGATTTTTTTTGTAGGTCCTCAAGTCATCCTCAAGTCTATTTGAATTTTATTTTGGATCTGGAGAGTCTCCCATCTGAATCTTGAAGACTAGCTGAGATTATTTTCTTGTATGACCAATGGATTTGGAATTATGAGCGGGAATTAGTTTCTTATAGCCATTAATTATAGTATTGCAAGTGTGTCTATCATATCCCAAAGTTTCTATTTCTTGAATACATCCGAGGGTTCGAATCTCCAAGTCCTTCAATGATTGTAGCTCCTCAATGCTTGTATTAATGTATCTTGTTAAAAGAATGTTCAATAAGCCTTTATTGAGAGTAATGTATACTTACATGGATGTTAATTTACGATATAAATATTCTTTACAATTTTCATAAAAATCGGAATATTTATGATTGAGCTTTACATGGTTTTACTCAAGCTTGTCTATATTCGCACCTAGAATTAACTAGTTTTACTGTATGATGCATAATTCAAACTCCACGTCTCTAAATTCAGTGATTCATGTTCTGATATGTTCTTAAATTTTTTATTTAAGTATCCAATGTCTAAAACAGATAATTCATATCCTCCTTCACCACTTTGGAAAATCTAGAAGATGAAACTAATGATTTATCCTAAGAGCTACTTTTGCTCATGCAACCTTTAGAATCATTCTATATTGTTTTTTTTGTACAAACCTACCATTAATTATATATACACACATAAAATATTTATATTAGTCTCCTTAATCCCTCTCATAGCCATTGGTTGCTCGGAGACTTTTTTGTAAAGTTTTTAGTTGGCATAGGTTGGCACTCCCAGAAGCTTGGTAGTAGACTTCAGCTAGGATAATGTTCGAAACCTAAAAGGTATCAACATCCATCTTCTTAGTAACTTTAACAATCAGTATATTTCCTTGAATTATTGATATTACCTAAACCCTAGTTTATTCTTTCACTAAGCTTGCAAATTGCCTCCTTATTAGTTAGTTTAAAAAAAAAAGTGTAATAGAGTTAGTGAGCCTAAATTATAATTTAGGTTCATTACAGTGGTATCATAGCATGGTCCTCTGAACCTACTCCTAAATTACCTTGATGAGTACCAAAAGAGATCTCACTCTAAGACATAAACATCATGAATATCTTTTCATTGTTGGAGAAGAGGAGTTCAGATCCATCCAAGGGAACATTCGAGGACTGGAAGGAAGTATGTATGATAGAGGCGTAAGTAGAGAATAAAATGATGAAATATTTGCACAGAACATGCTAAAAGCTATGGATAAATTCACCCAATTACAAACAAAAACCAGAGACATTCTCTCTAGGTTGGTAGACAAGAAAGAAGGGGAAGTCAATAGTAATATGTTAGCACCAGAAATGAGCCTAAGGTTGCAGAAGGGATCACTCCCGGGTAATAGTAGAACCACTTTAGGCTGCACCTCCAGCCCTACGTAGCTAGAGAGGGATCTCTCATTCATCACCAAGTAGCTCCACATAAGGTTGTCAGTCTTGTGTGTCACCAGAGTCTACTCTGCAAAGGATTTTCAATCAACATAAATCAGGGGCTAGGATCCTAAATGGGGAAAAGTATGTTGAGGAAGGTGTATGGTGGGATTATCGGGGGAAATGGACCATGGGAAAATGGATTCAAAACCTGTGCAAGAAATGATTACAAATGCAAAGAATGACGTAAAATTTCAAGTAGAGGCAAGATAGCTGCTGATTTCCCAATCAAGAGATTTTAGCGGGCAATTGAGAAGACAAGGAGGGACAGTCCATCGCATGGAGCACCAACCAGATGAATTCCATGAAACCTTAGAAGAACCATTGTTGAATGCCTGAAACAGTGGTCGAAGCATAACAACTATGAATTCCGCACCACTATACCCTATGTTGCAGACATGAAAAGCAATAAACAAAATGGAGTGGAAATAGGAAACACGTTTACACGTAAAAGAAAGTACTTATTGGGAAAAAAAACAACACAAGAATCTCTATTGTGAATGATAGTCTCTCACTGCAATTTATTCATACACAGGTATCAAGTTTTACAAATGGGAGCCTCAGCTTGGGATTGTTTCCCAATACAATTTACTAACTCCTTTCTCCCTCTATCGGGAGCGTTTTTATACAATCCTAATGCTGAGACTACATAATAAAAAACTATTACAAGTCACCATCCAATGTTAACAGTGCAAAGAGTGGACTATCGCCACGTTTTACAAATATGCATGACAAACATCGTGGCGCTAGCTATCGCATTCGACTTGAATAACATTTTTGACATATTCGGCTGCCATGACGGATAATAAGGATGATGACTCCCTCTTTGCCTAAAATGTGTGCTACCGCCATGTTCAAATGAAACTTTCCACATGGTCACACGTTGGAAAAGTGGTTAGCCTCCCTCGCTGGTCCATTCATATCCATCAACTCCTTCCTTGCCGATTGACACTGTTATACGTGGGCTCTGGAAGAAGGGTCATATTGCTTCTAGTTGAGAAGGACCTGTGGGGTGATCTATCATTCTTGTACTCCTCACCTCCAGTGAGGTGAGCGCTCCCATAGGCACCAAGGTGTAGAACCTCTACACCAACGCCATCACCCTCGTCAAGTGTACTTCACCATCAGAATGATGATGGCTTTGAGCCCCTGATGCTCCCATTCGAACAAATGTTTACATAGGGAATAGTCAATGACTGTCCCTCTCCGCGGAGGCTTTGGTGGGTGCGACGGTATCAGGGGTTCCTAGAAAAACACTTACGGGATGTAAGTGTCCAGGCCTCGTGTCGTTGGAGGCACGGGTATCATGTCTAGGCCTCGATGGCTGGTGTCACCATTGGCATGCAAATACCAAGGCAACGAGTGAGCGTGGAACCTGCTCACCAACCATTAACACCCCCAGATGGACAAGATTTTTGAACTAAATCTTCATCGTCAAACTGTATTAGGCCTCTACAAATTTCGTGGAGAAGTAGAACTCAGCTTCTGGAGATAGGTTAGTCCACCTTTGTTGAACTAAAGGCGATATTTATAGGGCTTCGGGATTGATCTTCGCATAGGCTGGTCATCATTCTTGTATATTATGTCATTAAGTATATCTGATCTCAACATGTGCAAACACATGAGCAGAGTAATCTTTTACTTGCTGGGGACCTAGTCATTTGGCCTCATCGGCTACGGTGCCTTACTGTCTGTTGCGGGGAGCCACTATGGACGCCACCTAGTATAGTAGATCCATGCTGCATACTTCATGAAGAGGACGTTCCCATCATTCCTTGCTCCTTACAAGTGGGAAATGGAATGGTCTCCTGCATCATGTTGGTTCGACCTCATGTAATCTGCAGATTCGCCAGCTACTTTCCCCATTTTCATAGGCCAGCTCACACAAAATCCCCCTATCCTTTCATGATATGACTCTACTAAGGGATGATTCCACATCAGGCATATCCTAAATGGCGTCGGAGGAATTGACCAATCTACGATGAGGCAGATTACACGTGTGAACGCCCCCTCCACTATCATTTCCACACTAGATGAAAGATCTGCATCTCGGGAGTTTTCCTCGGCTGTCCAATCAAAGGAATCTTCTGTATCCACCGTCCACATTTCGTTCATCCTGCCGCCAAATTTTATTTTCTGAACACCGCAGGCAGTTCTGCTCCGCGACACGTTCTTCACTGTTGATCGAGATCGACCCACCATGCAGTCATCGATCAGAGTGGGCCCCACCATTTTTCGCAATTGGAAACTTAGATATTCATCTATGCTAGTTCGCCTTGCGAAATGAAACTTAGCCATAGATCCTTCTCCTTCTTCATTGTAGCCATTGATCTTTGCGACCTCTACACCTTTTCACGATTTGATATTGCGGTTTTATCTGCACAAGTATGGATTGCAAAATTACTGTAGGACGTAGATCTGTCCCAGACTTCATCTCAAGCGTCGAAAGCCACCAGTCTTTAACAAGTTTCACAATCCACGACAGATGCTTTGATCGCACATGTTTGCTCACATGAAATGGTTCAGGACCATTGATTCACCTTCGATCAATCGCAGCCCATAAATACAGATCATGCCCAATGTTATAATACACATGTCACTTTCCTTGTTGAAGGATGGTCACATGAGATTCAAGGGGCTGGGACCCTTACCGAACCTCTGTCAAGCCCTTGAATCAGCTGTTAAAAACAGAGTGTTAGCAACTAGCTCCATGAGGGATGCTATCTTCTCAGTGAGGTAGCAAAGAACCCCCATAGACCAAGTGACGAAACCATTGGGCCACCTTCATTCTTTCTTGAACATCTCCATTCTGCCTCATGCTACTGCTTCAATGAATTCATGCCACTCTTGCAAATCATGCTAGTGACTGTAAACCTGTGCTGGTAATTGAAAATGGAAACAAACTGAAAACAGTAATGAAGGAAATGCTCGATAATAACTGAGCTTATTTTCTCCTACCTACTCTACCTAAATTTGTACGCAAGTCCAACTAAGTGAAATTAGAACTCCAGTGAATCCAATCAAGCAACTTTCCTAATATTCTTGTTCTTGTATGGTGCCTAATGGACCAAAATGAAATAGATAATGGGAGAAGGAAATGATAAGCAAACTAATTTTCAAGGAAGAGATATGAGCAATCGTTGCCTTCACCCAGACCCTCCATGTATTTGGCCACGGGGTCATAGAAATCATGGCAACCTCCGGCTCGTACTGTCACCTACTGATGGGAAAGCTATCCAAAGCTTCTCTCTTCTAGGGAGTCATCAGGCTGACATTTGAAAGATTACAGACAAGGACCCACAGAATTTTTCTCTGACGGAATATCCCTCTCTTCGCCCAAAATTTCTGTAGCAAAGGTTTTATGTGCTTCAAGAGGGAGGTATTTAGCTTCTCCATTGGAATCGAGTAGGCATACTTCTTCCGGGTGAGGCGGTGTTCCTGAAAGCATAGCATCAGAAAAAGTGTTTATCTGTAAACTCCTGCATTCGTCACCATTTTTGTACAAGTTCCCGGCCTGCACCACCTCCGTTTCTTTTTGTTTTTGCTTGGAGGCCTTAATTATATGCCGTATCAACTCAAAAGAGGCATAACATAAGGGTAATATATCACCTCCAGTGCCCTCATCATATTTTCTCACTTCGACCTCCTGATTTTGCATTACGCTTTGATTTCTTTCATCAAAAGGTGTCTTTTCAATAGCTGGCTCATCAGGTACATTCTGTAGGTACTCTTCTTCATATTCATCGTACACAGGCGTACCAAACTCCTTCTCAAAATCATCCTTAGTTTTCCAAGAGCGAGGTAGGTCACCATCTTCAAAGAATAGTTCTGCAGGACCATTTATTTGAGCCTCAGGCTGACCATCCTTCTGCATATCATGAGAGATCTTTGACAGGCCATAGGCTTCCTCCTTTTGCTTATAGGGCCCAAACAATTTGTATGTATATTTTATTTCACCACCATTGTCCTGATCTAATAGATTCCTGGACATCTTAAGGTTTTCCTCAACCTCCAAACAATCAGCGAACATCTGCTGCAGGGTGGTTGATCTTCTCTCCAAAAGAAGCAAGGACAGGTTAGGAGGAAAGGCGGTTGCATAATAGATCTTAACAGCGTTCTCAAGAGGTTGAACTTCCTTAGGCATGTTATAATAAGAGCTTGTGAATCTTTTATTAAAAATAGATATGGCCTCACCTTCATGTCTCCTCAAAGAATAAAACTATGAAAGTATTTTCTCTATTGGTCGGCTCCTTCCCCAAAACCTCAAGAATGTGCAAGAAAGCTCTTCCCAAGTGTTGATGGACTTAGGCTGCAAGTGTTTAAACCAGACTTTGGCATCCCCTTGCGAAGATAGAGCGAATGTCCACATGCAAAGATCATAATGTTCTATCTCGAACAGATCAGAGAAATACTCAAAGGCTTGTACATGTTTCTCAGCAGTCAATTTTTCATATTCTCCATCAAACTTGGGGAGGTACTTGTAATATTGTGTGGGAAAATCATGGAGGATAGGAGGTAATTGCAGCGGTTTATATCGGCTTGGAGAAATGGGGGAGACAAGGTTAGGTACGATAGCTACACTATTGCCCGAGGTTTCATGAATTTCATAGGGGTGTCCTTTGACATCGGGTACCCCCGGACAAAGATCTAGTACGAAATCAGATGTGCAAGATGACGCAATGCTTTCGGTTCATAAAGAAGGATAAAAAGGAACATATTCATGGATTTGCTCAGGATGAGTTGGGCCATAGAAGGCTATTTTGATAAATCTGAAAAAAGATAAGAGAAAACTTACAAGGTAGGATAAGGCATCCTGGAATAAATGCGGACTCGAGTGCTGGGACCTTTCGCCATGCATTTCTGAGCTTTATGAGGGGTCCATTTTCCAGGCAGGATCGACCAGCCTTCCTCGATCATTAGATTTTATGGATCACGTCACCAGCGGAGTCGCTGAAGTCTGAATCCTTCAAGAGTGGAGTCGCCAAGTGAAAAGTACTCAACCTTCTTGGTGTCTGACCGATTGTTCACCATCAACAGTCAGATCTAAATCTTTGTCGTTCTTCCCAGGGAGGATCTTCAAGTTCGTCCCCAGAAACGGCGCCAGTTTGTTAGCACTAAAAATGAACTTAAGGTTGCGGAAGGGCTCGCTCCCGGGTAATAGCAGAACCACTTTAAGCTACACCTTTGGCCTTGCACAGTCAGAGAGGGATCTCTCATTTTTCACTAGAGTAGCTCCACATAAGGTTGTCAGTCTTGTGTGTCACCAGAGTCTACTCCGCAAAGGATTTTCAATCAGCATAAATCAGGGGGCTAGGATCTTGAATGGGGCAAAGTATGTTGAGGAAGGTGTATGGTGGGATTATCGGGGGAAAGGGATCATGGGAAAATGGAGTTGAAACCTGCACAAGAAATGATTACAAATGCAAAGAATGACGTAAAATTGCAAGCAGAGGAAAGATAGCTACTGATTTCCTAATCAGGAAATTTTAATGGGCGATTAAGAGGACAAGGAAGGACAGTCCATTGCATGGAGCACCAGCGAGATGAATTCCATGCAAATTTAGAAGAGCCATTGTTGAATTCCTGAAACAATGGTTGGAGCATAACAACTATGAATTCCGCACCACTATACCCTATGTTGCAGACATGAAAAGCAATAAACAAAATGGAGTGGAAAAAGGAAACACATTTACACGTAAAAGAAAGTGCTTATTGGGAAAAACAACAACACAGGAATCTCTACTATGAATGACAGTCTCTCACTGCAATTTATTCATACATAGGTATCAAGTTTTACAAATGGGAGCCTTAGCCTAGGATTATTTCCCAATCCAATTCACTAACTCCTTTCTCCCTCTATCAGGAGCATTTTTATACAATCCTAATGCTGAGACTACATAATAAAAAACTGTTACAAGTTGCCATCCAACGTTAACATTGCAAAGAGTGGACTATCGCCATGTTTTACAAATATGCACGACAAACATCCTGGCACTGGCTGTTGCATTTGGCTTGAATAATAGTTTTGTCGTATTCAACTGCCACGACAGATAATAAGGATGATGACTCCCTCTTTTCCTAAAATGTGTGCTACCACTGTGTTCAAATGCAGCTTTCTGCATGGTCACACGTTGGCAAAGTGGTTAGCCTCCCTCACTGGTCTAGTCATATCTGTCACCTCCTTCCTTGCCGGTTGACACTGTTATACGTGGGCTCTAGAAGAAGGGTCGTATTGCTTCTGGTTGAGACAGACCTGTGGGGTGATCTATCATTCTTGTACTCCTCACCTCCAATGAGGTGAGCGCTCCCATACGCACCAAGGTGTAGAACCTCTACACCAACCCCATCACCCTCGTCAAGTGTACTTCACAATTAGAATGATGATGGCTTTGAGCCCCTGACGCTCCCATCCGAACAAATGTTTACACAGGGAACAGTCAATGACTGTCCCTCTCTGCAGAGGCTTTGGTGGGTGCGACGTTATCAGGGGTTCCTGGAAAAACACTTACAGGACGTAAGTGTCCAGGCCTCGCATCGTTGGAGGTGCGGGTATCACGTCTAGGCCTCGATGGCTGGTGTCACCACTGGTATGCAAATACCAAGGCGACGAGTGAGCATGGAACCTGCTCTCAAACCATCAACACCCCCAGACGGATAAGCTTTTCAAACCAAATATTCATCGTCAAACTCTATCGGGCCTTTGCAAATTTCATGGAGAAGTAGAACTCGGCTTTTGGAGATAGGTTAGTCCACCTTTGTTGAACTGAAGGCGATATTTATAGGGCTTCAGGATTGATCTTCGCACAGGCTGGTCAACATTCTTGTATATTATGTCATCGAGTATATCTGATCTCAACATGTGCAAAGAGGCAAGTAGAGTGATCCTTTACTTGCTGGGGACCTAGTCATTTGGCCTCATCGGCTGCGGTGCCTTACTGTCTGTTGCGGGGAGCTGCTGTGGACGCCACCTAGTACAGTAGATCCATGCTGCATAATTCATGAATAGGATGTTCCCATGATTCGTTGTTCCATATAAGTGGGAAATGGAATGGTCTCCTGCGTCGCGTTGGTTCAACCTCGTGTGATCTGTAGATTCTCCAGCTACTTTCCCCATTTCCGTAGGCCAACTCACACAAAATCCACCTATCCTTTCATGATATGACTCCACCAAGGGATGATTCCACCTCAGGCGTATCCTAAATGGCGTTGGAGGAATTGACCAATCTATGATGAGGAAAATTACATGTGTGAACGCCCCCTGCACTATCATTTCCACACTCGATGGGAGATCTGCACCTTTGGAGTTTTCCTCAACCGTCCGATCAAAGGAATCTTCTATATCTGCCATCCACGTTTTGTTCATCCTGCCACCGACTTTTCTTTTCTGAACATCGCAGGCAGTTTTGGTCCGCAACATGTTCTTCACCATTGATCGAGATCGACCCACCATGCAGCCGTCGATCGGAGTGGGCCCCATCCTTTTTTGCAATGGGAAACTCAAATATTCGTCCGTGCTAATTCACCTTGCAAAATGAACCGTAGCCGTAGATCCATCTCCTTCTTCATCGCGGCCATTAATCTTTGTGACCTCTACACCTTTTCGCAATTTAAGATTGCAGTTTTATCCATACAATTATGGATTACAAAATTACTAAAGGCCATAGATCTGTCCCAGATTTCATCTCAACCATCAAAAGCTGCGAGTCTTTAACACATTTTGCAATCAGGGACAGAAGCTTTGATCGTGCATGTTTTCTTGCACGAAATGGTTTAGGACCGTTGATTCACCTTCGATCAATCGCAACCCTTGAATACAGATCATGCCCAATGTTACAATACACCTGCCGCTTTCCTTATTGAAGGATGTTTTCTTGCACGAAATGGTTTAGGACCGTTGATTCACCTTCGATCAATCGCAACCCTTGAATACAGATCATGCCCAATGTTACAATACCCCTGCCGCTTTCCTTATTGAAGGATGGTCACATGAGTTTCGAGGGGCTGGGACCCTTACTGAACCTTTGTCAAGCCCTCGAATCAACTGTTAAAAATAGACTGTTAACATAATTGTTCCCACCAAGAGGAAAAGAAGGTCTTCAAGGATAAAATATTATCTAATACAAGGCCCAATAATAGACCACTCGAATTCAAAGAACTATCAATGTTTAATATGCCTAAGTTTCCGGTGCATGGGGTGGAAGAAGATGAAGTGCAATTCAAAGGAGTCACTCGAATAGAGGCTTGGCTCACAAAATACATGGATTTCAATGAAGAGTTCAAAATAAATTTGACCTTTAGATATTATTGTGATTAGTAGGATAGGATGAAATTTAGAGGAGGTAATAGAATTCCTACTCAAAACTTTGAATTGCAGAGAACCATAGAAAAAATATCCTTTCCCTATTTTGATGGATCTGCAAAATGCACTGCTAACTCATGGGTGCAAAAAATAGACACTTATTTTCACTTGAATCTAATGATGGAAAGAGATTCCACTAAGATGGCCACTCTGCATTTGGAAGGAGATGCAAATGATTGGTGGTTTCATGGGTTAAGGACCTTGGGGCATGATACAGTGACTACCTATGAATATTTCACTAGAATAATGGTGAATAGGTTTGACATAAGATATCCCGATATGTCATTCAAGGATTATGCTCAATTAAAGTAGTCAGGAACTCCAAAGGCTTACATTTTAGAATTTCAAAAGGTGGTTGACACAATGAATGATGTGTTAGAATATCACTTAGTTATTTTGTTTACAGAAGGACTAGGAGAGCCACTTTAAGTTTTGGTTAAATATCTTCAACCTTCTACACTGCAATATTCCATGGATAAGGCCTAGGATCTTCAAGATGCTGTCCCAAAAACCAGATTTCCACCAAAGAGTAATTTTCCCTCAAGATTCAAAGATAAGATAACTTTCCAAAAGGGTCCCAATGGAAATTTCAAGAGGGATAAATTCTATAAATATCGAGATGAATTGAGGAGAAATAAGGTGTGCTCTTCATTCTAGGATCCATGGGTTATGGGTCGTAAATGTGCTAAGGGGAAAGCACACTATATTAAAGTTTTTTTATGAAAGTGAAGATCATGAAGGAGAGGATGGGGACCATCATAGGTGAGATACCCATTATAATATCCATCATCCTAAATTTAGTTGTGTACTCTTACACACTCTACCCTTTTCTTTTCTTGAAGTAAATCCGATGGATATATTAGACCCATACATACCATATAAGGTAGAATTGGGACTTTATGAGGGTTTTGAAATCCTCCTACTTAGTTATTAGCAGATCACCCTCTATCCTACATGCCTTTATGTGAAATTCATACCATATTAATGTGTGGTCTAATAATTTAAATCGGTCAAAATGAAATGGTTTTCTCCTCATCTATATTTTGGATACTAAAATAGGTATTTTATTGCTTCAACCAATGATTCAACTTTATAGCATGGATCTCACTTTGATCAGGCATGATATCCACTTTCACTACCATTTTAAATAATGAATATGAAGGGTCAATGGAATTGGAGCTTGGTTTCTCTTTCTGGAGCTCTATCCTTGGCTCCTTTTTTTGGTTTCCTTTGTCTCTCAATTCCACTCTGATACAATGTTTGAGTTAGAGCCTCCAAAATCATGGAAAGTTCTAAGATTTCTTTGTGGATCCTCCATGAGGATTGATACATTGCATTAGATATAAACAATTTAAAGTTCCATTTTTCTAAATCATTGTTCATATTATCCCCTCAATTCTTCATCGGACTCATACACCATGTCTAGGATTTGAATATTTTTTCTTTACTCTACCAATTTCTAAACCCTGCAATTTCCAACAAAACCCAAAACAAAACTTCTCTGGTACCAATATGATTTATAAATTGTCATCGATATTCTACTAGAATAATTTGTCACAATAAATCTTATAACATTATTCATTATGTTAGATTAATTCCATGAATAACACAATATATACCCAAGAAAACCTAATATGGGAAAATAATCCATCCAAAAGTGAGGACTATTCCTTTCTCGTATCTTCTCCAAAATGCAATGCAAATAAAAAGAAGTGGCACTGCGGAGTTATCTCTAACATTGTGGCCTACACAACTACTACAAGATCTCCTACTTTATCTACCGTGCTATAATATCCACTCCCTTACTATTTCTCATTAATGGAACAATACAATAACATCATAAAAAATGGGACCCATTTTCCTCCTAATGGCTTAGTATTTAACATAGCATGATAGTTCCCTAGGGTTACTTTAAGGGTTTGTACATGCCTCAATTCCTGGTTGTGGTTAGCGTTTTGGAACCCCTAAAATGTTCTTGAAAGTTCACTTGTGACTAGCTCCACATGTGTGGGTAATGAGAGTTGACATGGAATCGACTCAGTACCACGGTGGTCAACTAGATAAGTCAAATTGTGGGAGGCATAAATTCCTAATATAGACTTCCATTGATGTGATACTTGCATCATTGGAAAGGAATACAAACGTATAGTAACATTAAGGGTATAATAGATATGGTGGAAAATTTTTTTACCCCAAAAACAATTCTTTAAGATCTCAAGCACGGTTTCTAGACCCCAAATATAGAAAGTAAGATCCACCCCTAAATGGGACCTGCAACTAAATTCATGCAATTGTTCCACCTAGAAAGAACAAAAAATAGATGACAAATTCTATATCAAACCAATTCATATAAATTACATCCTTGTTAAACTGCAAGGGGTGCCACTATAGTGCAATATTGAGCAAATTATAGATTTGATTCTAGGAGTATCCTTTCCTAATTCCCTTACATACCCTTCATCTCATGCTAAGAGTGAATACCTGGATATGCAATTGCAACAACTCCTATATTGTAGATGCGTTCAACCCAACTCTTATTCATTCGAATCTCTATCCCTCATAATTCCCTCGAAGGAGCATAATGAAGGGAGATTAGAGACTTAATACTTCTCCCTAAATAAGATCACAATAAAAACTAAGTATCTTTTCTATTAAATAAGTATGTGTAATCATTTGGTTGGAAAACTTTATGGTACCAAGTTGGACCTCCAATAAATATACCACTAGTCCACATGAATACAAGTGACACTTAGAAAACAACTTTAAAAATAATTTTATACTTTTGAGTGGTTGGTTATTCTATTTAGGATCAAAAAATATCTTTCTACAGTTATGAGGCTTATTAATGTTGTATTCTTACCACATTTGGGACATTGTTTGATCATATTTATTGATGACATATCGATATTTAGAAAATAATAGACATAGTAACTTTTCCATACTAGCACAATTTTAGACATGTTACTAACTCACAAGTTGAAGGTGAAATGACATAAATATTCTTTTGTGAAAACTACTATACATTATTTTGGTTTTCTCATTCCCACTTTCAGTATTTTGGTAAATCTAGAAAATATGATAGTTGTGTTGGATTGTCTAGTCCCTTGATTAGCCATAGACCTCAATATCTTGTTTGGAGCGTTCAATGTCAACTACAAATTGATTTCTCACTTTCTAGATAACATGCATCCCTTACACATCCTTTCTAACAAAAACATTTTACTTGGATAATGTGGATGATGATGCTTTTACACACTTGATGACGCTACTTTTTTTTGTCCAATAATCCTTTTTCTAGACCTTGAACATGTTTTTGAAATTGAGTCGAACACCTTCGTAGTATGCTATTGTGGCGGTCCCCAAGCAAGACAGTCATCCAAATTATCACTCCAATTTTTTTTCTAATTCCAAATTATGTTACTAAGCGAGTGCATATGATAAGTAATTATATTCTCTCACCTAATCTATTAGGCATCTACAACAATATTTGTTGGGAAAATGGACTATTCTACACATTAATAAGAATCATATACTCATCATGAATATATATAAAAAGTTGTATGATTATTAGCACATCAATTGGGCCCCTTATGTTAAGAAACTCCATCTTTTCATTAAATATAAGAAAGGAATCACCATTAAAACAACATATTTACCTAGACATCCTCCTCTTTTATGCTTATTATTATCAATATAAGCATTCCTTCTTACGAGAAATGCAAATAAAAATAGAATTCAAATATTTATTTTGGTCCAAGCATCCATGCCCTACAGTTTCCAAGTGTGGACCTCCATTCTCAATTGTTGGTGATATAATTTCAATTAATTTTGTGTGTCCATTATAGAGGAAAAATCCATTTACACATGTAAGCATGTGCTTATTCTTATGGTGGATTCTTTGAAATTCATAAAATGGTCCATCATTTACAATACTACTTATTCTCTCCTACCATCAAGAATATATTCATTACCATCATTAGGAGTTTCACTCTTTATATAACTTGAAAGATTGCAAACTACAAATTAGGTATCTCCCAACCCTTGTTCGTCACTACACATTTCTAAAAATCTATTTATCTTGATTTTGTCAACGGACGCCATACCATCACATGCTGACATAATGTAATTTCCGTTATTGTCTACGACCTTTTAAAAATGCTCATTTTGTTCCCGACAATAGTGAAAAAATAAAACAAAAATATACCACTATTTTCTTGACACAAGTGTAGGTACATTTTGGTCTCCCACTCTCAATTATACGTGATAGGGACTCTATATTCCTTAGTCATTTTTGGAAAATTCTCTAGCATATGCTAGGTTGTAAACTTCAAGTTTCCACTAGCTTTCACCATTTGATGAATGAACAAATAAAGGTGGTTAATCACACCCTATTCTATCTTCTATTTATTTATATCATAAAAATATATAAGCAAATAATTATATCCACATTCTCCAACATAACTATGATCAAACAATTCACAATGGTAAAGGAATTTGTCCTTTCTATCTATGTTATGTTGTTGAACATGTTACACCCTATGAGACCCATCTTCTTCTTCCACCTACTATTTCTCATCACTAGTAGAAGAAACAACAACATGTTTTTTTAGTGCATGCAAAACTAACTCAAATCCATATACAGTTTCTACATGTTCTCACTAACACCTAGGCCAAGTATAAGCTATGGCATGACCAGTATAAAGTTCGAATATAGTTCGACGTGGGGAGTAGAGTTTAGGTTCATTTACAAAAACAATGCATCAAAGGATGAACTACAATATATTGGCTATTACATGTATTGCATAATTACTTAGAAGGACAATTTCCTTCTAATTTTACCTAAGAACTCAACTTAGCATACATGTTATCAAGAATGTGAATAATGTCAAGAACTCTTAACCACCCCAATTGAAAGAGGAAAAACATCCCAATTGAAAGAGGAAAATCTTTCATTTCATCTAGCTCATAATGTGCTTGATTTCCACAACCCTTTCATTATAGACACATTCTTGGAAACATGTACTAATTGCCTTTGTGATTGTCCCAAGAATCTATATTTTGTTTTCCAACATAAACATCCTCCAAGTAAAGCTAAATTATCGATTGCTACATGATTTCATCACCAATTTTTGCATCTATATTGGAATTAATATGATGTAGGATGAATAAAATAAGAGAAATTATTAATTATGATAATGCCCAACATTAAATATAAATATTTATTGCACCAATAGTAACTAGGTTCTCTACAACCCAGTATGTGGGAGATGTTGTCACTTACATAATGTAACACTACAAAAAATAATAAGTAATTACAAAAATAAATTCATGTTGTCTCATAAAATAAAATAAATAAAACCAATGAAAAGTAACTAAAAATATCCATGTTAGCTTATAAAATAAAAATAAAAACTAAAACCAACATAAATCCTCCCAAACTTACATGTAATTTTTTCTGAACATGTAAAAAAATTGAGATAAAAATATTTACAATTCAAGAAATTGGATCCGTCTTGGTTCTTAGTAGATCCAAGTTTAAGATGGATCTATGCTGGTTATATTGGATTCAATGAAGTTTCATTGAAAATCATTTATGAAAGTAAGAGGAGAAGTGTGGGCTTGTTTGTTTCTTGTCTCTCAACATTGATTATTTTCTAAGAATAATGAATTCTTATAATAGTGATATCATATATATATGTGGGACACTCACTTGTTTATCTTTAGAATTTTATTTGTATATTTAAAGCTTTAAGAGAAGCATTCATAAACCACTATAATTAAAATGTTAGGAAAGTCACTATTATACATTTGGAAACTACCTTCTAATATGGGTGTATGCACGAAAGTATGACAAAGCTTTCTTCATATTAACCCTCTTGGTGTAAAAAAAAATAACACATTATTTTATCCCATGAAGTCTCAAGAATTATCTAGCACCTTGTTTCAGTGCAAAGCATGTAAAAATTTGTTAACGTTTGTAACATGTCGGCAAAAAATAATAGTGATAGTGAATATTATGGGAGAGATCTTGTAACTTGATGTAACGTTTGTAACATGTAGGAAAAAAATAATAGTAATAGTCAATATAATGGGAGAGATTTTGTAACAAAAAATAAAAAAATAATATCACTTTCGTAACGTTATTTTTATTAATAAAAAATAAATTATTAGGCCAAAATAAATGTGGGCCACAAAAACAATCTAATATGGGGGAGATGTTGTAATCTTCCTACCTAACAAAACAATAAAAAAGTAAAAATTTAATTATCCATAAAAAAGATATGTGGGTCAAGAAAAAAACACAAAATTGAATTATCTGCAAAAAAATGTTGCCATTGCACAGGGTTTTAAAACCATGTGCAAGGCATTCTAAACAACCCATGGTTTTATTGTACATGGTTTAGGAGGCCTTGCACATGGTTTTTAAACCATGT
>LPNX011126518.1:35000-81987 GCA_001517045.1 Pseudotsuga menziesii | reverse complement strand
GGGCCTTGCATATGGTTTTAAAACCATGTGTGGGGAAATGATGCAATGTTTGTTCCTAACAAAATAAAAAATAATAAAAAATATTATATGTCGGCCATAAATTATATTAAATATTAATAATAAAAATATTATATGTGGACCTTAAGTAAAAAGATGTGTCTTTTGGTTTGAATCAAATCAATAGATACCTAAAAAGAGGTTTGCACCTTGAGAGATTTGATCTATCTCGACCCTTGATAGAGCCTAGGACTTGGATCTAAGCTGATTATTTAAACAATATTCATTTTCTTATTTATATATTCAAAATTAAATTTTTTTATTTAATTAAATGGAAAAAAATTAAATACAATTAATTAATTAATATATATATAGAAACTTATACATTTCACTACTTAATATAAATATATACATATTAATTTCTACATTTCACTATTTAATATAGTGTAACATCTCTACCTCCTTATTTGTATTTGCAGACATGTGTGCAGGTGATCAGTTTGCAGGTTGAAACTATTTTATCATAATGGGCCAAATATACTCTAAGTATAAGGGGTGGCAGGGGCGGGGGGGATTCTCTTGAATCCCAAAGGATATGTAGAACAGACTTTTGCCTAGGGGCTTGGTAGAAGAACCAATAACGAAGCGGAGTGGTTGGCCCTTATCCAGGGCCTTCACCTATTAAACACTAAGAAGCTTCGCAAGGTTTTGATATTTGGGGACTCAAGGCATGTCATCTACAAATTGGTCAATGGATATCCTACAGGAGCTATCAAATGTCGTCGGTTATATGGAAAATCCAAGCTTCTCATGGCCAACTCCTATGAGATTTATCACATCCTTCGGCAAAACAATATAGTAGCAGACAGTATGGCCAATGTGGGAGCCTCCCTCCCGCAAGGGCACTTCAGTCAGGATGGAGCCCAGCCCATTCTCAAACCCATTCCTTAATGCAGTGCTGGAATCATCCCCTTCGTCCAACCACTACTTGGAATTTCTTAATGAAGCACTTAACCCTCCCTCAATTCAACAAAAATTCCTCACCCCCCCTCCTTCTCCTTCTCTTTCCATTTTTTCCCCTCCCCCCTTGTCATTTTCCCCTTATCCCTCTTTTATTCTCCCCCTTCTACCTTATCCCCTCCCCATTATCCTAATCCTCTTTCCCCCCTCCTTATTCCCCCCCTCCGATCTGCCAGTCCCCTTCGTAGCTGGCCTCCACTCAATTTATGACGGCTCCGGGCATTTAATCGCTCATCCTCTCAGCATCTATCCCCTGGCTGCGTGGACTATAGTCTATCCTCCTTTCACCTCGAGATCTCCAAGCATTAAAACTCTCAGGCTATGGGTTTATTGCTATCCTCCCCCACACGCTTGCTCTATCTCCGGCCCTCTCCTTATGCCGCTCCATTGCAACACCATGTATTCATTCTCGGCTTCGGAACAGTCTAGTTCTCACGACAAGCTACGAATTCTCTAGGAGGTGGTGACTGGTATTGAAGGAGGCAAGTTGCAAGGCATCCCTTGGAAGGCTCTCCCCCTCACTCCCTCATTTGTGAAGGAGAGGCTTGCTCTCGCAGCCTTCTCCAACTGCCACTGTAATTTCTCTTCTGTGTCGTGGCCTTTAGGCATTGGATTTGGCATAAATTCCACTCACTTTGGCAGCCTACGCCGAGTCTTAGGTTTCCTCTGCTCCGGGTGGTAGGAAGGCATTGTGGGAACGCTGGTCTACCCTGACAGACAGGTGGGTTCGGTGCTTCAGCAAGAACTCTCAGTGCTGAGTCACTTTCTTAACTCTCCCTTGCTCGAAATTACGAACAGCACTCTAATTGCTGACCCATTGTATAGTCAGTTCGCTTGCCTAGAAATCTCTGCATATTCTGGCAGGATGGCTCAAGCTGGGGATAACGAAGGTATTCAAGACATTAAGAAAAATCTTCGGCGCTTGTATGAGATGGTAGCCATAGGAGTCATGGACAACAAGGAGATAGCTCGGGAAATCAAAAGTATGGGGGAAATTGTGAGTTACACTTCATTACAAATCAGTAACCATGATTCCCGGATCGATGACAATGAAAGCACCTTGCGAGAGATGATGGGAAAAGTGGATAAGATCCAGGAATATCTTGAGCATTTCATCACCATGAACCAGGGAAGCAGGGTCAATGGAGCAACTGTCGAAGCGGAGTGTCCAATGGAGGAAGAATCAGTTGTGCAGCCAAAACACTTCAAAGGGAACCTGTAATCTGGTTCTTTTTATTATGGATACATGTTTTTTTGTCTCTTATTATGTAAGCAATATATAATGGTATATACTGCCCGAGCTGTTAGTTATTATGGAACAACTTTGTATGCAGTTTTTTGGACAACTTCTAGGTTCAGCCTGCAGTACTCCACCTTTGATCTGCAGGATTATCCTTCCTCATTTTGATCTGTACTGAATGGCTGTGCACAGCCTGTTTATAAAATCCTTTTTCAGTTTTTGTTAAAAAAAAATATACTCTAAGTATAAATAAAGTAATAATGATAATATTAAAATTTTATTGTTAATTTATCAAAAAAGAGAAATTATTGTTGTTTTTATATTTATAATTATATGTTAAATAAATAATTAAGTATATTATGTATATATTGTTTTTAAAATTCAAGCCTAAAGATGCTAAACTGTTTTAGCGAAAAGCCTAAATTCCAAAAGACTTAGGTTCAAACTCATGATCTCCTATAAATGGAGAGAGTGTGCACATATGTCTTACAATTGAACTAACCTTTGGAATTTAAGTAAGTCTACTTAAATGTTAAAGATGTGACATAGATTGTACATTTATGTAAGTGATAAAGGATAAAAGTGATACATTTATATAGGTGATCATTCTTTTTTTTAAAATAATTTTTATTAGTATTCAATATTATGAATCATGCTGTAACCAATTATGGAAATAGGAACTCCATTACTAGCAAGCCTAGAATTTGAGGTGTTACAGAAAGTTTTTTTCATTTTTATAGGTATTTGACACTTCAGTGTAAAATGAATAAGTCAATATTGACAAGTTTAAAATGAACAGGTTAACAATGACAGTGAAGAAAATATTTAGGCTTCTCGTCAAACATATTAATACCTATGATTCCTACTCTACCCTAGCTAGTTACCCTTGGCCATTGTGTCTGCATTGCTTTTAATGACCCTGCTAGTAATTACCCTTCTCCATTGTGTTGAATCTCGCTAGTTCAAAAAAATATTGCTATAATGTGTTTTGTTTTGTATACTTGAGTGTTGTGTTGTGTTTTGTTTTGTATACTTGAGTGTTGTGTTGTGTTTTGTATGTTTCTTTGAATTGCTCTTAATTTCTATCCCCCAATGACATGCTACAAAAAAAATTGACACTAAAATAAAATTGCATAAAACTCAACATGATAAACACAAAAAAATTAAAACCCCCATTAAATATTCATTGATAAACAGAAGAAATTTGAAATTCCAAGCGAGAGCTCGCTCTCTCTCTAAAGTGTAACCAATTATGAAAACATGAAAACCTAAAGTGTAGCCAATTATGAAAACCTAAACTGTAACCAATTATAAAAACCTATTTCCAATAGGAACAAAATTGTTGAAGGCAATTGTACGAGTAAATAATAAATGTGGAACCTTGGGAATGACATTTTTTTATCAATGATTGTTTACTTAGAATCGTGCTGTAACCAAATATAAAAACCTATTTTCAATAGGAACAAAATTGTGTACTAGTAAATAATAAATGTGGAACAGAATGACATTTTTTTTATTAATGATTGTTTATTTATAATAGAATCATGCTGCAAAGCAATTATTGTTGCAAACAGGCCTGGAATTTGACTTTCCACAGAACCATTTTTTTTTATTTTTACAAGTGTTTGATATGTAAGTTTTTGATAAAGACGTCAAACATTCACACGTAGAAAAATAGTTGAAACATCAATTTGACCTTTATGAATTTAGATAACCGGTTAAAAATTTTAATACCTATGTTAACTACTAAAACTTAGCTAATAATTATTGGCCATTGTGTTGAGTCATCTCCAACGCTGCTCTTAATTTCCAATTAATGGAGAAACACATAAATGGTAGACTTCTATATTTCCATGTATGTGTATTGTATTTATTTATATTTTTTGTTTCTAGTTGTATTATTAGTCTTCAGCTATGAGCCTTCAAATTTTTTCAAAGAAGAATCTCTAAATTTTTATAATTTACTTAATTAGTAAATTTCTATATAAATATTTTAGTCATATTCATATATAATATAAAAAAATATTTTATTCACATTTATATATAATATTAAAATAAATTAACACTCAGAAAAATTGGTTAAACGGTCAAATGATAGGCACTAAAAACTTGAAACGGTCATTAAAAATTTATTGACAGGCACAAGAAAATTGAATTTCCAGGCCTGGTTGCAAATGACATTTTTTTATCAATGGTCATTTTTTATTAAGGATTGTTTACTTGTAATAGAATTATGTTGCAAAGCCATTATTGTTGTAGTAGGTTTATTGCTGACAATTAGATTTTGGCTAAAAATACTCAGCATGCTGCAGGTCAATTAATGCTGCAGCAGCAGGCATGATGTCTTTTGGATCTTAAGATGCTTGAAATCCAAGAGAACCTTGCCTACTAAAGCCTCATTAATTGATGTGCAATAGGCTGAATATTACTCCTCCTTATATTTTAGTATCTTGAGATCTAATGACCATCAATAAACAACCATCATTGCTCTCCTGTAAGCTTATTAATTTTCTCCACCAAATGTAGGTTAGAAAATCATGTGATGTTCTAGGAATCCCTAGAAGGTGAAAGCGACAAGGCAACCATCGGTCAAATTTGAACCCGTCCCAGCCCTTCCAAAGGGGTTTAGCCCATCCTAGAAGTATAAAAAAAAATTTACCCATAAAAAAAAATTTAAAATTTTCTTTTCACCCATCCACAATGAAGGGCTAATTTAATTTCAATATTTCAAAGGAAGGGTGAGTTTTTAATTTTCCTATCAAAATAATTTTCAATTGTAGGTAGACACTGTGCAATGCGAATATGCCAAGATCAATTTATGCCCAGCACCAACTGGTCACTGTGGTGGTCATCTCAATTTGCCCAATAATAATCCCCCATTTATTGATGTATTTATTCGGGAATCCGCGATTTCTTTTCTTTGGCAGCTGGACGACTGGAACTTGAAAATTGAAATCTACTAAATCTGTCAGATGGCATTATGCATAGCAGCATAGGTGATTCGTGAAGTCAAATGGCCTTCACTCAGCCTGGATTCGGAAAGATTTGACAACGGTGGCTCATTTGATACAGTAACTGTAATTAAGTCTGTTACGGCAAGCACAATGCATTGTGCCATTGCAAATTGCAATTCGCCTATCACCTTCAAAGTTCAGGAATCAGGATTTCATGAATCCATAGACTCATAGAGCCCTGTGCAGTTGTAACTTGTGTTAATAAATTTTAATTTCCCACTAAAAGTTACATATACGGGGCTAAAATATCTATTTAAAGACACTTTCTCATACATTTTCTTTTGAAGATTTTGTAAAACAGCTGCTTGAGCAATTCATGAGCTTCACAAGTCAACTGATTGCCTCAACTTTCAGAGTCTTTGAATTTTTTTAATTCAGGTATTTTTCTATAATGTTGTTTCCCTCTTAATATTGTTTCTCTGCCAGAATCTATAGAATTTGTTTTTCCAGAATCTATGGAGTTTGTTTTAAGTGTATGAGATTTGTTTTAGCTGCATGAAACACATATCTATTGTGCCCGTTTCTACATATCTTCCATACAATGGATTATGGAGCCATGAATCCTTATGGCTCATTGAGAACAATCCTACCTAGATTATACTATTTGCATATAACTGTTTATAAATGCATTACGCCCTCATTGTTTCTCATGTGAAAATGTTCCCATGAATATAGTAATTATCCAAATTATCCATAGGGATTAATACATATTAGCCCAACTTCTTTGCCAGTGTATTATTTTTACCTCCTTATATTATTTATTTTTTTGAGATAGAGGAGATGGCCTTACGGTACCCTCGATTCTTTAAGGATGCCAACAAAAGAAATGAAGGTAGATCATATCCTTTTGAGATATAGAATTTTTTATAAAGGACCGAAATCAACAAAAAGGAACGGTAGCAAGATATAGGTTTCATATGCATATACACTTTTGGTAGTAAATAACATTTGCATACATGATAACTTCTGAAGGCTCATATACAAAAGGTTTTATTTTTGTTTACTTTTACGTATCATTTTGGTTTTTAGAAACACAAGTAGCTCCAGGTCCAAAACTGTATTTTGGTGATAGAACTTACATCAGCTATTCTCTTTGCTAATAGCTATGTCTATATCTCACCATGCCCCGAATGAATAAATCTAAGTTTCCAAGCTCTCGGGACCTCGACGCCCTGCCCATTACATACTTCACTTTTATTTCTTGACTTGTCAGAGCCGGGTTGTATATAAAATTTTATTTGGTAATTTAGTTGTGTATATATACCAAACACATCATCAACAAAATTACGTCTACATTGTGTTTTCCAATTGTTGAAACTTGAAACTAGTGCAATGAATTATATATTTGGTATCACGCAACGTTGTAATCAACCATGTAATTTCCGAAATGAAGTTGATACTCATCAACATGAAGATGAAGAATCTGATAGTGTAGAAATTATTGAAGGGGAAGAACTATCAAATAAACGCAAAAAAACTTTCAAATCTAAATGGAAAACAAGATTCCCATGGGCTTATGTTGTAAAATATTGCAATGGTAATGAACGAATAAAATGTTCATGGTGTGTTAAATTTAAGAGACACGCTCCATTTGCTATAGAGGGAAGTACCACTTTTCAAGTTAGTGGTTTAAATGGCCATTCAGAATCAGAAACTCATTAATTTTCTTTACAATTTTTGGAGGAGAACTAAATGAAAAAATCTTCCGATTACCAAACATGTAGAACTAATGGTAGATGCTGAAAATGAGAGAATTATAACAGTGATTGAAAACATGTATTTTGTTGTTATAAATGATTTACCTTTAGAAATGCACAAGTCAATTTGTGATTTGAATAGGTACAAATGCACTCCACACATGCCTTTAACAGACGAATATTCTGCATACACAAATACAACATCTGGAAAAGAGTTTCTTCAAGCTACTAAAGATGTTTATTGGAAAAAGTTGAAAGATGAAATTTTACAAAGCCCTTTTTACTCAATTTTAATTGATGAAAGCACTGATCGAACAATGGCACAGCATTTGATAGTTTATGTTACATATCTGACAAATAAGGAAGAGGAAAATGTGTAACAAAATTCATATCCTTGCTTCAAATAAAGGATGGAACAGCGCAATGCATGTATGATGCAGTGAGGTCTCTTTTAGAAGAGATGGATCTATCATTGATGAAGTTAGCTGGATTTGGCTCTGATGGAGCGTCCTCCATGAAGGGTATTCGTGAAGGTTTATCTTCTCAGCTTCATCGAGATGCCCCTCATTTGTTAGATGTACATTGCATAGCTCATAGAGAAGCATTAGCAACAAATGATGCTTCGTCTAATTTTCTAGAGTTGCAATATATTGACAAATTTGCAAACAAAGTTTATTCATGGCTTGGAAAATCTACTAAAAGACATGGAGAATTGAAATTACTAATGGAATCACTTCAAATCACTAAGTTGGAGGTCTTACAAATTCATCAAATCAGGTGGATCTCTAGAGGTAAGGTCATGGAAAGACTTGTTAAACTCATGCTTGCTTTGCTAAAGGATTGGGAGTTAGGGGAGAAAAAAATGTATGAGCTGGCAACGATATTTCAAGTACAATTTTACATCCATTTACTTGCAGATGTGCTCATTGAGTTAAATAAGTTGAATCAAAAGTTTCAAGAGGATCATGTTGATATTACCTCTATTGGCACTACTTTAGATGTTTCTATTAGCATGCTTCGCAAACGGTTTTTGGGAAGCATAATTGGGGCGGGAGCAGTGAACGTATCCTCTTTTTAAGTAAAGCGCAAGGAGCAACTCTTGAGTTTACAGATAGAATAGGTATGGTACATTTACATCCATTGAGATTTGAAAGTCTGCCCAAGATTGAAAAATCGGGGACACTAGATGATTGTATTCTTTTGGGAAAATGTTTTGTTATAAAGGTGATTGAATCTCTAGATAGGAGGTTCACAGATTTGCCTATATTCAATGCTGCTAAGTTTTTCAGTCCTCGACATTATTATGAAGAAGTGAATGATAGAGACTTTCAAACAAAAATGTGGTTGCAATTTTTATGTGAAAAATTTAGTATTGGGGAGTCACCTATTGTAGATACTGCTAAATGTTTGGGTGAAATGGATGAATTCATTTGTACTATTTATAGATCATACCCAAAAAAACAGATGGTTGGAGCTTGGGATCTTTGTGGAGATGAACCTGAATGGTTTGAAGGATTTCCCTATCTGATGCACTTATGGCAAGCTATTCTTGTTATTCCAGCAAGTATAGCAATGTGTGAAAGAGGATTTTCAAAATTAAAGAGGATAAAAAATGATGATAAATTGAGACTTTCGCTGGAGACATTGGATATGCTAATGTTTCTCTCTTTGTGCACCTCATGATTTAAATGAGGAATATTGGAATGGCATTTATGATGTATGGAAAGAAGGTAAAGCTAGAAAGCCTCTTCCATTGGGCTAAATTCATGTTTTCAATGATGTAATCCCAAATGTTTTTGAAGAATATCAAATAAATGGAAGAAAAATATGTTTTCTTATTAATTTGTTAGTGGAATTCAAGAGATATTTGTTTACTGATTAATTTTAATGAAATTTTACAATGTTTTAATGTAGTTTCTATTTGATATTTTAAAATTATAAATATTTTGATGGGCATTATTTTATTTTCACCTTTTTTTAATTGAAGGGTCAACTTAATTTACAATTTTCAATTAAAGTGCAATTATTTTTATAACCTTTCAAGGATGAAAGGTTGGATAGTTGCATGCCCTTCCAAAAAAAATTAAAACAAGCCTTTCAAATTTGACCACTGAAGGCAACTACACTACACTAACGAGACAGAGGGTATCAGTAGATTGGACTGGCAGGGTACGGGACAACGTGGGGACTTTGCGTGTCTCGACGGTGCTGTTATTCAACAACGGAATCTAGACTTTAACAATATGGGGACCTTTGCGTGTAAATGGTGGTGGCGATATTTTATCATTATCTTGCCTTTCATTTTACGCTTCTTTTCAGTGTCCCGAGCAAGGAAGCGAAATAGACAGGTCACAGCAGTCACACAGCAGAGGCTCATGGGAATCGATACAATAAGAAGCCCAGCATTTAAGGTGTGCAGCAGGAAGAGTAAGCGCGTTTCTGGGCTTTCTAGCACCTGCTTGCTTCCAATATCGGCAGCTTATGATCTTTGAATAGCGGAGTTGCAAATGTAATCTACTGCCTTGACGGATTGAAAGTGCTGCTCTCATCCGAAATTATATTATTTATAATATGGAAGTCGTGTTGGATCTCTTCTCCACACTGGTGTTATGCATTCCGTCAAGCAGGAACATACCATTAATGCTTATGCAACTCTCTACTTTTGCTCGCACCGTTTATTTGTTTCTTCAGAGGAGGATTGCTACTTTAGATCATGTGCGCGGATCAGCAGCTTACTCCGCTGGTACTCCTTCACCATATGACTCTTATCATGAAAGCATTCACCGTTCTACTGTTCCATGGGATACTCTTATGTCTGGCTATGGTGGCTTCGTGTAATAGCCTGCCCATTCTGTTTGTTAATGTTATTACAAGCTGGGCATCTTCATGTGTAAGATTATATGTATTGCCTTTTCATATATATATTCAGCCAAAATGATCAGAATGAGGTTGGTCATCTGGTATTAGGGCATGTTTTGGCTTTTTATGTAGTGGATTCATGTTATAGTCTCTTTGTTTATGGAATACTAAAGAATACATTAATGTATGTTTATAAATTTGATTTATATTCTATAATTTTTATAACTCACCTATAACGACATAATAAATCCTCTTTTCTGTTCCATAATTCTATTCTTTCCAATAATTTTATTCTTCTAACTACTTTACCAATTCTGCCATATACATCAATTGTCAATGTCTTATATCAATCGTCACTTTAATAACTAAAGTTCATATTTGGATCTTGGCTCTATATGAAATCTGACTTTTATTTTTCAGTTTTTGTTGGTTTATTAAAATTAAAAAACATTCAAAACTGCATGAAATGTTGTATTCTTTCACATGTAACAAGCACAAGGTAATAAATTTCATGTGATTGTTATGGTTATGAATTTTATAGTGTTGGTTAATTTTTTTTTATTCTTTTAATTGAGTTATGATAGACCATTAGCTCATTCGTTCAATGAACCTGTTTACTTCAAAGCGACCCTGCCTGTTGATTTCTCTATTATGCTTCCATAAAGTATATGTATATTCAAGCAATTAAGCATTTTAACTGTTTCTTGGTAACCCAATATGTATGAGTTTCATATGTTCTTTTTAGTGGTTATTTTTTAATAAAGATTTTTTTTTGAATTCTAATTAATAGGTTTTCTTTTAATTTTTCAATTAAGTTTTAAGAGGCTGATTGTTTAAATACTAAAAACAATAGATAATTTAACTTAAAATCTATATATTTTAATCATAACATTGAGTAAATTTAAAATTTGAAACATCTGTTCCTTTTTTCTTGAGAGTATAAATATAGATGGCATATATTCAATTTACAAACTTAAAGTGGAGGAAGTCAATGGTTTACCAAGTAAATATATTCAAGTTATGAAATCCAATTGTCTTTCTCCAATGGTCTAGTTCTAGAAAACTTCTCACTATTCCATCCTTAGTATGAATGAAATCAACAAACAACAACCCCACAAATCAATTTTATTTTTCTCTTCTACAGTGCAAAAACAACCCCTTTTCCCTTTCACTTTCTCCCTCTTATCCCCATTCTTCCATGCCTTCTATGTTACTCTATTTGCTCCCCTTTCGGAAGATCACCCACACTTATTTGGAGGAGTTTCATTAGCTGTGAAAGTGGTAAGATCAACCTACCACCTTATCCAAAATTTAGAAACCAATGAACACTCCCCTAACAAGTGGAATAAGATAATAGTACTCACATTTTTGAATATGTCTCCACTTCACTTTCTCTTAAAACCAAAAACAAAAGGATACACATTGATTTGATCATAAATAATTAATAAGAAAAATTAATAAACATGATTAATCACAATCCAATCATGAAAATTTAATAACTAATGAGAAAAATTAATAAAAATGATTATCATAATCCAATGATTGACAATTAATAATTAAATAAGAGGTTGATGCACAATCATGATCTCCTTTAAAGACACTTTAGTTGCCACATATATATGAAAAAATAAGGAACTAGCTCAAAACAGTCTTTCTTGTGTGGTTCCAAAAGAGCACCCCAAATAAAGATCTCTAGAAGTTGACATATCAACTAACCACCTCGGGGTCCGCAACCCTTTTGAGGCTTCATCTCTTAGGGTTAGCTTCAGGGTTTCTTCATTTTCAAGTTCTTATGATAAAAGGCCCTTTGGCCTTCTTTTGTATTCATGTTGTGACAAAACGAGCATAGCCACCACATCTCTTCTCAGAGATATAGCTACCACAATTGTAGTTGTTTTTAATTTGCAGTTTGTTCTTCTGTGTCATTCATTTAATAGAATTTGAGTTTAAACTCTTTCATTTGTATGTGAATATATTTTTTCTCTTTCATTTTTTTATCACATAAATATGGATAAGTGGTATTAGAGCAATCTTCTCTTGTGGTTTCTTAGTACATGTCCTTGACAAGATCTGAATATCGAAAGTTGAGTCTCCAACTAGTTGAGCTTGGGGAAACCCATTCTTGTCACCCCAAGCAGCAAGGTGGGAGAAGAAAATAGAGATGATGGAGCAAGAGATCATGTTAACTTTGTTGGAGAACGAGATGGGGATAATTTCTCTCAAATCCTTTGACGAATGCTGATGGTGGCAGATGCATCTTCAATGAGTAGTCATTTCGGAGGTGTGACTCCCTTCAAGGTACAAGTTAACTTTGACATTCCATTATTTGAAGGAATTATAGATGCAGATGATTTTGAGAAATGTTTCAATATGTTAGAGGGTTACTTTTCTAATCAATTTTTTTCCACAACGAAAAATATCACCTTCACACTCCTTAAGTCCCTCCCCCGTATCAAATACTAGTGGGATGGGTACTACAAGAGGCATGTGAGAGACTAGTCTAAAATATACAAGACAAAACCAACTTGGGTGTCTTTTGTTGATGCCATCAAGGAAGAATTCTACCCTATCAGTAACTATATGAAGAGTATACCAAATGGATGGCTTTGCTATAGGAGAGATACCAAGAAGTGATATATTTTACCAACATATTTCATGCCTTGTGCTCAAAATTGGGTATTAGAGACTCCAAATGGAACTTGGTCCTAAAGTATTGCAATGGCCTACACAAGTACATTCAGTCAGAGATGGATTTTCTTTACATATAATTACTGGGAATTTCTTATCGGTATACTGTCAAGATTGAGCAAAAGTTTAAGAAAAATAATAAATGAGAGTTTGGGTTTGCAAATAAACTACAATAGAAGCATAGAAAATGTGCTCCTAACTCACACAGTAAAATACAAATCAAGGATGAACAAAATCCTGACAACTAGCCCAAGCCGTAGGTAAATAAGTCTAACGATAAATCAAACAAGGACACCGACAAGTGGTGCGAGTTCCACAAAATCCCTTGGAACAACACTAATGAATGCCACTCAAAATAATCATTGCTAGATGAGATGGAATCACCATAACTGGAACCTGGATGAGACTCCAATTCATAGCAAAAAAAGGGAAAGTGGATAATTGATGTGGAACCTAGTTCCACTATCGCAACTGAAAACATCCAATGAGAAGAATCAAAGGATTCAGAGGAAGGCCCGAAACACATATTCCATTCACAACTATGGGTGCAATGGAATCCACTACATTTCATTGTCATTAGTGGTATCCATGGGGGCTTCACCTTGTTAACGAATATATTATAATGTTCATTCATAAAGGGGTGTTTTTGAATTGTGAAAATATTGTCAATATATTGTAGGCATTAAAGGGGTATGTAGGATATAGGGGGTTAATATGTATTAGGGGGTATAAAAAAGTGTATCTATTAAACATAGGAGATATCCAGTAAAATAAGGGTTTTCTTAATTGGAGAGATGAATTTGGAGGTGGGATCAACAAAAATATTTTGGTAGGTATTTATCAATATCTAGTGAAATTAAGGGTATTCTTAATTATCCCATGAAGGAATGTGATATGGCATAGTTTCACTGAGTGAATACCCCATGGTGGTATCTACAAGAACCTCATGTTGGTCAAGGTCATTAAAATATTTAAGATTTCGATGGTGCCATACTCACAACCATACATCATGAGTTGACTGACTCGATGATGTGGCATCTGCATCAATCAATAGTGCCACCTATCCTACTACATCAAGCCCTTAACAGATGTGATAGTGTTTGATGTTTTCCTGCATGAAGTTTGTAATGTTCGTTTAAGACAACCATATATGTGGAAATTTCATACTATGTATGAGACTAGACCGTGTAGTATCATTATTACTTGGGGAAAGAAACTCTACAAGATCTAGTGTCTCTCATCATAGGTAAGCAGTGGAGGAAGGTAATATCCCAGATAAGGAAATTCACCCTCTTTATGATTCATTTTGAAGGTGAATGAAACATCACAACAACATTCACCACCTCTACATGGGGTCTCTCCAAAAAAAATAAGCAGGTGGACAAGAAAGTTGAAGCATACAGAGATATCTTCACCACACCCGACAGGGTTCCATTACATTTCCAGGTCAAGTATTCAATTGATTTGATACCCAGGGAACCTTTATAGGATGGGTCAATATACAAGAGTTCCCTCATGGAAAATAAAGAAATCAAACACTAGATTCAATATTTAATCCAAAAGGGACACATTCCACCCAATCCCTCAACTTATGAGATCCCAATTGTGTTGATATAATAAAAACATGGGACATGGATGTTATACCAAAATTCTGTCATTATCATGTGATAAGACCTTTGACATACCTACTTGCCCTGAATCCTAGCACTTAGAGAGGAAACCCATGTTGTCTGTCAATTCTACATAAAAATGCTCAGCATCGCGCTTTCCCTGTTAGCCATGAGCGGTTCCTTGCTCGCACCTCCTTTCTGCTATTTGCCATAAGTGGTGCCACCGCTTGTTGTCCTTGGGCCATAAGAGGTTCTTACCTGAACCGCTCTGTCATAATAGGAGAAACACAGTACCCTCGGTAAAGGGGGAAAAAGAGAGGATTCTCGAGGCCTCTAGATCATGAGCCTCGTGTCCTCCCTTATCCCTATCATTGTGGGTCAGTTGAGCTTGAGATCCCTCATCATAGGATCTTAGAGGCCACCTCATCCACAAATATCTCAACCATTCCTATCTATTGAGCCTTATAAATATGAGCTCATGTCCATGGTTGAGGAGAGAACTCTTAAGGTATTGTTATGCTGTTGGATTGATCACTTGGCCCAAGCCATTAGAAAGCATAGAGAGCAAAGTTGGAGCTTATGGGGATGAAATTTTTGGTTTCATGGAGATGCATGTCAACACTAAGGCTTAATTGGTTGTAAACTTCTCCATTTTTATCTTAATGCAAAGTTGATTCCTGTCCCACATTACTATTGTTGTTTGATTTCACATGTATATGTTGTTAGATTCCTTAGTCACTAACATGGATCAGTAGATTATATTCTGGCAACTTTGATTTGTTTGCTTGTTTGATTTGATTGTAGGTACACAAGGTTACTATCGAAGCATCACATTCCAGGTATCTACGGCGTCTAGGGAAGGTCTTCAACCTTTGTCGTTCATTTGTTCTGGATCTGAACCATTCAGACCAGTGGAACACCTTACTGTCTGCAAAAGGTGAAATATTCTTGCTAACAACTCTGGCGACCATACTGGGGATTGAATATACGTATTAGTAGATCTGATCTTCCTCAGTTTTTCAACTCTTGCCCGAATCCAAGCTCCATCTCCAACTCTCTTCAATCAGATCTGCTATCTGACTCAGTGGATTTTGGTTTGAAACTTCCAGATCTATTTAGATCTTAATTATTTTCAACCTTTTATGCTCTTTCTCACTTTCAATCTATCCGTTTTTACCTTGATCTGGTATTTTTCTGACTTGATTTGTCGTTCTCTATGTGTTTTGGAATTTTACAGGGAACCGCACATGTTATGTTGGAGAGAAGCGGTGCCACCGCCTGAGTCAAGTTAGCCATACGCGGTGCCACCACCTGAATCCAATGAGCAAGAGGCAGTTCTACCTCAAAACCTCCTGTTAGCAGCTTCATCTGCGCGGTGCCAGGTACGCCCTGTTCCAGACTTTGAATTTTGATTTTTGTGTGTTTTTGGCTTACTTTTTGATGAAAATGAAGTGTATTTAAAAAAAAATGCTCCCTCACGGTCGAGAGGGGCCATGAATTGTATATTCTGCAGTCGCTGTGATTTTTATATTCTTTCTGCATTCAAAGAGAGTTTGTGTTTCTTGCATTAGATTTTACATTATTTTCTTTGCTTGAAACCTCTTGCTCTTTTCTATAGATATTATTCATTGGAATTGGAAATTTACATTTCATTTTCATGTGTAGGCTTTGGTTTGTTTTGGAATTGGAATGCATGAGTGATCCATGTTATTTTGAGTCTTTCTTTGCTTGGGGCAATTCTTGTGTCCTTTTGCATGCTGATTTTTTCAGTGCTTGATAGGAAAGATTGGTTCTTCATTTCCTTGTCTGTTTCAAAGAGAAGTTTCAGTTTTCTCTCTCTTTTGCTTTATTCACAAGTTTGTCGAATGATTTTATTCTTGTTTTGTGCATGATTGTTTGAAATTCTAGATCTTACTTTCATTAAGAAGAAATATCTATTTTCAACTTTACGTGCATTAGAGTTAGTTTTGTTGGGAAACGTTAGTGAAATCATCTTTCCATCAAGTTTTTATGCGTCTTTTTCAAGCATGAAAAGATAGGAAACATTTTTGGTTTATTTATGGTCGATGTTCTCTAGATCTCTTTTTTATTTTCTTTGAAGATTGTTGGGGTGCATTGATATTTCCCTTTTCATTTGAAAAGATAGAATTGCATTTGCATTTGGGTGTGCAGTTTTAGGAAGAAAAGTAAATCTCTCTCCTTCTCTTAGGTAGAATTTCATTGAAGAGGAAAACTTGCATTATCATATAGATCAGTGTGCATCTTTTTTAATTTCAAGTTTTCACTCCATGGTTCCACCTAAATGCACAAGATAAAATTAACAATAGTACTAGGTTAAAACTTTTAGCAATTTGAGTGATAAGTTAGAGACGTGTTCGGGCGTCGTTAAGCATATGAGTTGTCATTACTCATCTGCATTACATCCTGGGACTCGTGCAGTTCTTCCACATACCATTGGTATATCGAACGGCCTTTCACGTACCCTTGAGGTATATAGAAAGGTACTTCACGTACTTGATTGTATATAGGAAGGCCCCTTGTGAACGGTTGTGCATTAGACAACACTACTACTGATTTGATCTCCCATGTACCTTTCCTATATTGGGAGACCCTTTTAGGAATCCTCAAACCATCTAAGTTATCCTTTTGGCCTGTCCTGTGAGGTTCCTGACTCTTATCCACTCCTTTCACATGTTTTCTTATTGCTTTTAGTTTGAGTAGTACTTGCTTGTGCGTGGTAGTTAGGGGGTTATTAGAGAGTTTAGAGATGGCATCCTCATCTGGGACTACCACTCAAGAGGTCCCTTTCCAAGGTGTACCTTTTGTATTCCCTCCAAGTGAAGGTATTGGTCCTCCCTTTATTGCCACTCTAAATGTTCCTGGATTAACTATAGGATTACCAGTCTGGCTTTTTAATCCGGTAATTCTTGTTAAACCTAATGTCTCAAATGTCACCTCTCCTTCGGGAGAGGATCGATCTCAACCTAATCCCTCTCCTTCTTCGTCGGTTGTTGCTTCATCCCTTTCTTCTTCTTCGGTTGACCAAATCTCTATGGTTAGTAGTCATGTGGATAAGAAGAAGAAGAAAGGGAAGTGTAAGAAGAAGAAGGATAAGAAAAAGGAAAAGCAACAACCATTTTCTCTTGATGGTTCCCATTCTAAGAGAACGCCCGAAAAACCCAAGTTCCCTTGTAATCTTTGCAAAGGGGACCACCTTCTTAAGGAGTGTCCCAGTCTCTCCCGTGTACAAGAAGAGTGGTCTAAAATATCCAAACCGTCTATGTCATTGATCTCTGATCATCATGTCGACGATACTCCCTCAACCAGTGACCCATTGGTAAAAGGTCATAAGGGTAAAGTCTTTTATCCTTGTTTGATATGCAAGGCTATGCATCATACTTTTCTTTGTCCAAGCATGGATGAAGCTTCACGTTGGTTGGAAAATATTACTAATCATCAACAGGTGATTCCAACAAATGATAGTAAATTATTCCTCGATCCCCCACTGATTGACCAAGTGGTCGATTCAGATTTATCTATAGTTGATCCCACTCTTCCTTTGAAGAGTGAAGTTAAAGTAGTCAAGTCAACATCATCTCCACCCGATCCCACTCTTTCATCAGAGAGTGTTAAGACTGAAGTAGTCGTTTTGTCCAAATATTCGTCTTGTTCTTCTCTTCTAGTAGAGAATGAACTTAAACTTGTTGAAGTTTTTATGCTTCGTTCTAATTGTTCTCGACAAGAGGAATTTTTTTCTATTTCGATAGAACCCTCTCCGAGTAGTGAGGTTATTTCCTTTGATTGGAGTAACATAACAGAGTCTTGTCTTCATTCGAGTGTTCCTTTCCAGATTGTTGTGAATGTTACTGCTAGGAGGATACTTCGCACTATTGTTGACAAAGGGGCTTCTGTTAGTATTCTATCCTCAACTGCTTGGAAAGCTTTAGGTTCTCCTCAGCTTGTTTCAGCCACCGATAAGATACTAGCTTTTAATCGAAGACCTACTGCACCTTTAGAGACCCTTCCTTATTCTCCTATTACGTTAGGAGGGAAAATTGGCTATATTGATGTTATGGTGGTCTAAGGTCCTTTGGATTTCAATCTGCTCCTTGGACGTGATTATGTCTATGCCATGAAGGATGTTGTGTCCACACTCTTTAGAGTTATGCATTTTCCCCATGATGGGAATATCATGACCATTGATCAGCTTTCTTTTGTTAAACCTGACCATCGCATCACTCCTAGTAGTCAGACCACCCTGAATGTGCCTCATTTTCTTATGGCTCTTTCCTCTTCTAGTTAGCTTCTTCCCATCATTGGTAAAATGGGGGGCATGGCTCTAGTATATGGATGTCATAATGGAGCTAAGCGGATAGCTTTTATGAAATGGGGGCAACCTACCAACCTCTGGATATCATGTTGGATAGGAGCAGGTTTGAGAGCACAATTTACTTTTGTTTTCAAGCTCGTTAAAAAATAAAACCACTCCTTAAGCACAGTTTACCCTTTTGGTTTCAAGCTTGCATAAAAATGAAACCATTTTCAAAGCATAGTTTACTTTTGGTTTCGAGCTCGTTAAAAAATTAAACCACTCCTTAAGCATAGTTTACCTTTTGGTTTCAAGCTTGCATAAAAATGAAACCATGTTCCAAGGATATTTACCTTCTGTTTCAAGCTTGTGTAAAAATGAAACAGATCCACTTCCCTTGATTTGAGTCTTCCCTTTAGTGTTAGAACTTGAACCTTCTTTTCACCTGCCCGATTCTCGTTCTTCCTACCCCTTTAGTGAACATTTTCACATTAGTAACCAGGTTTTTAGGTTGGGTATTGAAGAAGAAATGTCAGACGAAATGAAGCTTGGGGGGCATGTCGAGCCCCTAGCAACCATGTTAGGGGTAGGCTTCGCTAGCAATCATGCTGGGGGAAAGATTCCAACCTCTGTATATCATGTTAATGGGATTTTTCAAGCATAGTTTACCCATTGGTTTCAAGCTTGTGTAAAAATGAAACGAATCCCTGAGCATTCTTTCTACTGATCTTCGAGCTCGTTAAAAATAGTAAGATGGTGTTGAGCTTACTTTTCATTTTTCATGCTCTGGTTAAAACATGAAAAGTGGTTTGAGATTAGTTTATTACTTTTTTGTGCTCTGGATTCAAACATGAAAAAGGATAATATAGTCCTCTTTAAGCTCTTTTCAGACTCTTAAAATGTGAAAAGATAGTCGAGCGATATTGTCATCTTCACACTCGTTAAAGTATTTGAAGAGTCGTCCGTCCGACAGTAGGTTATCTCTTTTTCGGTTCGGATAGGACTATTTACAAAAAAGTAACACTGCAGCCAATCATGACTGGAAGAGTTCCCTAAGGTATGATTTTATACTTTTTTGGGCCTTAGGGACTAAATCATACGAAAAAGGACCCCTGTGGAGTCTTCTTCTGTATTCGTTTAGACTCTCTAAACATGAACGATATCGAGTTTTCTTTCAGTGGACTCGTTAAATTAAACATTGAGAGGCCCATTTCAGGAATGAACCCCTCCTCTCTCAGGTTCATAAAACATATGAGTCTGGACTTGTCTTTTGAAAAGATATATCGAGTGTTTGTTACCCTCTTTGAACTCGTAAAACCAAAAAGAGGCACTCATCAACCATGATGGGGGAAATGGGAAGGGAATCATTTTGCAAATAATGGTAGTAGTTTGTCGTTACCTTTGAACATGGCACTTGTCTGCACATCATGTTAGTCAACTGGGTATTCAGCTGATGTCATTGATGATCCACTTTCATGATTTATTCCACTCCTTTGAGTATTTCAAAAAAATGCATTGTCCACTGTCGCATTGTGTGTTTGTCCTGTTCAGTCATGTTGCCAAGTATTTTTTGTGCCACCTGATGTTCAAAGGGAATTTGAAGAATTTTTACCTCTACAGTCAACACAGTCTTTGTGTCAGTACTTTTGAGTCAATCTTATGGTTACTACATTCACATCATTCCAGAACTATGTTCCGAGTTTCATGTCGTTGATGTGGGACTCAACATGGCCCTCCTTCGACGAGACTTTTCCCGTCGACATCAGCTCATTATCCAGGAAATAGTCTTAGAAACAAAACTTAGTACCTTGAGATCTGTATGCCTTAATGACATATTCTCTCTCTCGACATAGGTTCACATCATTGACCTTTGATCGATAGAATTGACTGGGTGTTCGACATCAGGAAATCTATTCGCACTTGGTAGATTGTACTAGAGTACCTTGGGAATCATTGACATTAATGGTGATCTCTCTCGCACTTGTTAACGGTCCACATCATTGGCCGGTAATCAAGTGGTTTCTACCATGTTCGACTTCATATCATTGTAATCACATGGATAGAATCATACTTTATGGAAGACGAGACGAAGACCCTAGGTATTTGTTTAAAGCGCTCATTGCTTTTCCCCAGGTTGCGATGGAGTTTTGTATGTATAGCATGGATCCACATTTGTATGGTCGTGGCTATGCTCAAATTTGTGTCTGTATGACATAGATCTACATTGTATGTCTGGCAGCTATGTCCAAGTTTGAGTCCTCTATCACATGGATCTACGTTGTATTCTAGTAGCCATGCTTATTTATTCCTCCCATGGATCTGCCTTGTATTGGTTTGCAGCCATGAGTTGGTTACTTGTGTATATGAGTCAAAAATATTAATGCACTACAGATGCCTACTTGACAACATGCTATGATCGAGCCAACATTTTCACTTCATAGCAACAACTTGTTCTCTCAAATCTCTTGTTTATCATATCCCTCTAAGACTCATGCTTTGGGGGGCATCCTGTTATACCAAAATCCTGTCATCATCATGTGATAAGAACTTTGACATACCTACTTGCCCTTAATCCCAGCACTTAGAGGGGAAACCCATGCTGTTTGTCAATTCTACATAAAAATGCTCAGCACCGTGCTTTCCCTATTAGCCATGACCAGTTCCTTGCTTGCACCTCCTTTCTGTTGTTTGCTATAAGCGGTGCCACCACTTGTTTTCCTTGGGCCATAAGCGGTTCTTACCTAAACCGCTCTATCATAAGAGGAGAAACATGGTACCCTGGGTAAAAGGGGAAAAAGAGAGGATTCTCGAGGCTTCTATATCATGAGCCTCATGTCCTCCCTTATCCCTATCATTGTGGGTCAGTTGATCTCGATATCCCTCATCATAGGATCTTAGAGGCCACCTCATCCACAAATATCTCAACCATTCCTATCCATTGAGCCTTATAAATATGAGCTCATGTCCATGGTTGAGGGGAGAACCGTTTAAGGTATTGTTATGTTGTTGGATTGATCACTTGGCCCAAGCCATTGGAGAGCATAGAGAGCAAAGTTGGAGCTTATGGGGATGAAATTTTTGGTTTCATGGAGATGCATATCAACACTAAGGCTTAATTGGTTGTAAACTTCTCCATTTTTATCTTAATGCAAAGATGATTTCTGTCCCACATTACTGTTGTTGTTTGATTTCACATGTATATGTTGTTAGATTCCTTAGTCACTAACATGGATCAATATATTATATTCTGGAAGCTTTGATGTGTTTGCGTGTTTGATCTGATTGCAGGTACACAGGGTTACTATCGAAGCATCACATTCCAGGTATCTACGACGTCCAGGGAAGGTCTTCAACCTTTGTCGTTCATTTGTTCTGGATCTGAACCATTCAGACTAGTGGAACACCTTACTGTCCGCAGAAGGTGAAATATTCCTGCTAACAATGGAAACTCTATATTGACTATAGATCTCTAAACAAAATCACAGCTCAGAATCAATATCCCATTCCTTGGAATGACAAAATTCTCGACAAACTCAAGCATGCTATGTATTTCAGTAATCTTGATCTAAAGTTTGGCTATCATTAGGTCTCCATTGAGAATATCGATGTTTGAAAAAATGTCTTCAAACCTTGAGAAGGCCTTTTTGTGTGGTTGGTCATGCCTTTTGGCTTGACTAATGATCCAACGACTTTCATGAGAATGATGGATGGAATTTTTTGACCATTCACTAATTCTTTTGTGGTTGTATATCAACATGACATCCTTATCTACAATCAAACATGAATAGAATATTTATAGTATATTAAAGAAGTCCTCAACACCCTATAATAACACAAGTTATATGCCAATATAGAGAAATGCTCATTTGGCATGGAGAGGATTTAGTATATAGAATGCATCAAGGATGAACATTGTGTGCATGTAGATCTGGACAAGATCCACGACATTTGTGATATCTCAACCCCAACAAATATCAAAGAGTTGCGTAACTTCCTAGGCCTTGCCAACTTATATCACATGTTTGTGTTGGGATTCTCCAATATTGCTTGGCCCCTTAGCCGGGTGACCAAAGGGAGAAATAAGGGAAAATTTGTTTGGTCCAAATCACAACAATGAGCATTTGAGGAATTGAAGCAATGCTTATGTTCAACATTTGTACTTTCCTTACCAAATCTATAATATCCCTTTGAAACTGAGATAGATGATTTAGACTATGATGTTGATGCAGTCCTCACTTACCATGTCCATCCAATGGCATATCATAGTGAGACTCTTTTATATGTGTTACAAAAGTACCCCACCTATGACAAGGAAATTTGTTTCAATGTCCAATATTTCCACCAATGGAAGCATTGCATTCTAGGAAAAGATATAGTCATCCACATTGATCACAAGTTCCTATAGTTCATGCAAACACAAAGGAAATTACAGAATGAATTCCACCAAATTTGGTCCACATACTTGTAGTAATTCCACCTAAACATAAACTATAAGAAGGGAAGCACCAATTGAGTCATGGATTTCCTTCGTCAACCTACAGTGGTAGCATTGACCATGGTGTTCAACTCTTTTGGCCACGAGACCTTTCAGTGGCCTCAACTATATGACAATGATCCTGAATTTGCTTCCACCTATAGAGAATTATGTGCAGGCACATAAGTTAAATAATTTCATCTGCAAGAAGGATTTTTATGACACCAAGTCCATCTATGCGTTCTTCCAAGTGAGCATGGAAAGCTCATTTGGGAAGTGAATTATAGTAAGGTGCTAGGGAACCCTGGAACAGAAAAGACAATCATGGTGTTGTAGAAGCATTTCTATTGGTCGAAGTTGTGACAAGATTCTAGGAGGACACATCATATCATACAATCTTGTTTCCATTACGAAACCTTCCATTGAGAAGAAATGACTAAAAACCCCTCTTCCTACCCCTAGTGGGCCTTGGGAATCCATCTCCATGGATTACATGTCCAAATTACCTTCAACCACGCATGGTAATGAATGTGCATTTTTAGTTGTGGATCAATTCTGTAATATGGCCATTATAAGAGTCCACGAGAAGATATTTTTTGGTGAATCCATTACTAAGCCTGTTGGAATATATTAAACCCACTCACAACTTAGGATAAAATAATTAATCATTATTTGATTAATTATTCACCCACTAGCTTAATCAATTGGCATCCACTTGCACCTTAAAGTCAATACATGCCATCTATATCCTAGGAATGATTTATTTCTAATTCTGGGTCGATCTTGCCACCTTTTGACCATCCAAAATTAGTATACAGGACTTTACATCAGATTCTACTTTATTCTGCTTTTTCTGCTTTTCCATCTTTTCTATGGATAAGATAAAAGCTAGTCAACTAGGAAACTGGGAGATTTTGTTTCCAACCCATCCTCCATTAGTTTTTCTCCATCTTCTAGGATTAGCATGTTTTTTCCATCTCCTTAACAACTCACTCATGCTTTTTCCAACTTGTGAGGTCCTTGACAGATTTGGGAAGTGCTTTAGCCACCTATGGGGGTTTGCTATATTTTGGTAAGTCAGCCTTTTTGAGATTTATGAGTTGTTTGCATACAATTCGATTTTCCTATGAGGGATGTAATATTTATGTACACTATTATTCATCATTATTAAATGGAAACATACACACCAATATTCATCTCTTCATTCATGTGATTCAGTCTCTTTTCTTCTCTCTATTTTTCTTGTGTATGCTTGTGAGAATTCTTAGTAGCAAGATCTATTTCCTTTGCTTCTTCTTAGCATCATTACTCATAGCATTGATCTATTATTTCTACATGGTATCAGATCTACAGGGAGCACAATCTTTCCATCTTCTATATCAGCAAGGTTTATCAAGTTCTATAGAGTTGAGGAGCACTTCTAGTCTCCTATCCCTCTCTGAAGAAGAGCTTGTCTAGCTTACAAGATTTTCTCCTAGTTTGTTTTGCAGGTTGTAGAGAGTATCTACTATAGCATATCAACAACTTCAATATCGATTCAAAATTTCCTCTACTATCTCCTTTCAACTATGCTGATTGGAAGCTAAAGATGAGTGCATACTTGAAGAGGCAATGTCTCTCTGATGTCTCCATTGGTGCATTGAGTGAACCTGAGTCTTATGAAGAGAAGATTGATTGGATAAATAATTATGATATATTTTATGGAATTATGTGCTTGGAAATGTCTCCAATTATATATCATCTCATAGATTTTGGTGAGTATCCATTTGAGCTTTGGAAAATTTTGGACAAAGATTTTGGTTTGCAGGAAATTGAAGATGAAGCATGGAGTGAACCTAGCATCTCCTCTTGTTCTCTTTCTCAAGATTTATTGGCCTCTAAATTCTCTAATGAAGTTTATCATGATGAATAATTTTCTCATACAGTTCATGTTGTTGCTTCCCTCTTTGATTCTAATGATTCCTCCTTCAATGAAGAAGCAAATATTGAAGAGCCATCTTTTTGTGTCTCTTGAAGGTGATTTTTCTTCTTGTGATACTAATGATGAAAAAGAAGTAACATATGGAGATGATACTGATATTGATGTTTATTATGATCCTATAACCCATTCATTTTTCTCTAAATCTCCTATCTTAGATTTTGAGATCTATGTGCCAGATTCTTCACACCTTGTGCATACCTCTCTCATTGATGGTGCGCAACACAGTAATTTCCAGGATGTTTGCTTAGCCAAATCAAGCCTTATTTGTGTCATACCACTTACCTTACTTGATATCATGTGCTTTAGCATCTCCTTTTTTGTTCTTGGCATCAATACTCAGATCCTTCTTGAAGATTGTGAACATCTCATTCTTTCCTCCTTTCATACAGAGGATTCATTACCAGTGTATTCCCATGAGTCTATTGATATGCTTATATGTGATCCTTTGGATTCTGATTTAGAAGCATATTTTCAGGTTGATACACATATAATACCACCATCCATACCATCTACCATACCTTTGAATAATCCAAAGACTATATGAATCCCAAGCTCACTAGTTGATTCCTTGTCGGTCTCTTATGCAATGATATTTATCTTTACATGGTTTGAAGTCTTTCCTATCTTTCAGTGGCTGGTTATCCATGTCCTTAGTAAAATTTGGACTAATATTAAACATGTTTGGATATGTTCTAAACACTTATGGTTCAGATCTTATGCCCATCCATCATTCATATTTTTACACCTATCAGTTTTGTGGAATTTTCATATGCTAAGCTAGATCATTAGTATTTCATTTCAATTTCATAACAAAAGCATATAAACAGGATCAATGAAATATAGACAAGCACAACCATACAAAAAGAACACAAAGATTTATCCTGGGAAAACCCTAAAGGGAAAAACCCAGCAAAAGCTTCCTCAATATAGATGCCCCAAAAGATAAAAGGTAAAACCAAAAAGGAGATCAAAGTCTGATCCTCCTCCTTCTCTAGCTACTCCTCTCTCCTCCACTAATGGGCCACACAAGTGAGAGTGTGTGTTTCAAATGAGGAGCACCACACCTCTATTTATATTCATCCGTTTCACTTTAATAATTAAATCTGACATGTAGGATCAAGTTAATCATGTAGGCTTGAGTTACACATGTAGGCTCAAGTAACCACACTGGGGTGCTAATGACCCACCTTTACAATTAGAGGGGACTACCTCATGACTCTTATTAGTTCTTCCAATTAGAAGAATCGAGATACAAATTAATACAAGTGGTTCTCCCGGTAGGACCATCGAGGACCACAAAAAGATACATATAGAATATTCTTCGAAGTTACAATATTTCAACACTCCCCCTTAACAAGAAGGGTATTCTACAACAACATCAACAACAACAATAGTAGGAGAGCGATAGAGGACATCATCAACATCATTAGGGTAACACATCTATAAATCATTGGAAGCTTTTCAATATCATGTAGTCTTCATCTTCAATCTTCAGTCTTCAGGAATATCAACACATTGACCGCTTCGATCAACAACAACTTGACCTTTCAATCAGAAGCAACATCTTTAGTACTTTGACCTTTCAACCAGCAACAATATCTTCAACACTTTGACCTTTCGATCAGCAACAACATCTTCAGCACTTTGACCTTTCAATCAGCAACAACATCTTCAGCACTTTGACCTTTCAATCAGCAACAACATCTTCAGTACTTTGACCTTTCGATTAGCAACAACATCTTCAGCACTTTGACCTTTCGATTAGCAACATCATCATCATCATATTCCAATCCTTTGATCAACAACATCAGCAACATCATCATCATATTTTGATATTTTGATCAGCAACATCACACTCTGATCTTTTGATCAGTACATCATCATCACATTCTGATCTTTCTATCAGTACGTCGTCATCATCACACTTTGATATTTCGATCAGTATGTCACCATCATCACACTCTGATATTTCGATCAGTACATCATCATCATCATATTCTGATCTTTTGATCAGTACAACATCATCATCATTAGCAACAACCTGCAATCCATAGCTCAAAGACAAAAAAGTCTTTGGATCACTTTTGGACTTAAAGTCTAGGGATGATGCAATCCCACCACATTCTTGACAACCGAAGTCACCGGATTGATTATGGGAGAATCAGTCCCTATCACTTTAGGACTATGTCCAAGGATGATGCAATCCTACCACATTCTTGAGGACTGAAGTCACCGGATTGATTACGGGAGAATCAGTCTCTATCAGTTTAGGACTATGTCCAAGGATGATGCAATCCTACCACATTCTAGAGGACCGAAGTCACTGGATTGATTATGGGAGAATCAATCCCTATCACTTTAGGACTAAGTCCAAGGATGATGCAATACTACTAGATTCTCGAGGACCGAAGTCACCAGATTGATTACGAGAGAATCAGTCCCTATCACTTTAGGACTAAGTCCAAGGATGATGTAATCCTACCACATTCTCAAGGACCGAAGTCACCGGATTGATTATGGGAGAATCAATCCCTATTACTTTAGGACTAAGTCCAAGGATGATGCAATCCTACCACATTCTTGAGGACCGAGGTCACTGGATCCATTATGGACAGATGTCCCGGGATGATACAATCCCTCTTAATTATCGAGGACTGAGGTCACTGGATCACTTTAGGGAAAGTTCCCAGGGATGATGCAATCCCACTGCTACATCACTACTCCCCTTTTCGGGGAAGGTCTTTTCGAACAACACCAAGCTTGTCTCGAAAGTGTTCATCATCTAAACCATCATCATCTACATCTTCAGTATGTGAATACTAAACTATCACCATTTGTATCTCCAATATGTGAATATTGAAAGCATCATCACCACTATATTCAGTATAGAAATATGGAATCACCATCATCTGCATCTACAGTATGTAAATACTGAAACATCATCTATATCTTCAGTATGGGAATACTGAAATCATCATGATCTATATCTTCAATATGGGAATACTAAAACATCATCATCTCTATATTCAGTATAGAAATACTGAATCACCATCATCTATATCTACAATATGTAAATACTAAAACATCATCATCTTCATCTTATCTTGTATGTAGAAATACCGGATTTCTATGTGTTACGATGGAACACAGGGTTCTTTGTCATCACAACTCTGGTTATCACATAGAATCATTACAGTATCCATCTTCAGGTCAAAGAGACCTAACATCAGCTTCTGAATCCATATGGATTCACAACTCAGCAGAGCAATCTACTATGTATTCTACTTCAGTCGTGCTAAGAGAAACACTAGACGGTTTCCTGCTAAACCATGAACTCATAGCATACCCCAAACAAAAGCATCTACCTGAGGTGCTTTTCCTGTCTGAGATACTTCCAGCCCAATATGCATCTGTATAGCCATACAATCTATAGTCATGGTTTACATCATAGTATAGACCAAAGTCTACAGTCCCTTTCAGATATTTCATCACATGTTTTGCAGCTATTTGGTGAACACGTCTAGGTTGAACTAGATACTGACTCAAGGTGTTCACAGCAAAACAAATGTCTGGTCTGGTATTTGTTAGATACATTTAACGACCCAATAATATGTCTGTATTGAGTCACATCCACTAACTCTTATGATTCATCAGCTAACAACTTCAAGTTGGAATCCATGGGTGTGGCCATGGCTTTGTATTCCAACATATCGAATCTTTTCAATATCTCTACTGCATACTTTCCCTAGTTGAGAAAGATTCCTTCTGAATTTTTCCATACTTCCAGACCTAGGAAATAATGCATTAACCCAAGTTCTTTCATCTAAAATTCTTCAGTTAGCTTCTTCTTGCATTCTACAATATGTTTCTCATTCCCTGTCAGGAATAGATTATCCACATATAGTAATAGAATGACATGTTCATCTTCTACAACCTTGATATAAAGGTTAGGATCAGCTTTACTCTTGGTAAATCCCATGCTCGATAGGAAACTATCTATCCTTTCATACCAAGCTTGAGGAGCTTTTTTAAGGCCATACAAGGCCTTCTTCAACTTGCATATATGAGTATGTCTATCTTCAACTTCAAATCCTTGTGGTTGTTCTATGTATACTTCTTCTTCGATCACACCATTCAGAAAAGCTGTTTTCACATCCATCTGGTGTAAGTCCCATTTCATCATGGATGTAAGTGCCATGATATCTCTAATCAAAGCATACCGTGCTACTGGGGCAAATGTCTCTTCATAATGAATTCCCTCTTTCTGATAGAAACCTCTAGCCACAAGTCTTTCCTTACTTCTATCTACAACATATTTTATCTTGCAAATCCATTTGGAAGATACCACATTCTTGCTTTCTGGTTTGAGTACTATATCCCAAACATCATTCTAGTATTCTTTCATCATAATATCTTCCATGAGTTTTTCTTGTCAGGTCATCAACATATCCTAGTCTTCTGCATTCAACCTTGAAGGTTGGAACCCACTTTACTCTTGGTAAAGTCTCGATCCATCAGGAAGCTGTCCATCATGTCGCACCATGTCAAACTCAGATATCTTCTATAGTCACTCCCCCTGAAGTAGATTATCATCTTCCCTCTTCATTGTATATAGGTGGTTCTATGCTTGATATATACTTGTCAATAGAGTATGTCATGTCATAGTCTATTCTTTCTGAGGAAAATCACGAACCTTGATTTGTACACTTGTTCTTGTAGATCCATATGGAAGATACTACGTACTTCCCTTTATGTCTTGAAACCATATCGAATACATCATTCCTCATGATCAATTGTTACTCTTTGATCATAAATTCTTTCATAGCCATGGTGGTCTTCATCCTTTGAGGTGGATCTACTGGTCTCTGAAGCTCTTTCCTTTGTCATGATGTCTCTAACCCTGGGAGCTTCAGATTCATGTTATTGAATTGTCATCACTTGTTCTTTGGAACAAGTCTCATCCTTCTTTTCTTGTAGGCAGTTGTACAGGACCTTTCCTACAATTCAAATGCACCAGTTGCATGGTTAGAACTATTTCATAAGACATATGCATAACGACAAATTCTTATGCATCATGCAACTATTTAGCCAACACAACATTCATCCATATCTCACTATTGTCATTAATGCAACCAATCTATCATGCATACATCAACTGAATATAATCAAATGTATAACAAAACAATATCATGACAATTGAATACTTATCTTTTATTTGTTTCATGGGTAGACTCCTTCTTGATCCTTCTACTTCATCATATTCTTCATTCATGACATCATCATTTCTTATCCAAATGATAAGATGGATAAGAGGTTCTTCAAAAATTGAGTTCTTCATATTCCTCATCGCTTGAGGGATCTTCTTTGAATGGTGAGAGCTTGATCTTCAATTGCTCCCATATTCTTCTTCTCTTCTTATGAGTCAAGATTCTTCTTCTTCCCAGAGTCAGCTGAAAGTAATCACTTCCTTTTGGCACACATTCCTCGCATGAATGAATCCCATGATCCTGGGATGCCATTCAAGGTGGCTATCACCACTTCTGCATTCTTCACTTCTTCTTTTACCTCTTCAATTTGTTTCTTAAGGTCATCTTCTGATGTATGTTATTTCCTTAAAATAGCTTGGTCAAGGAATTAAACATCTCTTTTGGTGTCTTTAGGGAAGACACTTGTGGTATAAGTTGATCCGTGACTGAATCAACAATGATCTTCTTGACCAAGTTCTTTTGGTGTAAGGCTTTGAGCCTCATCTCCCTCTGGAACTGGAACCTCTCTACTCATGTAGGTTTCCAATTCATTTTCTTTATAGAGATCAAATACTTCAATGCTTCGATGTTGTCAACTTCAGCGAGATTATCATCAAGCTGATGAGAACCTCAAATGGAAATAGCAAAAGATTAGATCTTACCGATTTGAGGTGTCTGTCTTGGTTCCGGAGCTGGCTGATCTAGGGTTTGTCAGAGAAACCCTAATTTTCAAAACTTGGAATATTTCATATCTGATTGGATAGAAATATAGATCTCTCCAAGATGAGCTATCCAATGTAATCCTTTTCTGAAAACTGTGGAGGGAAGCTCCCGGAACAGGAAGCCCTAGTTTTCCAATTTCTCCTGCAGAAATGTGTGATACTGTTTATGTGCTATCTCTGAAATTACTACTCCTATGTGTCTGAAACTTTGTAACGAGGTACCCTCGCATGTCCCTATTCCAACACCACTTGTTTCATCAGAATTGGTTTCACCAATTGGGACTTATGATCATTTTCCCAAGGTGACCTGTTTTAGGATTGTTCAAAACAACGAAGTTGTATGGACTTCTACGTGTCACTGTTTCATTTTCTTCGTCTGAAACTTGGACCACAGAAATTAAATTCTATTCCCTTTCTAGAACATCTTCCAAAATTTCATTTGGACCTTTGTATCCCAAGATATAGCAATTCTTCCCAGGTGTCCTGTCACGGGATGAATCCTGGAAGAGGATGGAACCCTAATTTGGAGGGATTATATCTCCCAGAATATAGCGAATATGAGGCCGAAGTTTGGGAAAATTGTACATCATGATTTTATCTTCGACCTCTGCAATTTTCAGTGCCTGATACTTTTCGAATCCTAAGATATAGAGAATGTAACAAAACTTATCAGTTTTAGTATTTAGGGTTTTTCCAGCTCGGGGTCAAACTAGGGTTTGACTTTCCCGAAGTTTCACCCAGCCAAAAATATTGATACAGGTCTCTAAAATTCAATTTTGATTAGGATATAAATCCTATGCCGGGCTCACTCAAAAAAATTTCTTCTGTAGAAAGCCCTAATTTCTCGCACCGAAAATTGAAAATGCTTGGAATCGAATTCCGCTTCGACAAAAAGATGCACCCTTCAATGCAGAGTCAGACTAGCCTTCTTTTGCTGATCGATTGTGGAGAGAGACCCAAAAATTAATATTCCCTAGATTCTATAGCTGTACAATGTCTTCTTTTAGGGTGGCTCTGATACCATGTTGAATTTTCATATGCTAAGCTAGATCATTAGTATTTCATTTCAATTTCATAACAAAAGCATATAAACAGGATCACTGAAAGATAGACAAGAACAACCATACAAAAAGAACACAAAGATTTATCTTGGGAAAACCCTAAAGGGAAAAACCCAGCAAAAGATTCCTCAATATAGATGCCCCAAAAGATAAAAGGTAAAACTAAAAAGGAGATCAAAGACTGATCCTCCTCCTTCTCCAGCTACTCCTCTCTCCTCCACTAATGTGCTACACAAGTGAGAGTGTGTGTTCCAAATTAGGAGTGCCACACCTCTATTTATATTCATCCATTTCACTTTAATAATTAAATCTGACATGTAGGCTCGAGTTAATCGTGTAGGCTCAAGTTACACATGTAGGCTCAAGTAACGACACTAGGGTGCTAATGACCCACCTTTACAATTAGAGGGGACTACCTCATGACTCTTATTATTTCTTCCTATTAGAATCATCGGGATACAAATTAATACAAGTGGTTCTCCCAGTAGGACCATCGGGGACCACAAAAAGATACATATATAATATTCTTCGAAGTTACAATATTTCAACAAGTTTTCCCTAGTTGCTCATAATTTTTCTAGTCTAGCCCTGTATCCTCATGGAGCCACTGGATCCTTTGTCCTTGCTGTTCCATATGATAATATTTCTGATATATCAGAGTTTTATCAGCCTCATATCATATCTATATAGCTGCTACATCATATTTGAATATTGACATGTGATTCACATCACAATTTTGCAGCTATTCAGGGAATTGGGTGTGAAATAAATTTCCTTAATTTTTGTAGTCTTTGAAAAGGAGTATGCACAGATCTCTTTTGCATTTCAAATTATGTTTGCATATCAGAGTTCGATAGTAGAAATAAGAATTCATATAATGCTCCTACTTTATCAATTGATGAGATACAAGGAGTCTCTCCTCTTCCTTCTTGCAGGTTCTACACTCCAATGCATGATCATGGAGTTCATGATTTATTCAGCAAGTCCTTCATCCAGAAGAAGTTCAGTCAACTCATTAAAGTGAAGATGAAGATATGTTGAAGACATATTTCAAATTTTGTGCCTTGTCCTATCTTTAGGGAGGATTTGCCCCATGTGGTTTTGACTCTTTCCTCACTTTTCTGAACATAATAATTGTTGAAAGGTGACCATAGCCTTGGTGCTGGGCCCTATATGCATCCATATTTTTTTTGTCATACCATCATAAAGTTAGGCTTATAGGGGGTGTTGGAATATATTAAACCCACTCACAACTTAGGATAAAATAATGAATTATTATTTGATTAATTATTCACCCACTGGCTTAATTAGTTGGCATCCACTTGCACCTTAAAGTCAATACATGCCATCTATATCCTAGGAATGATTTATTTCTAATTCTAGGTTGATCTTAACCACCTTTTGACCATCCACAATTAATATACATGACTTTACAGCAGATTTTGCTTTATTCTGCTTTTTCTGCTTTTCTTGCTTTTCTATGGATAAGATAAAAGCTAGTCAACTAGGAAACTAGGAGATTTTGTTTCCAACCCATCATCCATTAGTTTTTATCCATATTCTAGGATTAGTATGTTTTTTCCATCTCCTTGACAACTCACTCATGATTTTTCCAACTCGTGAGGTCCTTGATATATTTGGGAAGTGCTTTAGCCACCTATGGGGGTTTGCTATATTTTGGTAAGTTAGCCTTTTTGAGATTTATGAGTTGTTTCCATACAATTTGATTTTCCTATGAGGGATGTACTATTTATGTACACTATTATTCATCATTATTCAATGGAAGGATACACACCAATATTAATCTCTTCATTCATGTGATTCAATCTCTTTTCTTCTCTCTATTTTTCCTATGTATGCTTGTGAGAATTCTTAGTAGCAAGATGTATTTCATGCGCTTCTTCTTAGCATGATTTCTCATAGTGTTGATCTATTATTTCTACAAATCCATTATTCAAGCGCGTTTGGGTTAATTTTGGGATTCCATAGGATATAATTTTAGATCTGCATAATGATTTATTAATCACATTCTATTCCAACCTATGGTCATTGACGAACACCAAGTTCACCAAATCGACTGCCTTCCACCCCCATACTATAATCATACAGTAGTAGTCAACTAGATGATTGTACATATTCTAAGCATGTAAAATTCCAAATATCCCAACACATGGGATGAGAGTCTTCCATATGTTTAGCATAGCTATAACATATCCCTCCATATCTCTATTGGCCACATCCCTTTATCAGTGTTCATTTTGTTCCCACCATTGGCCCCAGTTGATGGAGTTGTACCCATTTCATCCATACAGGATGACTCTACTCATGTTTAGACTGAGGATGATAAGGCCACCAAATTTGTTGAAGAATTATAGCACATATTCCAACAAGTCCATGGAATTTTGGAGAAATCCAATGACAAGTAAAACCAATGACATGACCAACATCAGGTACCACACAAGTTTGAGGTGGATGACAAGTTTTGGTTCCATTTGTAGAAAGAGAGGATAATAGAACCCTATCGAAATCTTTGTCTACTTTGATATGGGTCATACACCATCACTAAGGTAGTCGATGAGAATGTATTAGAAATTTTCATTCCTCCATTTCTTGGCATGCATTTGATATTTAATGTGGAGATCATTTACCTGGTATATTTTCCACTATTGTTGGACACCTCATAGGTGGCTAAGCAGTTGGCACCAACAAAACTCAACCTTCACTTCTTGTTGCGCCGAGAGGTGCTCTACAACCCATTATGGGGGAGATCTTGTAACGTTACGTAAAGTTATGTCGGCTATAAATAATAAATAATAAAAAATTAAAATTAAAACCAATATGAGGGAGATCTTGTAACGTTATGTAACATTATATAATGTAATGTTCACTATAAATTTAATCTTTACTACCATTTCTCACAACCACAGAATTGTCATCAATTCTTCTGCTGCAAGATCAGTTCGATAACTAGCAATGGATTCCTTTTAAAACTACTACCGTTTAGTGATCAGAATCTTCTATCAAGCAACAGGGAAATAACATTATCAAACATGCACAGAACAACATTTCTGTCGAAAATGGGGAAGGGCTCAGACTGTTATCTGTGCTTATTTTAAGACCATACAAAAAGTATAGCAGCAAGATATAGAGAGCGATCAAACGAGCTCTATTCCACCTCCAGCATGGGCGTCGTCTATTCAATGAGGAAGAATAGGTTCTAACTTGTGTAACATACATTCCCCTCAGAGACCAACACATTATTGCGTTGGTTGCTGACCTAAAACCTTTTCCCATCGACGAACTGGAGAAGTTGAAGAAACAAATCATCGAAAACCACATGGAATCCACAATCCACTTCGATGACGAATTTCTGTGAGGGAGGGCCATCGATTATATAAGCATCGCAGACAATGAATGCCAAAGCAATGCAAGATTAACCAGTACCTATTCTTTCAGAGAGTGGGAATGCATTGAACAACTTTTCAACAGCTACTATATTGGTAGCCCCCATACACGCGACCTTGTAATTGATTATCCCGACCGCTCGATGGTATTTCGTGATCTTTTCAACTGGTTGATGGGTAGCAACCGCATAGTTGAAATTGATACAGAAGCTTCTCAAATTGATACAGCCACTTCTGATCAATTCCCTAGCAATTCAGATAGCCACAACGCTGCTATTCCTACCACTGACAATTCATATGGCAATAATTCTAAATTCTAAATTAAAAATACCTCAAGCTAAGTCGTCAACTTCATGCATACCAATTTACATTTATGTTCAAATTGAAAAGTCCCATGAAATCAAATTCACGTTTACTTCCAAATCCACATAGTCTTTAGTTGACCATGTACATTCGTGGTATATTTTGGATATATCAAAAGTGTATTGTATGCCTCTTTTCCTGTCACTCGTATGTTGGGGTGTTTTCACATGTATGTTTTGGGAAACTCCATGGTCGCCAAGAACATATCGATAAATACTTATATTTAAAACAATATTAATAATATATTTAAATTAAAAAATGATTGCAATTTACATCACCAAACTTGTCCAGTATCAGTAAAGAATATAATAAAGACAACAACTTCAAAGAGTGGGTATATTTTCAATATTTTCTATTTTCCCACCCACAATTCTTGAAGGCATTCTCGAGGAGTCGGTTTTGTTGCAATAGTGCATGTCGCTATTCGTTGAATTTTATTGTGGCTTAAGACGTAAATAGTTTTAATTTGAATAATTAGTTAATATTTATGTTTGTAGTTGAATAAATGAAAAGTTAGAATAAGTTAGAATAGTTGTTATTTTAACAGGACTCAAGTTTTATATTTTTAGGTTTTTTCTTTATTATAAATTTCATTTTAGTTTTACTTTAAGTTGTAAAGATTTTTTTAATATAAATATTTCTAGATATAAGTTTTATTTGATGTTAGACTACAAAATTGTAATTGTGAGTTTGTATTGATCCAAGTTCAAAATCCTCAAGGTATATATATTATAATTTTTTACTGTATAAATATATTGAGTTGTATATATTATAATTTTTTTATTTTATAAATATATTGAGTTATAAATAGACTTTTGGCTATTTAATTTTATGTGTCTTGTATTATTATTTCGGGTACAAGTTATCTTAATTTATCTTTCAACTACTCAATAGTTTTAATTTGCACTAACTTTACATCATTAGTTTTAATTTTATAATTTTTTTATTTTATAAATATATTGAGTTGTAAATAGACTTTTGGATGTTTAATTTTATGTGTCTTGTATTATTATTTCTGGTACAAGTTATCTTAATTTATCTTTCAACTACTCATAGTTTTAATTTGCACTAACTTTACAACATTAGTTTTAATTTGTATTGACTTTGCAACATTAGTTTTAGTTTGTATTGACTTTACAACATTATTATTTTCTGTTTTAGTTGATATAGAAATGAAATTGGAAGATACAAAGCTTGCTTAGTAATTACTTGGTATAGAAAATAAAGAGAAGAAACAATGACAATAAGAGGCCTAAACTGTATCCCAATTATCCTTGAGCATTATAAAATAGGTGTTGATCCACTACGCACTTAGGGAGGGATAAAGTATTTCTCAAAAGAAGTTTGTACCTCGGGAGATTTGATCCCTCTCGACGCTTGATAGAGCCTAGGATTTGGATCTACGCTGGTAGAACGATAAAATTGATCATATCATGGATACACATGTGAAGGGCACTCATTGAAAACATGTTCAACTTTATCGAGTCATTAAAGTCGGGTAGTTTCTTCTCCAAGGTATGTGGCTCACCAGGAGTAAAATTGAACAATAGTTTACCATTTGAGTAGGAAGTTAATGCAATCAAGACCATTTCTTCTTCAGGGGGAAAGAATGTTCCATATGGATATTGGTGGACACCCATCTATTCTACTAGCTCAAAAAAATATTTCTAGTATGGTAGTTTCTATATGGTTTTTTAGATCCCAAAACATTTAGGGTCGTTTTGAGGCCATAAACGATATTTTTTTACAATTAGAGGGGCTAATAGTTGCTACAACAATCCCTGGTCCAATTGAAATTTTTGGTTCTTTGATAGAACTTTTCAATGGGATACTAAGCACCCAAAACAAAGATCATACAAAAAATCTTATGCCCGAGGGAAGTTGATGTATCAACTAACTACCTAGGGGCCCAAAAACCTTTTGATAGCTCATATCCTAGGGTTATGTTTAGAGTTTCTTCCTATTTAAGGATTTACGATAAAATTTCCTTTGACCTCCTATTATATATATATCTTGTGAGGAATGAGCATAGCCTCCACATCTCTTCTTAGAGATATAGCTACCATCATTCTAGCTACTTTTATTTTATAGTTTGTTTTGTTTCATTCACTTAATAGAATCCGAGTTTACTGTATCACTATGTTTCTTACAATAAATATGTGTATGCGAATATATTTATCCTCTTTCATTTCAATCTCACATAACACTTGATCACTTCAAGAGGAAATTAGAATTACTTGTATAATAAATTTTAAGACGATGTAAGAAGACAAAAACTAGCAAATCAAATAAGCTTTCATAATATATAAATTTTACTTTTGGAAAATTTGTGTATTTGTTTCTAAAATTTGTATATTTGTTTCTAAAATTGGCTTTTTAAAATTTTAGCACAATACATATATGTATATTCGCTTGCAACACTATATGCACTAAAGATAGTAATTTTTAATACAATTGTGTACATATGTAGAGAAAATTTTGTATTAGTGCAACACTATTTTCCTGAAATTATTCATAATGTTTTAATTTTTTATGATTTTTTAAGTCAGAGAACCTTGAAAAAGGGATGATGTGTGGATGTGAAACACTTTAGGGGCATAACATAGTGAATTTTTTTTATATGGTTGTTTCGATCAAACATTTCTTCTAGTGAACCATATAATTTGTATGAGAAATGCTAAAGGAAGTTATAATTTCTAGCAGAAACAACAAAGCATTGTATTTTGTAATCATGAGATCTGTCACTTCAAAATTTAATAAAAATTTGAAAAAATATACATTTGTATGAAAATTTTGTATGTTTATAATCTATATAATCTACTCTACGAATATGTGTTATTTTATAAAAAATTATTGTGTTCTTCCATAGCCAAACATGTCATTGAAATCAAGCACCCATAAAGAATTTTGGAAGAAAACTAGTAGCCCTATTTTTTTTGTCCTAGCTAATAAGTTCATTAGTAAAAACCTAATTCCAAACCAACCACACTAATCACTCCCAATTAAGTTAGAAAATTTAATTTAACACATATGCATTATAAAATGCATTAGCGCTACAACCAAAAAGCAATATATAATGAAAATATGCTATATTGCATATGTGTTTTATAACATATAAAAAATGCATATGCATTATATTGGCAATGCATTTTATAAGACATACAAAACACATATGCTTTATAACACATGTTTTAAAACACATATGTGTTATTGATGCCATAGAATCATGCATATTTTTTATAAAATGATCATAATAAGTGTGAAACATAATTTAATAAAATTCCTATATATAATCTATTTCATGTACCTAAGGTCAAATGTTGTGATTTGATGGCTTGTATATGGCCCTCTTCCATAATAGGTATTATTCTAGTTATTTGTCCATTCATTCGACCCTAGGCCAACATTTGAAGGGGTGAATTTCAATAAATAGTAGGAAACTAATCCTAATTTCCCACCTTCTGGTATTCCCTTGCTATCCCTCTTACCATCCCTCCTTTTCCCCTCCATAATTCCCCCCCACTCCATCCATCTCCATCTCTTCGCTTAGTCTCCCTCTATCTTACACATTCCCTTCATCCTTCCTTCACATGCAAAANTATATATCTCTCTTCAGATCCCTTCTACGCTCCCTCTCTCTCCCTCCTTTAGTTACTCACTCTCTCATAATCTCTCCCCCACCTACCTCTCTCACACATGATTAGAATGAAGAGAATCATAGATGAATCTATCAAGGATCACTTGACTCCTCAAGTATCCTCCAAGGATACACCTAAGGAGATGCTTGATTCCCTATTAGTAATGTATGAAGGAAGAGACATCAACCGAAATATGAACTTCAGATATGAAATCAAAAGTAAAAATATGATCAAGGAAGAATCTATCATGAATAATTCACAAGGGTATCTCAATTCAAAGAACAACTAGAAGCAACTGAAGACACAATTGATGAAATTGAACTATTAATGACCTCTCTCAATGTTCTTACTAGATGATGGGACTCCTTCATTTAGAAAATCCATGCAAGGAAGGAAAGTGCAAAATTTGATGTCCTATGCAAAGAATGTGCCTAGGAAGAAGCTAGAGTAGCTAACCGAGAAGCACTACTTAGAGATGATGACAATGCTCTAGCTACTCATACTAGAATAAGAAAAGGAAAATATCATTTCAAGAAGGAAACTCGTAAGTGGTATTATCCTCCTAACAAGTTTCAAAAGAATAAAAAGGGATATTACAATCTGAAATATTTATCCCCTTATCAATGTTACCATTGTGATAAGATATGACACATTGCTAGAAATTGTCCAACAAATGAAGAATAATATAAGAGGAAGAATAACAAAAGAAATCATGCTAACTTAGCAGAAGAACAAGAAGAAGAAGAAGAACCTCCTAGGAAGTTAGAAAAAGAATAAGTTGAAGAATATGTTCTCTAGAATATATATCTGTCACTAGAGGGTGGCCTGTATAAATTGAGAGGTCACTCAAAAGGATCCTTGATCCATGACTCTACAATACCATAGAAGGTTCTCTCACAAAAACTACAAAACCTTACCACATGTGAGCAAGGTAGTCATATAGGTCGATGAGACCTAAAGATTGATCATGAAGGAATTTGTAAATGATGCAACCTTTGATGTAGATATGTCTCTCAAGAAGTCAAGAAAGTGCCAACCTAAAGAAACATATGAATAATTTGTAGCTCCCATAGTTGCATAACCGAGGAAGGAAGTTGCATATTCCCACAATGATGAGATTCCATAATAACATGATATGTTAGAGCCCCATGAACCTCCACACATGAATATATACCACAAGAGGAAGACATGTTGGGTTCATGAGATTATTCAAGAAGAAGAAGGTATGATGCTCCAGAAGGCTCCAGCAGGAAGAGTAAGAAGCCAATTCCCTTTCCTAGTTATGTGGATTCGATGTGTGATCCTATAGACAAAGAACCTATTTTTTTTGAAGCAGCGGTTCAAAATAAAGAATGGGTAGCAGCCATGAAAGAAGAATACTAATCCATAATGAAGAATGATGTATGGGAAGTAGTTCCCAAACCAGAAGGTAAAAGTATTGTATCTTCCAAATGGATCTACAAAATAAAACATACCACCAATGGAAGTATTGAGAAGTACAAAGCCATATTTATGGCCTAAGGATTCTCTAAAAAGGAAGGAATCGATTATGAAGAGACATGTTCTCTTGTAGCAAGGTACATTTCTATTATAACCATCATGGGATTGACAACCAAGACAAAATAGAAGTTACACCATATGGATGTGAAAAAATCCTTCTGAAATGGTGTTATTGAAGAAGAAGTGTACATAGAACAACCACAAGGTTTTGAATTCGAAGATAGAAGGACACATGTCTATAAAATGAAGAATGATCTATACAGATTGAAGCAATCTCCAAGATCTTGGTATGGAAGAATCGATAGTTTTTTTACGACCTTGGGCTTTGCAAAAAGTAATAAGAACAAAATATAAGAGTGTAAGAATTAGCTTGCTTCAGAATTCGAGATGAAAGACCTTGTCTTGATGCATTATTTTATAGGTCTTGAAGTATGACAGAGACCAGAAGCCATTAGAGGAAATTTCAACTCAAAATGGGCCTCCTAAAAAAAATTAATAAAATAATAGTTAAAATAATAAAATAATATTTATTGATTTTGGAGGAAGAAAAGAAAAAAACTAATTTTTTTGTTTGTATTTTTGACATATCTTCGCATGATTTTACTCAAATTTCGATCAGGAGAGCTCATTGGATGCAAAATTAAATTCTGCATCCAATGAGTACCCACTCAGCATACTTTTGATGGACCCCTCTACCCCAAAAACAAGAAATACCTAAAAAAAATGAAGATGATGTCATCATCATGTTTTTTCAGGTATTTCTTGTTTTTGGGGTAGCAGGGTCCATCAAAAGTATGTCGAGTGGGTACTCGTTGATCATCATCATGTTTTTTCATGTATTTCTTATTTTTTGGGTAGCAGGGTCCGTCAAAATTATGCCGAGTGGGTACTCGTTCGATGGAGAATTTAATTCTGCATCCAACGAGCTCTCTCGATCGAAATTTGAGTAAAAACACGGGATACGTCGAAAATACAAACAAAAAAAGTAGTTTTTTTATGATACCTATCCCCAAATTTATATTAAAAAGGTGTTTAAGACCTATACGGTATTTCAAATTTAAATCAATTTCATTGGCTAACACATGATGACATGGAATTTGAATTAGAGTTAAAAGGCCCATTTGGAGTTAAAATTTCCTCTAATGAATATACCTTAACCAAGGTAAGTATGTAGTGGAAATCCTGGAAAGGTTTGAAATGTTGGAATGTAAATCCATTGCCACACCCATGGATACACACTTCAATTTGTTGGCGCATGATTCTTCAAAATTAGTGGATGTGACACTATTCAGACAGATCATATGTTTATTGGTGTATCTGATGAATACCTGTCCAGATATATGCAAGTTTGTTCTGAACACCTTGAGTTAGTGTCTAGTTGATCCTAGACATGTTCACATGGTAGCTGGAAATAATGTGATGAAGTACATAAAAGGTACGATAGACTATGGTCTTAGTTATACTAGAGATCATGACTTCATACTGTATGGATATACATATTCAAATTGGGAAGAAAGTGTCTTAGATAGAAAGAGCACTTCAAGAGGATGTTTTAGTCTAGGGTTAGCCATGATCTCATGGCTAAGAAGGAAGCATTATAGTGTTTCTATTAGCACTACAGAAGAATAATATATTGCAGCTTGTTCCGCCAGTTGTGAAGCCATATGGATTCGGAAGTTATTATCAGATCTATTCTATATGGAGATGGATGCTCACACTATTCTATTTGATAACCAAAGATGCATGAATATTATAGAAAACCCTATGTTCCATGATAAGATGAAGTACATATAAATACGGTACTTCTACATCTATGGCATGGTGTAGAAAGGAGCTATAAAGCTCCAATACATGAGTACAAATGATCAGGTTGTAGATGTGACAGTTGACTAAGCTTGTGTCTTGTGTGAAGTTTTAACACTTCTGAGACAAGCTTGGTGTTTTCCATAAGGACTTCCCTCGAAAGGGGGAGTAGTATTGTTGATACTACGGTATCCAAATCATAGCAAATAGCTCAGTTGTGATTGATCATCCTTAGACTTAATCCCATAATTCCAAAAGGAAGGATCGTCTTAAATGTTGATCATGTTAGATTGATCCTGTATTTCTGAAAGGAACGATCATCTTAAATGTTGTGGATGGAATCGATCCCATAATTCCAAAAAGAAAGATCGTCCAATATGTTAGGACTAATCATCCTTAGACTTGATCCCATAATTATAAAAGGAAGTATCATCTTAAATGTTGTGGATGGACTCAATGCCATAATTTTGAAAGGAATGATCATCCAATATGTTAGGACTAATCATCCTTAGAATTGATCCTATAATTATGCAAGGAAGGCTCATCTTAAATTTTTTGGATGGACTTGATGTCGTAATTTCAAAAGGAAGGATCATCAAAGATGTTAGGACTAATCATCCTTAGACTTGATACCATGATTCTAAAAGGAAGGATTGTCTTAAATGTGGTTAGTGGACTCGATACCATAATTCCAAAAGGAAGGATCATCCAAGATTTTAGGAATAAACATCCTTATATTTGATCCCGTAATTCCAAAAGGAATGATCATCTTAAATGTTATGAGTGGACTCAATCCAATAATTTCAAAAGGAAGGATAGTCCAAGATATTGGGACTAATTGTCTTTAGTATTAATCTTGTAATTACGATAGGAAGGATCATCCAGGATGTTAGTAGTTGAATCGATCCCGTAATTCCGAAAGGAAGGATAGTCCAAGATGTTGGGACTAATTGTATTTAGGATTAATCCCATAATTAAGAAAGGAAGGATCATCCAAGATGTTAGTCGTGGACTTGATCCCATAATTACGAAAGGAAGGATCATCCAGGATGTTAGTAGTGGACTTGATCCCGTAATTACAAAAGGAAGGATCATCCAGAATCTTAGTAGTGGACTTGATCCCGTAATTTTGAAAGCAAGGATCATCCTGTGTATGTATGTGTTAGCTGTGATTAGTATTGGTATCTTCGCAAAGACTTGATCCTGTAATTGCGAAAGGAAGGATTGTCTAAGTAGCACAGATGTGGTATCCATGATATCATAATTCTGAAAGGAAGGATCATGTTGGTTGTTTTTATACCTACCATAAATGATGTTGCTCCATCCTTGAGTTGTTGATGACGATGTTTTTATACTTGTCACATGTTGTTATTATTCCATCTTTATGTTGATGAACCAACCTCATGCTATCATTGTTGTTGTTATTATAGATTTATGATGATGATCTAGTCTCGTGCTATTTTTTTTGTTGTAATTCCATATTTAAGCTATTGATATAGCATCGTGTTGTCAATGTCATTGTTATTCCATATTTATGCCGATGAGCCAGCCTCATGCTTTTGATTCTAGTGATGTATAATTTTTTATGCAGATGATGATTTAGTTCCATGGTACATATTATGATGTTCCAGCAGATGATCTGACTCAATGTTGTAGATGATGCTCTTGTTCCATGTATATATGATGATGCTCCAGCTCCATGATGTTGATGATATTCCAATTCCATGATGTAGATCATGATGCCCCAGTTTTATGCTGCATATTATGACACTTCAGCTCTATACTGAATATGATAATGACGTTGTTCCAACAATTCTGTGCTGATGCAGATGATACCGATGCTCTAGGTCCATGCTGCATATGATGGTTCCCCAATTCTATGTTGTAGATGATGATTCTCTAGCTCCGTGGTGTAGCTAATGATTCTTTTCAAAAAATTCAATGATCTATATATGTACCATACAATGTTCCAAAAGACTATGTTGATGATTCCTCTTCCCTGCTTCCAATGATGTTATGTAGAGCCACACTAGTTGTTGTTGTTGTTGTCAGTAGAATACCCTTCTTGTTAAGGGGGGAGTGTTGAAATAATGTAACTTTGAAGACTATTATATTTGTACTTTACATTATTATTATTCCTCCTTCGAGAGATGGAACTGATGTAAAAGGTCATGTAAAAGGTCATGAGGTAAACCCTATGTTTTAGGTCGGGACAATAACACCCTGAAAAGAATAATATTATTATTATTGTGAGTTCTACTAGGTAGGTAGTCCCAGTTATGAAAAATGTTAGTTAGGAATATCAATATAAATAGGGAGGCACCCTCCCTCAATTTTACACTCTCTCACACACACACACACACACACTTGTATTGTGTAAGAGAGAGAAAGAAAGAGGGACAAAAAAGGACGAGGACTTGTGTCTTTGGTGTTTTGGCTCTTATTCTTGGAGTTTGGTCTCTCACTTGATGAGACCTTGGTCATTGGTCATTGCATACTGGTAATCTATATTGAGGAGGTTTTTGTTGGGTTTTTCCCTTGAGGGTTCCCAGGGTAAATTGTTGTGTACCTCGTGATTTTGTTTCTTTCAGTGATCCTATTTATGTTTTTATTATGGAAATGTATTAAATTCTTGTCAAGTTAGGACTTAAGCTATTACAACATATAGAAATTAACAATTTTTCATTAAGAAGTTGGATGAAAAGAGGAAAAAATATGATTTTGGGATAACTGCAATATTTTAGGAGATTAATGTTTCATCTAGGAGTGACATACATCCATAAGTATCAAAAAAATAGACATTATGGGCATTTGGAAAAGATACTTGCGTGTGGATTTGGATCCTTCAAATTAGTTCTATTCGACATCTAATGGTACGAGTTAGGAATGAATGAATGTGATACTAAGAGAATTGTAATTGAACATGATAATGGATTTGCAATGGTTAATAGAAAGATGTTTGAGCCAAGAACAGAGCCTTGTGTTCTTCCAAGCCAATTTCAATGGGTCTTTTACTTAGAGTTTCTAGGAAAAGCAGGTTGTTCATATGTTGTTAGATATTATCAAAGAGGAAGGCCTGTAAAGTATCGCGTACATGGATGAGTTGATATTAAATAAGAAGATGATTCAAACTAGGACATAGTAGATGTGTCATATGAATAACCTAAATAAATTGAACCAAACGTGGGATACATTGTTCTTGATGATGATGTCAATGATGATATAATAAAAAATTACATTGTGGCGATGTTGATATGGTTAATCCTATAAACATTGATTCTGAACTAGATACTATGTGAGATGTTTAGTTGGATGAAGAAAATGATTAATGATATTGAAATGTTCAAATATTTGAGGTATGTTGTAATTATATATTTTCTATGATTTATTATCTTTCAATAATTTACTTATATGAGATAATTTTATTTTTTAAGGTTTATGCCATTTTCTATGTTGTATGTTAAATGTTGTTTATTATGTGAAATTGGGTTTTCAAGAATTGAGAGTGATTCAAGGAGGAGGAGGGACCATAAGAGCTTACACCTTCACATGGTTGGCCCCATTTAGTATAGAATAAATTATTCTTGAAATAAAGATGAGCTTAGTAAGGTTTATAATAGCATCATATTTATCATCATTATAATCATTCATCATTCCTGTATATAGAACCTTCATCTAAATTATCTTGAAATGTCTTGAAATTTTTGACATGCCCATCACCAATGTCTTCCATTGAATTCACATAGTGAGTAGTGAATGGGTCCAATGTTGAAATTTCTTCAAATTGTGTTTGAACATGTTGAAATTTGACATGGTTAGACTAAACACATTCCTTGATCATATGGGAGTGTTTTAAGACTCAAGGATGAATTATGTCCCCACATAATATTCGACATTGTCCTCGTTTCCATCAATGTTCATCATTATCATCATTCGTCATTCCCATATAGAATATTTGCTAGAAATATCTTGAAAAGTCTTGGAATTTTTGACATGCCCATTACCAATGTAATCCATCAACCTCGTAAAGTGAACATTGAATGGGGTGAATGTTCAAATTTCTTCATACTATACCCATAAACATTGAAATTTGACATGGTTATAATGGGAGGAAGCATTGATAGTATGGGAGGGTTTTAAGACTTAAGCATTACTAGTCATGTACCAACATAATTTTTTATGTCATCATGGTTTCCATTAAAAATCATCATGTATGCCTCATTATCCTCATTCATCATTCTATCCATATATATAATATTAATCTAAACTCTATTCAAATTCCATGGAACTTCCAACATACACATTAGGAACACCATCCATCCTAATGGTCATGTTATTTATTGTCATTATCTCTATCATTA